>OX333077.1:24489425-24996925 GCA_946863875.1 Alloplasta piceator | reverse complement strand
TATTTCAGATAAAATAAAACTTACATTATGACACAATCATAATATATATTCATATATGGGTAATTCATACTCGAAATGTCTATCTCCAACCGTTCTCGAGATATCGCCATTTTTTCGTTTTATTCGTCCAAAGGGCGTAAGTGAGCATACATTTTACATGCACAATACGCTCTTTTTATTCCAGAAAAATCAACAACTTTATATTATTACTCGGTCATAATATATATTCATATATGGCGTTCCGTGTTATGTCCAGAAGAAGAATATATGGGTAATTCCTTCTCGGGATGTCACTTTTTCCAAAAAATTTCGAGAAAATTTTTACCGCGATATTTCTTTCGACTGCGTCGAGGGTGATGCCCATAATAAAAATTTGACTTAAGATTCCAAAAGTAGAAGATTCAAGCTTTGAAATGCTGTTTTGAATATTTTTTACGACCAGAATTAACAAAGTTAACAGTCTTTGGAAAATCGCTGAAAAATCTCGGAAAATTTTGCTGTTCCTTTAATTTTTTGACTGAGTATCTATAACTTTTTATTTATGATTGATGCATTTTTTCGTCGAAGCGAATACATTTTTTTCCCCACTGATAACGCAAATAATTTTCTTCGTTCGTAAAATGTTCGTCGATGAGAAATTGAGAAACTTAAAATTTTTGAACATTCGAAGATTACAACTTTTTGCAAAAAAAAGCAAATTGATAGTAACATTTTTTTCTCATTCTGTGAATATGGAAATAAACGATGGTTGACTGGGACTGTAACGGCAAAGCATCCTTAAATGTTTTTTGCGTTCCTCTCACAAGATAATATTTATTTTCTAATGTAATAATAGTCTACGGTATCTCTAAACATTGATCGGAAGATTCCACTTTTGACTCCGTTATTTATGATTGATGCATTTTTCGTCGAAGCGAATACATTTTTTTCCCCACTGATAACGCAAATAATTTTCTTCGTTCGTAAAATGTTCGTCGATGAGAAATTAAGAAACTTAAACATTTTTAAACATTCGAAGAGTACAAACTTTTTGCAAGAGAAAGCAAATTGATAATAACATTTTTTTCTTATTCTGTGAATATAGAAATGAACGAGGGGTTATGCATTCGTGAGATCATTGAACCGCTTGAAATCAGAATCAAATCGCTTCGAAATGATTGAAATCAATGTGGAATCACTTGAAATGACTTGAAATCAATGTGAAACCACTTGAAATCATCTGAAATCGATGTGAAGTCAGTGCGAAATAACTTGAAATCGATTGAAATCACTTGAAATCAATGTGAAGTCAATTGAAAACACTTGAAATCATTATGAAGTCATTGTGAAACCACTTGAAATTACTTGTAATCAATGAGAAGTCAATGTGAAATCGCTTGAAATCAATTGAAATCACTTAAATTCAATGTGAAGTCAATGTCAAATCACTTGAAATCGATAAAAATCACTTGCATTTACTTGGAATCAATGAGAAGTCAATGTGAAATCACTTGAAATTGATAAAAATCGCTTGGAATCGATTGAAATAACTTGAAATCACGTGAAATCACATGACTTTTGAAATCACTTGTACACCGCATACGGTGTGAATAACCTCTCGGGAATAAAAATACGATCTTTGGCCATTTCGATAGATGTCAATAATAGCCCAAACAAGCTTTTATTAGTTTTAATGAAAAATTATCAAAAAGTTGAAAATAATTTTATCCTGATTGGAAATAAGTTTTCAAATAAAATTTCTACTGGTCACTGTATACAAACGATTTTCCAAACGGTTTTCGAGATATTTAAAAAATAAACTTGAAAAATTGAAAAAATGGTGAAATTTTATATTTCGCATAACTATAAAAATATAATTTTTTTTTGTTTTTTAACGCACTGTTTTTGTCACAATAATTTTTCATTTTACATTATTATTATTATTATTATTATTATTATTATTATTTACACTATTTATTTTTCAATTCTTCTTTTCGCGCAATGTTTTTCTTATTACGCTTCAACACACTGTTTTGTCACAATAAATTTTAAAACATTTTTGCAAAATTTAAATTTATCGAACAATCGGTCTCCTCTTTGTGCGGATCTTCGTACTCGCCGTTCGTTAACGATAGAGCGATTGAGATGGAGTCTATGTAACGAGAATACTATCCTCGCTCGTTTAGAAAATTTTGAAAACTTGTTTTGAAAAATTTAAAATTTGTTTTGAAATTATTTGAAAAGTTATTTTGAAAAAGTTAAAGATTTTTTAATTTTTAAATTTTCAAAAATTGTTTAAAAATGTTGAAAACTTATTGTAAAAATTTTGAAAACTTGTTTTTGAATTTTTAAAATTTTTTGAAAATGAACGAAAACATTTTCGGGATTCAAATTTTTTTGTGGACGAAAAGATTTTTGAAGTACAAAAATTTTTTGTGAATGAAAAGATGTTTGAAATGCAAAATTTTTCTGTGAACGGAAAGATTTTCTAAATGCAAAATTTTTCTGTGGACGAAAAGATTTTTGGAATACAAAATTTTTCTGTGAACGAAAAAAGATTTTTGAAATGCAAAATTGGTATGTGAACGAAAAGATTTGTGAGAACGAAAAGATTTTCGAAATGCAAAATTTCTGTGAACGAAAAGATTTTCGAAATGCAAAATTTTTATGTGAAATGGAAAATTTTTATGTGCACGAAAAGATTTTCGAAATGCAAAATTTTTCTGTGAACGAAAAGGTTTTCGAAATGCAAAAACTTTTCTGTAAAAAGATATCACTTTCAGATTTTTTGAAAATTTAATGTAGAAAGAAGCTTCGCACTTCCAGATTTTGAAAAATTTCACTTTCAGATTTTCAAAAATTCAATTTTAAAAATGTTGAAAAAAATTTCACCCGTTCAGATTTCCAAAAATCTAGTTAAAGTTTCGCATAATTTTGTTCACAAAATAGTTTTAAGCAGTTGATTTGCAGCATTTCTCTACGAAAATTTCGCGCAAGTCTTTTTCCAAAAATTTTGTGAAAAAATTTCTTCGCATAAATTTTGCAGAAAAATGTTGCAAGGGATTTTTATGCATAGTGTATAGCTACGTATACCTTCATTCAATTCTCTTTCCCGCTAATAAGCGGCGGGCACGAAAATCCGCACAAAGAGGAGACCGAAGAGTACATGAGGCATACCTTACGAACCGACCAATTCGCGACAATGACCATTGTTGATTTTGTTAAAATTTTGCTACTTTTTTGTTAAAAATTTTCTACTTTATTGTACATATTGACAGCAGTCTTTCAGAATTTTGAGCTCTTCATCTTCACGCTTTTCGCCACAATGAATTATTCAAAATTTCACACAATTTTTAAACGCGCGTCACTTTTTAAAACCGAAGATATCAGAATAAGATGGAAGATAATTTTTTTCGGCTTGAGTTGTTTGAAAGAGATGATGGTTTTAAAATGACCAACACAGTGCAACGTAAATGTTTATATTCGTTTATTCATAGTTATAAAATAATGACGATCTCATGCCACAAAAAATGTTTCGCATTATTTTTTTTTTTTCAAAAAATTGTTTTGCAAGATTTTGTTCACAAAATAGTTTTAAGCGATTGCTTTGCAACAACTCTCTACGAAAATTTTACGCAACCGTCTTTTTCCAAAAATTTTGTGAACAAAGTCTTTTTCCAAAAACTTTGTGAATTTACAGAAAAATGCTGCAGATTAATTGTGTGAAACACTTTTGTCTAACAAATGTTTGTACAAAAAATTTTGCGTTTACAAAAAAAAAAAATTCTTTCGGTTTGGGTGCAATTGCTTTGCAACATCTCTCTACGAAAATTTTGCGCAACCGTCTTTTTCCAAAAATTTTGTGAACAAATTTGTTTTTATAAATTTTATTATTTGCTATCCTTTGAGAATTTACGGCAACAAGAATTCTACATTCATGAATAGTATAATTTTTCAATTCGGGACCTGCTATATCTTTATTGGGTTTGAGCGCCCAATAAGCCATTAGATGCACCGGTAATCCAAGTAGGACTGAATGACGACGATGTTATACCGCCTGACTGAGTAACAGCGGCTCCCGTGATCCTGAAGTTCCTGAAGAGCTAGGCTTTCCATCTGTATTGGGTCATCAGGGGGCGACGGTATCCAAAACTCCACCATCCAAGGGGTTTTTATTGCCGGCGGCGAATTTTTGAACAACAGGTGATAACTGATCTGTTCGCACTTGTAAAGATGATTGTGTCTGATTGACTGGCTCAGAATGAAAAGTATTTGGTGCAAGATTATTTAATTTGGCGTATTGATCTTTCAAGAGGTTATAATTTTCAGAGTTCTTTTTGTAAACGTCTCGTATAGTGGGCCAATCTGGATTCAAAGCACTCTTGAATTTAGTATAACCGCGACTCCATTTACCTTCAGCAACGGCTTGACGATAATTCAAAGCGTACCACTTCTCTCGTATACTGTATAAATAAATTCCAAAGTTTTTACTTATATTTCGTGTTTTGCCTTTTGCTTGCGGCATACTCGGATACTGTACACCAATGAGTTGCTCAACACCATACTTGGCACCAATACCGAATAAACCAATCAAATCACCCCACGTACCAGTTTCTCGGTAATCACGGAGGAATCTTCCGATGGCAAGTCGATCGGCGATAACAATATCTTGCGGAGACGCAGCCAATTCGTAATCGAGGTCGTGCAGTAATGCAATTAAATCAGCAGAATTCTTCGGTTCAGCAGGATTATTATATACGATGTTACCAGGACCGAGGAAATTGTAGCCGGGCACTAGCGGCATAATGAGACACTTATGAATCAGCAGCTGTACTTATATTGCAACGCTATCCTCACTCTTTGAAGCGTGGTGAGTTGGCAGCCGAGAGGTGGTTTTAAGCCATTCGATGCACCGGTAATTCAATAATACATTTCTCATACAACTGGTTATTTACCGTTCTCAATGACATTTCTCCAAGAATGGTACCTCTTTTGAAGGGATAATGATTTTAAAATGAATAACACAGTGCAATGTAAAAGTTTATATTAGTTTATTCATAGTTATAAAATAATGACGATCTCATTACCATGACCCGCTGTCATCTGAAAATAATAGATCAATCTCGTGATCGCGTCTCCGTGCTGTTCGCACAAAAATTTCGTTCTCCAGTGAACTCGAATAATTGCAATATCTCATCGACAGGCGCGCTTCGAAATAATTGTATTCAACCGATAAATTGAATAAACAGCGGGTCATGGTAATGAGATCGTCATTATTTTATAACTATGAATAAACTAATATAAACTTTTACATTGCACTGTGTTATTCATTTTAAAATCATTATCCCTTCAAAAGAGGTACCATTCTTGGAGAAATGTCATTGAGAACGGTAAATAACCAGTTGTATGAGAAATGTATTATTGAATTACCGGTGCATCGAATGGCTTAAAACCACCTCTCGGCTGCCAACTCACCACGCTTCAAAGAGTGAGGATAGCGTTGCAATATAAGTACAGCTGCTGATTCATAAGTGTCTCATTATGCCGCTAGTGCCCGGCTACAATTTCCTCGGTCCTGGTAACATCGTATATAATAATCCTGCTGAACCGAAGAATTCTGCTGATTTAATTGCATTACTGCACGACCTCGATTACGAATTGGCTGCGTCTCCGCAAGATATTGTTATCGCCGACCGACTTGCCATCGGAAGATTCCTCCGTGATTACCGAGAAACTGGTACGTGGGGTGATTTGATTGGTTTATTCGGTATTGGTGCCAAGTATGGTGTTGAGCAACTCATTGGTGTACAGTATCCGAGTATGCCGCAAGCAAAAGGCAAAACACGAAATATAAGTAAAAACTTTGGAATTTATTTATACAGTATACGAGAGAAGTGGTACGCTTCGAATTATCGTCAAGCCGTTGCTGAAGGTAAATGGAGTCGCGGTTATACTAAGTTCAAGAGTGCTTTGAATCCAGATTGGCCCACTATACGAGACGTTTACAAAAAGAACTCTGAAAATTATAACCTCTTGAAAGATCAATACGCCAAATTAAATAATTTTGCACCAAATACTTTTCATTCTGAGCCAGTCAATCAGACACAATCATCTTTACAAGTGCGAACAGATCAGTTATCACCTGTTGTTCAAAAATTCGCCGCCGGCAATAAAAACCCCTTGGATGGTGGAGTTTTGGATACCGTCGCCCCCTGATGACCCAATACAGATGGAGAGCCTAGCTCTTCAGGAACTTCAGGATCACGGGAGCCGCTGTTACTCAGTCAGGCGGTATAACATCGTCGTCATTCAGTCCTACTTGGATTACCGGTGCATCTAATGGCTTATTGGGCGCTCAAACCCAATAAAGATATAGCAGGTCCCGAATTGAAAAATTATACTATTCATGAATGTAGAATTCTTGTTGCCGTAAATTCTCAAAGGATAGCAAATAATAAAATTTATAAAAACAAATTTGTTCACAAAATTTTTGGAAAAAGACGGTTGCGCAAAATTTTCGTAGAAAGATGTTGCAAAGCAATTGCACCCAAACCGAAAGAATTTTTTTTTTTTGTAAACGCAAAATTTTTTGTACAAACATTTGTTAGACAAAAGTGTTTCACACAATTAATCTGCAGCATTTTTCTGTAAATTCACAAAGTTTTTGGAAAAAGACTTTGTTCACAAAATTTTTGGAAAAAGACGGTTGCGTAAAATTTTCGTAGAGAGTTGTTGCAAAGCAATCGCTTAAAACTATTTTGTGAACAAAATCTTGCAAAACAATTTTTTGAAAAAAAAAAAATAATGCGAAACATTTTTTGTGGCATGAGATCGTCATTATTTTATAACTATGAATAAACGAATATAAACATTTACGTTGCACTGTGTTGGTCATTTTAAAACCATCATCTCTTTCAAACAACTCAAGCCGAAAAAAATTATCTTCCATCTTATTCTGATATCTTCGGTTTTAAAAAGTGACGCGCGTTTAAAAATTGTGTGAAATTTTGAATAATTCATTGTGGCGAAAAGCGTGAAGATGAAGAGCTCAAAATTCTGAAAGACTGCTGTCAATATGTACAATAAAGTAGAAAATTTTTAACAAAAAAGTAGAAAAATTTTAACAAAATCAACAATGGTCATTGTCGCGAATTGGTCGGTTCGTAAGGTATGCCTCATGTACTCTTCGGTCTCCTCTTTGTGCGGATTTTCGTGCCCGCCGCTCATTAGCGGGAGAGAGAATTGAATGAAGGTATACGTAGCTATACACTATGCATAGAAATCCCTTGCAACATTTTTCTGCAAAATTTATGCGAAGAAATTTTTTCACAAAATTTTTGGAAAAAGACTTGCGCGAAATTTTCGTAGAGAAATGCTGCAAATCAACTGCTTAAAACTATTTTGTGAACAAAATTATGCGAAACTTTAACTAGATTTTTGGAAATCTGAACGGGTGAAATTTTTTTCAACATTTTTGAAATTGAATTTTTGAAAATCTGAAAGTGAAATTTTTCAAAATCTGGAAGTGCGAAGCTTCTTTCTACATTAAATTTTCAAAAAATCTGAAAGTGATATCTTTTTACAGAAAAGTTTTTGCATTTCGAAAACCTTTTCGTTCACAGAAAAATTTTGCATTTCGAAAATCTTTTCGTGCACATAAAAATTTTCCATTTCACATAAAAATTTTGCATTTCGAAAATCTTTTCGTTCACAGAAATTTTGCATTTCGAAAATCTTTTCGTTCTCATAAATCTTTTCGTTCACATACCAATTTTGCATTTCAAAAATCTTTTTTCGTTCACAGAAAAATTTTGTATTCCAAAAATCTTTTCGTCCACAGAAAAATTTTGCATTTAGAAAATCTTTCCGTTCACAGAAAAATTTTGCATTTCAAACATCTTTTCATTCACAAAAAATTTTTGTACTCCAAAAATCTTTTCGTCCACAAAAAAATTTGAATGCCGAAAATGTTTTCGTTCATTTTCAAAAAATTTTAAAAATTCAAAAACAAGTTTTCAAAATTTTTAAAATAAGTTTTCAACATTTTTAAACAATTTTTGAAAATTTCAAAATTAAAAAATCTTTAACTTTTTCAAAATAAGTTTTCAAATAATTTCAAAACAAATTTTAAATTTTTCAAAACAAGTTTTCAAAATTTTCTAAACGAGCGAGGATAGTATTCTCGTTACATAGACTCCATCTCAATCGCTCTATCGTTAACGAACGGCGAGTACGAAGATCCGCACAAAGAGGAGACCGATTGTTCGATAAATTTAAATTTTGCAAAAATGTTTTAAAATTTATTGTGACAAAACAGTGTGTTAAAGCGTAATAAGAAAAACATTGCGCGAAAAGAAGAATTGAAAAATAAATAGTGTAAATAATAATAATAATAATAATAATAATAATGTAAAATGAAAAATTATTGTGACAAAAACAGTGCGTTAAAAAACAAAAAAAAATTATATTTTTATAGTTATGCGAAATATAAAATTCCACCATTTTTTCAATTTTTCAAGTTTATTTTTTAAATATCTCGAAAACCGTTTGGAAAATCGTTTGTATACAGTGACCAGTAGAAATTTTATTTGAAAACTTATTTCCAATCAGGATAAAATTATTTTCAACTTTTTGATAATTTTTCATTAAAACTAATAAAAGCTTGTTTGGGCTATTATTGACATCTATCGAAATGGCCAAAGATCCTATTTTTATTCCCGAGAGGTTATTCACTACCGTATGCGGTGTACAAGTGATTTCAAAAGTCATGTGATTTCACGTGATTTCAAGTTATTTCAATCGATTCCAAGCGATTTTTATCAATTTCAAGTGATTTCACATTGACTTCTCATTGATTCCAAGTAAATGCAAGTGATTTTTATCGATTTCAAGTGATTTGACATTGACTTCACATTGATTTCAAGTGATTTCAATCGATTTCAAGTTATTTCGCACTGACTTCACATTGATTTCAGATGATTTCAAGTGGTTTCACATTGATTTCAAGTCATTTTAAGTGATTCCACATTGATTTCAATCATTTCGAAGCGATTTGATTCTGATTTCAAGCGGTTTAATGATCTCACGAATGCATAACCCCTCGTTCATTTCTATATTCACAGAATAAGAAAAAAATGTTATTATCAATTTGCTTTCTCTTGCAAAAAGTTTGTACTCTTCGAATGTTTAAAAATGTTTAAGTTTCTTAATTTCTCATCGACGAACATTTTACGAACGAAGAAAATTATTTGCGTTATCAGTGGGGAAAAAAATGTATTCGCTTCGACGAAAAATGCATCAATCATAAATAACGGAGTCAAAAGTGGAATCTTCCGATCAATGTTTAGAGATACCGTAGACTATTATTACATTAGAAAATAAATATTATCTTGTGAGAGGAACGCAAAAAACATTTAAGGATGCTTTGCCGTTACAGTCCCAGTCAACCATCGTTTATTTCCATATTCACAGAATAAGAAAAAAATGTTACTATCAATTTGCTTTTTTTTGCAAAAAGTTGTAATCTTCGAATGTTTAAAAATTTTAAGTTTCTCAATTTCTCATCGACGAACATTTTACGAACGAAGAAAATTATTCGCGTTATCAGTGGGGAAAAAAATGTATTCGCTTCGACGAAAAAATGCATCAATCATAAATAAAAAGTTATAGATACACTCAGTCAAAAAATTAAAGGAACAGCAAAATTTTCGAGATTTTTCAGCGATTTTCCAAAGACTGTTAACTTTGTTAATTCTGGTCGTAAAAAATATTCAAAAAAGCATTTCAAAGCTTGAATCTTCTACTTTTGGAATCTTAAGTCAAATTTTTATTATGGGCATCACCCTCGACGCAGTCGAAAGAAATATCGCGGTAAAAATTTTCTCGAAATTTTTTGGAAAAAGTGACATCCCGAGAAGGAATTACCCATATATTCTTCTTCTGGACATAACACGGAACGCCATATATGAATATATATTATGACCGAGTAATAATATGAAGTTGTTGATTTTTCTGGAATAAAAAGAGCGTATTGTGCATGTAAAATGTATGCTCACTTACGCCCTTTGGACGAATAAAACGAAAAAATGGCGATATCTCGAGAACGGTTGGAGATAGACATTTCGAGTATGAATTACCCATATATGAATATATATTATGATTGTGTCATAATGTAAGTTTTATTTTATCTGAAATAAAAAGAGCGTATTCCGCGTGCAAAAGGTACAGGCACTCACGTCCTTTTCACGAATGAAGTGAAAAAATGGCGATATCTCGAGAACGGTTGGAGATACGCGAAAACGGTCGAAATTTGGAAGTTATCAAAATATTGAAATTAATATTAAAATTAGAGAGAGCGAGAGAATGCCATGATCTTATACGTCGCTATACACTATTGATAGAAAGAGAGAGCGCGATAGAGGTATACGACAATGTATACTACATACAGATACCCCTATCCTCGGTCTCCTCTTTGTGCGGATCTTCGTGCCCACCGCTGGTTAGCGAAAAAAGAGCGAGATAGAGTATATGCATCTGTATACTACACATAGATCTCAGCCGTTGCCACGTGCTGCTGATCGGTGTTGTTTACTTTTTAACATCATACGGCTTTATGTTTTCAAATTCCGATCTCTTCTAAGTTTCATGCAGACGCTACGCAAGGCGTATCTATTTCGCTAGGCATATTGGCATCAACGAGCGCGTGTGCCCGTGTTTGTGTGTGTGTGTGTGTGTGCGTGTGTGTGTTCAACGGAGGAAGGGGAGAGCGGCGGCGACGAGAATGGTGAGTACATGATATTATTTATGTGTGTATGCTCTAACCTCTATATCTCGAATAATAATAATAAAAATAATAATAATAATAATAATAATAATAATAATAATATCTCCGGCGAAAAGTGGAGGGGGAGATAATGCCGCTCTGGCGAAAAAGTGGTGGGGGTAGTGGGGCTTGTGTAGGTCTCATATAAAAAAAAGAATTCAGTTTTGCACCAACAGGCGCGCGTATGCTAAGGGATGGGCTGGGTGCTGTAAAGAAGCAAATGTTGCGGCGAAAACACAGCAAAAAGTGGTGGTGGTCGTGGGGGGGAAATCTCGCCGTTTTAGCGAAAAAGAGGTGGGGGAAGCTTGGGACTTCCCCACCGCTTTTTTTCGAATAATAATAATAATAATAATAATAATAATAATAATAATAATAATAATAATAATAATAATAATAATAATAATAATAATAATAATAATAATAATATCTCCGGCGAAAAGTGGAGGGGGAAATAATGGCGCTCTGACGAAAGTGGTGGGGAGGATTACCCCCACCACTTTTTCGCCAGAGAAACCTTACGCGAAAAATGTAAAAATAGAAAAGAATCATAAAAATAATGAATTGAAAAAAATCATTGTGCAAAAATGTAATGTACATGAAAAACATTGCGTGAATAAAAAGCGCGCGGAAATAATGTAAAAATAATTATAAAAAATAACTTGGAACAAAAAAAAGTGTGAAAAAAGATATTGCGACAAAAAACAATGCGCGAAAAAATGAAGCGCGCGTGATAAAAGTGAAAAAACAAAGTGTAAAAAACAAAAAAATAATGAAGTGCGCGAAAGAAAAATAACAAATTAAAAATTAATTCATTTTGAAAAAAGTGGGAGAAACATTGTACGAAAAACGACAGAGAGAAAGGCAACGAGCGGTGAGTAATTGAAAAAATTTAATTTTAATACGGCGCACACACACACACACACACACACACACACACACACGCACGCACACTTTCGATATTCGTCCAATAATAATAATAATAATAACAACAATAATAATAATAATAATAATAATATCTCCGGCGAAAAGTGGAGGGGGAAATAATGCCGCTCTGACGAGAGTGGTGGGGGGATAACCACTCTGGCGAAAAAGTAGTGGTGGGTGGTGGGGGGATTTCCCCCACCACTTTTTCGCCAGAGTGGTACACCTACTACTTGTGTAATTGTCTTAAATTTTTAAAAATTGGGATGAAAAAAATTTGGTTTGGGAAAATTTATACATTAGGAGAAGTTGGTGTGTACTTCTCTTAAATTTTAAAAAATTTGGACCAAAAGAAATTCAATTTGGGAAAATTTATACATCAGGAGAAGTTAATATTCTATTTTCTCTAATTTTAAAAAATTTGGACCAAAAAAAATTTAATTTGGGAACATTTTTACGTTAGGAGAAATTAATGTGTAATTTTCTTAAATTCAAAAAAATTTCGGTAAAAAAAAATTTAATTTGGGAAAATTTAAACATTAGGAGAAGGTGATGTGTAATTTTCTTGAATTTTAAAAAATTTGAATCAAAAAAATTCAATTTAAGAAAATTTATACATTAGGAGAAGTTAATGTATAATTTTCTTAAATTTTGAGAAATTTCGATTCAAAAAATTCAATTCAGGAAAATTCATACATTATGAGAAGTTTAATCTATAATTTTCTCAAATTTTAAAAAAATTGTACCAAACAAAAATTTAATTAGGGAAAATTTATACATTTGGAGAAGTTAATGTGTCATTTCCTTTAATTTCACGAAAATTTGAATTCAAAAAAATTCAATTTGGGAAAATTTAAACATTGAGAGAAGTTAATGTATAATTTTTTTAAATTTTAAAAAGTTTGGACGAAAAAAAATGTAATTTGGGAAAATTTATATATTAGGAGAAGTTAATGTATAATTTCCATAAATTTTGAAAAATTTGGACTAAAAAAATTTAGTTTGGGACAATTTGTACTGTAACGTCCGGAGACGTTAAGAAAAGTAGAGCTTAAGCGTCGAGCGGCTAACGCTTTACTCTATTGACTATTTATCGCGACAAAAGTAACAACAAATAATCGGAAGTGGGAACGTACACTGAAAGATCTCCGGAGACCCTGTTTTACCAACTAGTCATTTAGTTAAACTGAGTGAATTGAGGGAGATCAGGAATGATATTTCGTTCCGACCGCAATGTAAGATCGTATGTTCGCTCTTGGGAAAAATTACGAAAGAAGGGTCGTTAGTCTACTGAGTCACTTTCAACGGTATATTATTTGTGTCACATATCTTTGTCGTTGCGGAGTTCCTTTTAAATGGGGCGTTCGCACGGCAAGGTCCCTCGTTGACTGATAATTGAGATTCATCCAGGGAAGTCGATCGTCGGCTGACTTTGAGGTTTGATCCCAAGTTGATGCTGGATATTCAGTATTCGCTTGAGGTGAGGTCAGTCGCCAATTGAAGTAGAACACTTGGTTTGAGTTGACACTCGTTTATTATTTTAGACGTCGGAACGTCGTAATATTCCAGGTTTTACACGGCACAAGATTTGCGACGTCTAGATATTTCTTCACACATGCACAATTCACAATTTCGAGAATATAATTCGAATTAATAAGTTGACGCGGTAATGCACTCTTCGCGGACAATTTAAAAGACTAAACTTTGAATATTAAATAAAAATAATAATAATAATAATACGTTCGCTCACGACGATATCAATTCCGAGGCTAGATACGCGATCGCGGACACTCTAGGATAGTCCTCCTCCTCACCCTCTCGCGAAGGTTCGGAGCGTGACGACTCAACGCCATCGAAGACTAAACGAAGACTAAACTTGAATTTGCCGCTGCGCAAGAGTTTTTAAAGGGTCTGTTTGCTCAGCGGGAGATGAATTTTACAAATTTGGGTACACGGATTTTCCTACGTTTCTATTGGTGAATACAGTTGTTTTCCGCGTTGCTCTAGTTTCGAGACCCACGGGATGAAAAATCTTAATCGAGTATATTCTTTTCTAGTACAGCTGACTATTTATAAACATATTTTTAGTTTTCTCTCTTACTGAGGTAACACGTGCATTCCCTTGCTGAGTTTCTATTTTCATGTGGGAATTGGGAAAAACAAGGTTTCTTCGTGAAAGAAAGGCGTATGAGGAGTAGGAGGTTTCGGGAGTGCCGTTGTTTTGGAACTAAAGGTTTGGAAAAACGCTGTTCCCTGTAGTACTTGTATCCCAGAACATCCGGGAGAGGCAATAAACTGTGATTTTTACAACCTGTCATCCAAACAAGATCAGTCCACTTGGCGGTTTCTTTTAATATTTGGAGCTCTTTTCGGAAAGTGCCTATACTAGTACACAGAGACGAGCGCGAGGGTATATGTATACGTGGAGTGGATGCGTGTGTCTATGCTCGCCTATATACTTGCGAGTAGGCCGGTAGGGATGCTCTGCTTTCTGTGACGCTTGTAGACGCAAGTTTGATGATTTTATGACTTTCCTTTACAGTGAGATATTTGAGCAGTTTCTTGGGATTTCTGGTATGCATGTGTTACCGTGAGATATTTTCCGAGTTTGAACGCGCTATGTATATGAACAGAAAAGACTATAATTATTACCATCTTTGAGTTTATATAATTCAACGGAGAAGGTCGTCGTGAACCAATTTTAAACAGCTATGTCGTGACGGTGGCGGAGGGTCTGAATAACACACACACACATAGAACAAGAAAAATAAATTTTTACGTCATACGTGACAGTACATGAGGAGAAGTTGATGTGTAATTTCCTTAAATTTTAAAAGATTTGTTTAAAAAAAAATCTGAATTTGGGAAAATTTATACATTAGGAGAAGTTGATGTGTAATTTTCTTAAATTTTTAAAAATTTGGCCCAAAAAAAATCAATTTGGGAAAATTTATACATTAGGAGAAGTTAATGTGTAATTTTCATAAGTTTTAAAAAAACTTTGACGAAACAAAATTTCATTTGGGGAAACTTACACATTAGGAGAAGTTGATGTGTAATTTTCCTAAGGTTAAAAAAATTTAGATTAAAAAATTTAATTTGGGGAAATTTATACATTAGGAGAAAATAATGTATAATTTTCTTGAATTTCAAAAAATTTGGATCAAAAAAATTTAATTTGGGAAAATTTCTACATTAGGAGACGTAAATGTTTAATTTTCTTGAATTTTAAAAAATTTGGTTAAAAAAAAATTTAATTTGGGAAAAATTATATATTAGGAGAAGTTAATGTGTAATTTTCTTGAATTTCAAAAAATTTGGACCAAAAAAAAATTTAATTTTGGAAAAATTATACATTCGGAGAAGTTAATGTGTAATTTTCTAAAATTTTAAAAAATTTTGATGAACAAAAATTTAATTTGGGAAAATTTAAACATAAGGAGAAGTTAATGTGTGATTTTCTTGAATTTTAAAAAATTTGGACCAAAAAAAATTTAATTTGGGAAAATTCAAACATTAGGAGAAGTTAATGTGTAAATTTCTTAAATTTTAAAAACTTTGAATCAAATAAATTTAATTTGGGAAAATTCATACATTAGGAGAAGTTAATGTATAATTTTCTTAAATTTTCAAAAATTTAGACAGAAAAAAAATTTAATTCGGGAAAATTTATACATCAAGAGAAGTCAATGTGTAATTTTCTTAAATTTTAAAAAATTTTGATGGAAAAAAATTTGATTTGGGAAAATTTATACATTAGGGGAAGTTAATGTGTAATTTTCTTAAATTTTTAAAAATTTAGACCAAAAAAAAATTTCATCTGGGAATATTTATATATTAGGAGACGTTGATGTATAATTTTCGTGAATTATAAAAAATTTGGACCAAAAAAAAATTCATTTGGGAAAATTTATATATTAGGAGAAGTTGATGTATAATTTTCGTGAATTATAAGAAATTTGGACCAAAAAAAATTCAATTTGGGAAACTTTATACATTAGGAGAAGTCAATGTGTAATTTTCTTAAATTTTACAAAATTGGAATAAAAAAAAATTTGATTTGGGAAAATTTATACATTAGGAGAAGTTACCCGCGTGGAAAAAAAAATCTTCTAAAGAATCTTTTTAAGAATCTTGTAAAGAATCTCTTGAAGAATCTTGTAAAGAATCTTTTCGAGAATCTTTTTGAGAATCTTGGAAAGAATATCGTATACGATCCGGAGCAAGATTCTCTAAAAGAATCTCGAAAAGAATCTTTGCAAGATTCATGAGAAGAATCTTGAAAAGATTTTTAAAAAGTTTCTCGATTTTCGAGTAAAGAGCATCTTGCAAATAATATTGGAATAAATCTCGGAAAGGATCTTTCCGAAATCCATAGAATCTTGCAAGATTTTATGGACGCGATGTGTCAATATTGAGCAGCAAATATTTAAAGAAATCTTTCCAACAATCTTCGGGAGATCCGTCGGAATAAACTCCAACAGAATGGTGAAAAAATTTTTTTGAAGATTTTAAAATCATTTTTTGTAGACTTTCACAAGGTCTAATTCGTTCGGAGAATCTTTGAAAGATTGTACTGATCTGGGACGAGAGTAATGAAAATTCGATGATGCACTCTGGGCAAACAATCTTGCTGATCAAGTCGATGAAGATCTTGAATATAGATTCCTCGGAAGAGTCTCGATGGGAATCTTGAAAATATTTTTCCAAACAGTCAAAGAAGATTAATGGAGGATTTGCCGCGTATCTCGTTTATAAAATATTGGAAAGACGATATGCTGATTTCTCTGCAGTCTCGTCGAGAGAATCTTGACAAGATCGATAGATATTGACGAGATTACGATCGTAGAAAAAAAAAAATCTTTTTCAAGAATCTTGTCAAGAATTTTTGCAAGAATTTTGTTAAGAATCTTGAAAAGAATCCAAGCATTGGATCCGGAACGAGATTCGTTACATGATTATTGGAAAGATTCTTAACAAGATTCTTGGAAAGTAAAGATTCACTGCGAAGTAAAAATCCATTTGAAGAATATTTCCAAGAATATTGTGAAGTATCTTGTTCCCGATCCAATGCTTGATTCTTTTCAAGATTTATGGAAAGATCCATCACGAGATTTTTTTTGAATGCAAAAATCATTCGGTTTTTTTCAAAACCTCACGGAAAACTGATCAATTCGAGTAGGTTTTCGGAAAAGAAGAAATTTGAGAAAATCGAAAAACTTCATTTAGAAGAAAGATGGCAGATCAAAAACAAAAATGACCTGCATTGCCAAAATTCTTTTCAACGAGGCGTTAATCCTTGGGAAGATTTATTCCAAGAATTTCGAAAAGATTAATTGGAAGAATCTTGAAAAGATTCATTCGATGAATATTGTTAAGGTTGAATGGACTAATCTTGGAAAGATTAATTGGAAAAATCTTGGATAGACTGTTGTACAGAATCTTGTAATACAGTCTGTAAAAGACGATCGGACGGGAGAATCTTGGAAACAATATTGTTCTTTCCAAGACTTTGTGAATGAATTAATGATTTCGTGAAACAAAAATTTATGAAAGACCTGTCTGCAGCCACTTTTGACCCAGAACGTTTTCCTGAATCTTGAAATGAACCTTTTCAAGAATCTTGTAAAGAGTCTTTCCAAGAATATTGTAAAAAATCTTTCCAACAATCTTGAAAAGAATCAAGCAGTGGATCCTGAACAAGACTCTTTACCAGATTATTGAAAAGATTATTAACATTAATGCCTGTAAATCTTTGAAAGAATCTTGAAAAGAATCTTCCCAAGATTTCAAGAATCTTTTCAAGATTCTCTCCAAGATTCTACCGGAGAATTTTTGAAAGAATCTTGAAAGGATTCTTAGAATCTTGGCAAGAATCTTATAATCTTGGAAAGAACCTTTCAAATATTTGCAGCCATTAATGGTCAGCACTGTACGATTAGCGGGTCAATGCGTTGCTTCGACGTTTATTTCTCGTTAATCATTTGTATAGAGTTTGTAATGAGCAAATGTGCAGCCAATATATGAAATCTCAATTAGGGAAACCGCGAAATATCGTTGAAATAACATTGTACGTAGAGGTAATAGAATTTTTATATCATAATGACGTGACGTATAATACCGTATAGTACATTCATTGGAATATCAAGCTTTGGTGTCACTTTACGCGCTGATTTCTTGATGCTTCCATCGTTGGGAATATCCAGACGATCGAGGAAACAATTGGTCGCTCGAGTATTTCATAGTTTGCCGAGCTTTTAGGATTCTCAATATTATCTCGAAGAGCCGAGAGAATGTGGTATCGATCAGGGTGTGTATAATCGTTTGTAGATAAACGAAATGTTGAGCTTGACAATGACGACGGTACCACAGCGCCATAAATCGTCGGAAACACATTATCAAGCGGTCACCTGATGAAGATACGTTGTTGAGATCTAAGGGCACCATAGAGATAGTTATTACATTTTATGTCGTACAGTGTAATTGTAATTGTAATTGTAATGTGGTATGAGAAAATGCAAATTTCACCGACAACATACGGTGAACAATGAGACTTTTATATATTTTTTTTCATAAACTGAATTCTCAATAATCTTGTAAGAATCATTAAAAAAATATTAGGAATAATTCGTGGAAGTATCTTTGGAAGAATCTTTAAGCGTCATGATTAGACCATTGCGAATAATGTTTTGAAAACTTCGAAAAAAGTGTAGAACATTAAAAGGATTTCTAAGGAGATCAGCATCGAAAATTCGATAGCCTTAAAAATAATATTTCAACCCGCGTAGAATAACATAATCTTTAAAATAATCATTGAAAGAATCTTGAAAAGAATCCTTGATAGGACGCAGAGCAAGATTCTTTCCAAGATTCCATGATTCTTTTTAATGTTCTTTCAATGATTTTTCCAAAGATTCCCGCGCAGAAAAAAAGAATTTTTGAAAGATTCTTTCCAAGATTCTAAGAATTTGTTTGAGATTCTAAGAATCTTTAAAATATTCTTTCAAAGATTTTTTTGTAGCATCGAATAAGAATCTTCGAAATATTCTTTGAAAGAATGAGATTTTTTCGAAACCTGACGAAAAACTAAAAACTGAACAATTCGAGTGAATTTTCGAAAAAGAAGAAATTTGAGAAAATCGTAAAACTTTATTTAGGAAAAAGATAGAAAATCAAAAATAAAGATGACCATCATGGCCAAATTCTGTTGTAACACGGCGTTAATTAATGCCTGTAAATCTTTGAAAGAATCTTGAAAAGAATCTTCCTGAAATTCTAAGAATCTTCCCAAGATTCCAAGAATTTTTTCAACATTCTCTCCAAGATTCTTTTCAAGATTCTGCCGAAGAATCCTTTGGAAGAATCTTTGAAAGAATCTTCGAAAGAATCTTGGAAAGAATCTTTCAAAGATTTGCAGGCATTAATGGTTAGCACTTGAAAAGATTCTTCAAAAGAATCTTTCAAAGAATCTTGAAAAGGTTCTTAGAATCTTGGAAAGAATCTTAGAATCTTGGAAAGAATCTTAAAATCTTGGAAAGAATCTCAGAATCTTGAAAAGAATCTTTCAAAGACTTGCAGCCATTAATGGCCAGCACTGTACAAGATTCATTACTTCAGTCTTTCCAAGATTTTTCTAATTAATATTTCCAAGATTCTTCGAAGGAACGTTTCCAAGATTCTGTAAATGAATTTTTCCAAGATTTAACGCCGTGTCAAAACGGAATTTGGCCATGAAGATCATCTTTATTTTTAATTTGCTATCTTTTTCGTAAACGAAATTTTTTGATTTTCTCAAATTTCTTCTTTTTCGAAAATTGACTCGAATTGATCAGTTTTAAGTTTTTCCTCAGGTTTCGAAAAAACCACATTGTTTCAAAGAATCTTAAAAAGATTCTTAGAGTATTGGAAAAAATCTTAGAATCTTTGAAGGAATCTTGGAAAGAATCATGCTCCAGGTCCTATCAAAGATTCTTTTTAAGGTTCTTTCGAAGATTTGCATTTTCGGCTTATTAGTCCGTTGTTTTTTAAATATTTTCATAGAGATTAAAGTCTTGCTATATTATTTCTAGTTTTTTTTGCTTTCTTGCTTTTTAAGCGTTTTTTATTAATTTTTATTTTTTTTTAGTAAATGCGGCATACGACGGTTTGCGATAAGCATCGTATGCACTCTTGCCACAATTGTGCGCCGTGAATTCTTTTCTTCTCATAAATTGTTTTAAGACATCATTTTGGTATTTAAAACAATAAAAAATCATTTTGTGTCAAATAATTATCGTTCCGTTCATTGAGCGATGCCTGAATCCGTAAAATATTCATCATTTTCAGATGCTTAAATAATTCAAGTTTTTGGAGCCGACGCCAAAGACTCCGTATTTTTTGGAAGCGTGTGAGTGTAGGCTACAAAAGCCTAGAACTGTTTTTTCAAATATTCCTTTATTGTAACTTTATGTATTTTTTTTTTTTTTTTTTTTTTTAAGTTCTGTTTTGTATTAGTATTGCTCCCCAAAAACCCCCCTAAAAACCTATTTCCTATCATAATAACGCCACAAACTTTTTACTTATATATATCTTGGCATATTATGCCAAGACAATTCAAATTTTGATTTTTCGACCCCTCGGCTGTCCGTCCCCAGTCATAACTCAGTAACCCAATGACGGATCTGGTTAATATTGATAGCGTAGCTTTGTGTTTTCGGTAGTTTTGTTTTACCATAATCTCGGGACCTTTTTTCGTTCGATCCATTCAGACAATATTCAATATGGAATTTCTCGAAAAAACAACAATTTTTTATCAAAAAAGTCAAATTTTTGTGTCCGTCCATAGTCAAATCTCCGACTTTCTTTACACGACCACAAAAAAGTGTCCGCCAGAATTGAAAAGTCTCCAATTTACGGTTCTTTAAACCATTTCATTTTAGCAACAATTACATTTTTTCACATAACTTTTTATTGAAAAAAAATTTGGTCATTTTTTTTTGTAATTCTGGTCTTTTTTCTTCCATGACTACAATAGCTGATTCTAACGATGTTAAGGTTGTTGTGGGGTCAGGGCGATATGATGTCACCGAGCTGAAATTTTTTTGTGGATATTCATAATCCCTTTACTAATTAGCATGTGACATTTCGAAAGGGTCCGCAGTACCGTTTACTAGAAAAAATTCTGAAAGTCGGAGTGTTTTGTGTGCTTTTAACATTACGCTTATGGGAATGCTCCGAACATTTTTCAGTATATTACATATATCTGCCGAAAAAATGATGCCTCGGAGTTGAAAAACTAGGTATAGTTCGATGGAATATCAGACGAACCCCTGCCACCTTGAAAATCATAAGTCACAGCACCGTTTTAAAATTATTAATGTTTACAATTGCGAGTTTGCTCAATAATCGAGCACACGAACGGGTGAGGCTTGGAAGCGTGGCAACCAAGTAAACGGAGGGAGCACTCCCTACGTTACCGACATTTGGTAATTATGCATGGGGCTATCAATTCATTCAGACACGTGCATTAAATTAAAAAGGGATATTATTGAAGAGAAATAAAGTTATCGCACGTCGATAGACTCACCGCGCATGCGTGAGCAATATTAAGTACTAAGGCGCCGCAGCGCACTACTTTCGATTCACCGGCACATTATACAGTTAGTTGGTCTGTGACCGTTGTCCGCAAGACGTGCGCAACAAGAAGTTCCTTTGTTAAATCAATTAAGTAAAGCGTACTTATATATATTGTAATTCATCTTTCTCTTCAATCCTATCGTTCCTCCTTTCCTTCGATAATCTCAACAGGTTATGAGCCCAGGCGAGCAGCCTGCGTAACGCCCGATTATCGAAGTGAGAGAACGATAGAGAGAAAATGGTTATCTCGATTTTTCTTTCCCTTGTGGTCGATTCGTGGTCGCCATTGTAGTGTACCGGTAAACGCGCACGGGAAAATAATCGAACGAAAATGTTGGAATCAAATCTTATAAAGAACTTCAAGAAGTTTGATGGCTCGAATTTCCAAGCCTGGAAATTTCGAAAGAACACGATGCTTATCGCGAACGCGATTCAAGACGTTGTAACGGGCGCGCGTGTAATCCCGGCAGATGAAAATTCGGCCGACGGCAAAAAGTAGGTGAAAGACAACGCGACGGCCATGTGCATAATTTCCTCGTCAATAGAGGATTCCCAGCTCGACTGTATGCTTGACTGCACCACAGCGAAGCAAATGTGGGACAAGTTGGTGAGAATCCACGAGCAGAAATCAGTGTCGAACAAGATGATCCTGCTACAAAAGTTCCACGGACATCGCATGGAATCAAACGAGTCGGTTGTACAACACGTTTCCCAAGTACAAAACATGGCGTCTTAACTGAGGGATCTGGGAGAAGCGGTTTCGGACACGTCCATAATGGCGAAGGTTCTTAGCAGCCTACCAGAAAAATACAACGCTCTCCAGACAGCATGGGACAGTGTACCCGAAGAAAGACAAACCCTCGATAGTCTGTTGGAACGGTTACTAAAGGGGGAAAGACGACTCGAAGGTGACGATGACGTCACTCGCGCGTTAGCCGCTGTTAGTAATGGCGGGAACAAAACGAAAAAAATCGCCGCAAATCAAAATAACAACAACAGTGAGAAAAGCCGCGAAAGTAAGAATACGAGTCTCGAGTATTTTTATTGCAAAAAGAAGGGACATCTCGCTCGTGAGTGCTGAAAAAAGAAAAGGGACAAAAACAATACCGGTGAAAATCCTCGCAAGTGTGCGTTCGTCGCTTCAACAAGTGAACAAAAGCAGCAAGTGAAATCGGAAACAGTGTCGCGCAGTGAGGTCGGAGAACGACTCTTGAACGACTCTGACACAAGCGATGTCTGGTTTACCGACAGCGGTGCGTCCAGACACATCACTTACCGACGGGACTGGTATAGTGGATTCGAACCAACCAGTGGCGATACGATAACGCTCGGGGACAATAGCGTGTGTGACGTTACAGGCCGAGGCACTGTGGTCATTGACAGTCTGGTGGACGGTGAATGGGGTAAAGCTCGTATAGAAAACGTGTTCTACGTTCCAAAAGCTCGAAAGAACTTGTTTTCGGTCGGTATGTGCACTAAAAAATGTTTTGAGCTTTCGTTTAAAGGAGAACTTGTAACAATTAACCGAGATGGTGAAGTTTTCGGTGTCGGTGTGCAACAACAAAATTAAATTTATAGAATGCTCTTCGAAGTGAAAAAACCAAGCGCGGCATGAGAAGCAAATGTGTCAATTGTAAACTTGCGTGTCTGGCATGAACGTATGGGTTACGTAAATAGCAGAGTCTTGCGCGAAATGACGCAAAAGGGGCTAATTCGCGGTGTGAAATTAGCAGACATTAAAAATTTCTTCTGCGAATCGTGTGCCTTCGGAAAAGCACACAGGCTTCCGTTTAAGAAGAACGAGACAAAAAGGAGCACAAAACCGGGCGAACACATACACTCGGATGTGTGCGGACCATTCTCAAAAAAGTCTATCGGTGGTGCAAGGTTCTGCGTAATGTTCAAGGATGATGCTTCAGGATTTCGGTATGTTTAATTCTTAAAACATAAATCTGATGTTTTCAACATTTTCAGAAAGTATGAAAAGTTGATCCACAACGGCAAGCCGATGAAGGTGTTACACACAGACAATGGGCGAGAGTATTGTAACCGTGAGATGAAGCAGTATCTCGAGGGTCGTGGTATCGAGCTAGTAAACACGGCACCTTGCACTCCCCAGCAGAACGGTAAAGCCGAGCGCGACAATAGGACGATCATCGAGAGTGCGCGCACGATGAAAATGGCGAAGAAACTTCCTCTGTCGCTATGGGCGGAAGCAGTCGGTACGGCAGTATGACGCTGAAGCTAGCCGCCCGAGCTAGCCACCGCAGTAGTAACGGCTATGGCGTTCAGACGTATATGTATGCGCGAAGGTTACGAGAGTGTGTACGCTGTTTCGCTCTTCGAAAATATGGAAATAAATATTCACTCTAACAAGTTTCGGTGCTATCCATCAAATTATTGACGTTGAAATCAGAAACATCATTTAATGATTTGATTTTGTTATTTTCAAAAAGCCCCAAATAGCATAAAATCATTATTTGTTTTTCGACGTGATTGCAGTGAAAATAAAATACAAAAAAATATGTTTCTTGTAGATTTCGATGAGATGAATCGAATGGCGTATGCTAAAACCGGGCGCTGATTTATTTGATTATAAATAAATAGCTCAGGAGGCGCTTGGCGCTCGGGCTCGTTGTCAGTTTCTCGGTTCTTTTCATATTCTCGACGCGTTCATCACTTTTGCAGTGAAAATAAAATACAAAAAAATATGTTTCTTGTAGATTTTGATGTGACGAATCGAATGGCGTATGCTAAAACCGGGAGCTGATTTATTTAATTATAAATAAATAGCTCAGAAGGCGCTTGGCGCTCGAGCTCGTCGTCAGTTTCTCGGCTCTTTTCATATTCTCGACTCGTTCGTCACTTTTGCAGTGAAAATAAAATACAAAAAAATATGTTTCTTGTAGATTTCAATGTGACGAATCGAATGGCGTATGCTAAAACTGGGAGCTGATTTATTTAATTATAAATAAATAGCTCAGAAGGCGCTTGGCACTCGGGCTCGTTGTCAGTTTCTCGGCTCTTTTCATATTCTCGTCTCGTTCGTCACTTTTGCAGTGAAAATAGAATACAAAAAAATATGTTTCTTGTAGATTTTGATGTGACGAATCGAATGGCGTATACTAAAACCGGGAGCTGATTTATTTAATTATAAATAAATAGCTCAGAAGGCGCCTGGCGCTCGGGCTCGTTATCAGTTTCTCGGCTCTTTTCATATTTTCGACTTGTTCGTCACTTTTGCGGTGAAAATAAAATACAAAAAAAATATGTTTCTTGTAGATTCCAATGTGACGAATCGAATGGCGTATACTAAAACCGGAAGCTGATTTATTTAGTTATAAATAAATAGCTCAGAACGCGCTTGGTGCTCGGACTCGTTGTCAATTTCTCGGCTCTTATCATATTCTCGACTCGTTCGTCACTTTTGCAGTGAAAATAAAATACAAAAAAATATGTTTCTTGTAGTTTTCAATGTGACGAATCGAATGACGTATGCTAAAACTGGGAGCTGATTTATTTAATTATAAATAAATAGCTCAGAAGGCGCTTGGCGCTCGGACTCGTCAGTTTCTCGGCTCTTTTCATATTCTCGACTCTTTCGTCACTTTTGCAGTGAAAATAAAATACAAAAAATATGTTTCTTGTAGATTTTGATGTAACGAATCGAATGGCGTATGCTAAAACCGGGAGCTGATTTATTTAATTATAAATAAATAGCTTAGAAGGCGCTTGGCGCTCGAGCTCGTTGTCAGTTTCTCGGCTCTTTTCATATTCTCGACTCGTTCGTCACTTTTGCAGTGAAAATAAAATACAAAAAAATACGTTTCTTGTAGATTTCAATGTGACGAATCGAATGGCGTATGCTAAAACTGGGAGCTGATTTATTTAATTATAAATAAATAGCTTAGAAGGCGCTTGGCGCTCGGGCTCGTTGTCAGTTTCTCGGCTCTTTTCATATTCTCGTCTCGTTCGTCACTTTTGCAGTGAAAATAAAATACAAAAAAATATGTTCCTTGTAGATTTTGATCTGACGAATCGAATGGCATATACTAAAACCGGGAGCTGATTTATTTAATTATAAATAAATAGCTCAGAAGGCGCCTGGCGCTCGGGCTCGTTATCAGTTTCTCGGCTCTTTTCATATTCTCGACTCGTTTGTCACTTTTGCAGTGAAAATAAAATACAAAAAAATATGTTTCTTGTAGATTTCAATGTGACGAATCGAATGGCGTATACTAAAACCGGAAGCTGATTTATTTAATTATAAATAAATAGCTCAGAAGGCGCTTGGTGCTCGGACTCGTTGTCAGTTTCTCGGCTCTTTTTATATTCTCGACTCGTTCGTCACTTTTGCAGTGAAAATAAAATACAAAAATATATATTCCTTGTAGTTTTCAATGTGACGAATCGAATGGCGTATGCTAAAACTGGGAGCTGATTTATTTAATTATTAATGAATAGCTCAGAAGGCGCTTTGCGCTCGGACTCGTTGTCAGTTTCTCAGCTCTTTTCATATTCTCGACTCTTTCGTCACTTTTGCAGTGAAAATAAAATACAAAAAATATGTTTCTTGTAGATTTTGATGTAACGAATCGAATGGCGTATGCTAAAACCGGGAGCTGATTTATTTTATTATAAATAAATAGCTCAGAAGGCGCTTGGCGCTCGAGCTCGTTGTCAGTTTCTCGGCTCTTTTCATATTCTCGACTCGTTCGTCACTTTTGCAGTGAAAATAAAATACAAAAAAATATGTTTCTTGTAGTTTTCAATGTGACGAATCGAATGGCGTATGCTAAAACTGGGAGCTGATTTATTTAATTATAAATGAATAGCTCAGAAGGCGCTTGGCGCTCGGACTCGTTGTCAGTTTCTCAGCTCTTTTCATATTCTCGACTCTTTCGTCACTTTTGCAGTGAAAATAAAATACAAAAAATATGTTTCTTGTAGATTTCAAAGTGACGAATCGAATGGCGTATGCTAAAACCGGGAGCTGATTTATTTAATTATAAATAAATAGCTCAGAAGGCGCTTGGCGCTCGAGCTCCTTGTCAGTTTCTCGGCTCTTTTCATATTCTCGACTCGTTCGTCACTTTTGCAGTGAAAATGAAATACAAAAAAATATGTTTCTTGTAGTTTTTAATGTGACGAATCGAATGGCGTATGCTAAAACTGGGAGCTGATTTATTTAATTATCAATAAATAGCTCAGAAGGCGCTTGGCGCTCGGACTCGTTGTCAGTTTCTCAGCTCTTCTCATATTCTCGACTCTTTCGTCACTTTTGCAGTGAAAATAAAATACAAAAAATATGTTTTTTGTAGATTTTAATGTGACGAATCGAATAGCGTATACTAAAACCGGGAGCTGATTTATTTAATTATAAATAAATAGCTCAGAAGGCGCTTGGTGCTCGGACTCGTTGTCAGTTTTTCGGCTCTTTTCATATTCTCGACTCGTTCGTCACTTTTGCAGTGAAAATAAAATACAAAAAAATATGTGTCTTGTAGTTTTCAATGTGACGAATCGAATGGCGTATGCTAAAACTGGGAGCTGATTTATTTAATTATAAATAAATAGCTCAGAAGGCGCTTGGCGCTCGGACTCGTTGTCAGTTTCTCGGCTCTTTTCATATTCTCGAGTCTTTCGTCACTTTTGCAGTGAAAATAAAATACAAAAAATATGTTTTTTGTAGATTTTAATGTGACGAATCGAATGGCGTATACTAAAACCGGGAGCTGATTTATTTAATTATAAATAAATAGCTCAGAAGGCGCTTGGTGCTCGGACTCGTTGTCAGTTTCTCGGCTCTTTTCATATTCTCGACTCGTTCGTCACTTTTGCAGTGAAAATAAAATACAAAAAAATATGTGTCTTGTAGTTTTCAATGTGATGAATCGAATGGCGTATGCTAAAACTGGGAGCTGATTTATTTAATTATAAATAAATAGCTCAGAAGGCGCTTGGCGCTCGGACTCGTTGTCAGTTTCTCGGCTCTTTTCATATTCTCGAGTCTTTCGTCACTTTTGCAATGAAAATAAAATACAAAAATACGCCATTCGATTCGTCACATCAAAATCTACAAGAAACATATTTTTTTGTATTTTATTTTTACTGCAAACACGTCAAAAAACAAATAATGATTTTATGCCATTAGGGGCTTTTTTAAAATAACAAAAACAAGACATTAAATGATGCTTCTGATTTCAACGTCAATAATTTGATGGATAGCACCGAAACTTGTTAGAGTGAATATTTATTTCCATTTTTTCGACGAGCGATACAGCGTACACACTCCCGTAACCTTCGCGCATACATATACGTCTGAACGCTATAGCCGTTACTACTGCGGCGGCTAGCTTGGGTGGCTAGCTTCAGCGTCATTACGGCAGTGACCGTGCTCAACCGAGTTCTGGCTACCGGTAAAGAGAAAACACCCTACGAGATCTGGTTTGGTAAAACACCAGATGTTTCTCATTTTTGAGTGTTTGGATCGGATGCGTACAAGCATATCGACAAACAATTTCGCAAGAAATTAGATCCAAAGGCAACAAAACTAATCTTCGTTGGTTATCAGAACGACTCTATGAATTACCGTTTGTACAATCCACAGAATAACAAAATTTCTGTATCGAGAGATGTCACATTTAACGAGAAGTCGCAACTTGGGACAGTTGAAGGGGAAGAATTCGAAAACCTCCTTTCAGCGCACAAAAATGAAGATGTGGCAGAACCCATCGAGCATCAAGAAGCCGAGGAAGAACCTTAAAGAAATGAACATCGAGAAGATCCTCGAGAAGAAGATCAAAATCAACAAGAAAATGACCGACAACTGCGGGATCGTGCAACCATCCGTCGACCGATAAGGTTTGAGATCGACTTTGCTGAATACAATCCGCCAAACACATTTCAGGAGGCGATGACCAGTGCCGAGGTCGAAAGTTGGACCGAGGTGATTAATGAAGAACTCGACGCGCACGAGAAGAATAAGACTTGGTCGATCGTACCGAGGAAAACGGATCGGAAACCCATAGATTCAAAATGGGTATTCAAGGTCATACGAGACACGTCAGGTGTCGTATACCGGTACAAAGCTAGACTTTGTGCACGAGGTTTCCAACAAAAGGAGGGACTTGACTTCACGGAGACCTTCTCGTCAGTCGTGAGATACGACTCCTTGAGAGTTTTTTTGGCCGTGGTGGCTGAGCACGACTTGGAGCTCACACAATTCGACGTGAGAACAGCCTTCCCTCACGGCGAGCTGAAGGAAGAGATTTACATGGAAATACCCGAGGGACTTGACATCAAGAAAGAAGAAAAACGTGGTTTCGTGTGTAAACTAAACAAGTCCTTGTATGGCTTGAAACAAGCACCCAGGTGCTGGAACCCAAAATTTTCTCGAGTTCTTACAAAAATATCAATTCCGCGAATCAGTAGCCGACGAATGTATCTTTCGAGGAAGGGTAGACGGTGTAGACGTATTTTTAGCACTTTTCGTAGATGACGGACTCATCGCAGCAAAATCAAATAAAGCCCTCGAATCAGTATTAAAATCGTTGGGAAACGCGTTCGAAATTACGATCGGGGATGGAAACTTATTTGTCGGTGTACCAATTGAACGAAATCGGGTAAAGAAAACCATCTTTTTGCATCAAGAAGCGTATGTGAAGAAAATCCTTAATAAATTTAAGATGATTGATGCAAAAGCGGCAAGTGTTCCTGCCGACCCGCACGTGCGACTAGTTCCAAACGATCGCGACGATGAAAACACAAATACCGTACCATTTCGAGAAGCAGTGGGCTCATTAATGTTTCTTGCGGTTGTGGCGCGGCCGGATATCGCATATTCGGTGAATTTAGTCAGTAAATTTCTTAGCAATCACAACGAGAGTCACTGGCAAGTGGTGAAACGAATTTACCGGTACTTGGTCGGAACAATGAAACCCGGCATAATGTACAAAAACGGCGGGAGTAACTCGGAGTTACAGGGGTTTTCAGACTCGGATTTTGCAAGTGACGTGGAGACACGTAGATCTACAACAGGGTATGCGTTTTGTTTATCGAACGGGGTTGTGACGTGGTCGTCTCAACGACAAAAGCTAGTCACACTCAGCACAACGGAGGCCGAGTATGTCGCGGCAGCAGCGGCTGCAAGAGAGGCCATCTGGCTGAGGAAATTGTTAAACGATCTCGAGTGTCTACCGGTAACTGCGACAGTTTTGCGAATAGACAATCAAAGTGCTATCCGTTTGATCAAAAATCCAGAGTTCCACAAACGAACTAAGCATATGGACATTAAGCATCATTATGTTCGCGAAACTGTGAAAAGCGGGGAAATATCAGTAGAATATGTACCTACTGATCAGCAGTTAGCGGATATCTTAACCAAAGCACTTCCAAAGAGACAGTCTCAGTATCTACGTAACAGTTTAGGCACAGGATTCTCGACGCACTTAAACGGCGGGAGTGTTGAGAAATAAAGTTATCGCACGTCGATAGACCCACCGCGCATGCGTGAGCAATATTAAGTACTTAGGCGCCGCAGCGCACTACTTTCGATTCACCGGCACATTATACAGTTAGTTGGTCTGTGACCGTTGTCCGCAAGACGTGCGCAACAAGAAGTTCCTTTGTTAACTCAATTAAATAAAGCGTACTTATATATATTGTAATTCATCTTTCTCTTCAATCCTATCGTTCCTCCTTTCCTTCGATAATCTCAACAATTATTCATTTTTATTCTTTCAAATAACAATTATGACTTATTTCAAATTGATGTAGAGTGATGGTGAATTTCGAGAGATACCGAGAAAAATATATCCTTCATTAATAGTGGAAGAAAAATATACCTTTTATGAATAATGAAAGAAATTTTTTGAAAATTCGAAAATTGCAAAGATTTTAAATTACTCTTGGACTAAAAAAATGGTAAAATATTTGACAAAATGAAACAAAAAAAATATGGACGTAAGGTAGGTAAAATCAGAGAACATAGAATTACATGGAAGCGCAGGCCCCGTGTTAGCGTTTGGCAGACTTTTTTGGGGTGATCGGTAGTTCATCACCCCAGCGCCTCCGTGTTGTGGTGATTAACTATAGATCACCCTAAAAAAGTCTGCCAAATGCTCCCATAAGCCCTACGCTTCCGTGTAATTCTATGTTCTCTGGTAAAATCGGCACATCACTGATAATATACGGCCTCCGTACAAACCAGGGTGGCTACTGTCAGAAAAATCCTGGAAATGGCAGGAATTTTTTTGAGTGTGAGGGGAAATGTCAGGGAAACCAAATATTACGCAGGGAAAATACGAAACATACGGTGAACACTTTTTGTCTGCGCAGCGCTGAAAAAAATTATAACTAGACATTTTTTTCTGTACAGCGCTGAAAAAAATCATGGGTGAACATTTTTTGTTTGCGCAGCGATGAAAAGAAATGATGGCTCAACATTTTTTGTCTGCGCGGCGCTGAAAAAAATGTGTGGGTGAATCTTTTTTTTTCCTATGGAAAATGCAATGTTCCTACCTTGCCACTTTCTTTCACAAATCCGCCGGGGTGTAATTTTCGAAAATGTAAGGGAAATGTCAGGGAATTTTCTTTAGTTTGATTTAGTGACCACCCTGCAAATTTTTCCTTTCCACCCAAAGAATTTTTTTCCCGGAGCGATATTCATTGTTGAAGCAAACAGTGAAACAGACACAAACACAAATCGATTTTGGGGTCAAGAACGGGACGCATACGTTTCTAGGTTCGCAATACTGCTGCCAACTTGAACATTATTATTTGCCACGATTTACGACGTTGCCAAGTCATCTTACTTTTATTGAGCCATAAGAAAGTATCAAAAATAATTCCGGAAACTGATTAAAACACTTCCTGTAATCATCGATTAGTCAAGAATACATAATGTTATGAATAGCTGTGATTTTTTTTTCCTCGGAAACGTAAATTAAATACGACGATCATTTAACGGCGAACAGTTGGTAACAAATTCCCCCTCATACTTTACCCCCCACGACTAGACCACACAACAACCTTAAAATAAATAATTTACCTTCTCTCACATATATTTCCTTTGTGAATTATATTAATTAACATTATGAATTATAATTTTTATGTAAAAAATTGAATAAAGTGCAAAACGTTCTTGAATTGTAACGCTTGATGTTAATTATTATAATTTACAAAGAAAATATGTGAGAAACTGCTATATATGCAAAACATTCTATAATATAGACGCAATTCAAATGCGACAAAACTAAACTCGCCAGGTGACTAAGCTTTGGGTCGCGATGCCTCCAATGTTGCATTTAGCGAATTGCTTTACTGTTTAAGGACATTTCAACACACGTTTACCTTGTAGATATCTGCGAAACTATTGTTCTGTCATTATAATGAAACTACAGCTTTTTGGGATTGTACAATAAACTGTTCGGTCATTATCGGCATCGAAAATTTCACAATCTTCAAATTAATATTTCAATCTTCAGATGAATCATGAAAAGAATCATTCGAAAAAAACATTGTGGATAATTTTTTGACGTGGATACGTCTATGTTTTCGTTTATACTAGGGGTCGTTTCGTAAACGGGATGATATAGATAAGTGCCATCTCTTGGTATATACGTGAATAAAGTCGGTAAGTAAGACATGACATCGTATATCATTTATACTACTGGATTGCGCATTCCTATGTGTGTGACAAGGACAAATCTCTCTATCTTTCTCATAGTGTCGAGTTAAGAGACAGAGATAGAGAGTGATTCACATGTGTCAGACAAGGCAACAATGCCACATCCAGCGTGCCTATTTGCTATCTTTGTCTTCCCGTGCCGTTTAGCTCGCCGAAATTCGGGCCCAAGCGGTAAACAGACCGTGCTCGATAACAGTCGCAATACTACCCGAAATGTAAACACCTGCGATATAGTCAGTATGTTGTGCAAGTAAACTCTATACCTAATATCTATATAGATGTATATATGCATGTCTTTTGGTTATTTTGATGACATTCCTTGAAGTATCTTAGAAAAATTCCTTTAGTAGCTTGGATGGTGGGGGGAGCGCGTGACGTACGGACGTGAGTTTGGTCAGCGCTTGTTTGCTTTGAGCAGTAAATAAGTTAGTGATTTTAAAAAGCCACCGAAAGTGATCTCAAGGCTAAAGTCAAAGCCGGGGTAGCGGTGGAATTGTAGACAACGAGAAGTCTTAAGGCGGAAGAAAGTGTTAAGAAAGAACAGGAATGCGCCGAGAGTTTAAGGTTAAGCATTGGACGCTGGGAGTAAAATGGTGGGAAGCGCGGAAAAAGACGCGGGACAGGCGCTAGACTCGGCCGGTATGCTGGAGCAGAGAGCAGGTTCGCAGACGCATCCGACAGATGGCGCCACGGGACACCTCAAGAGACTCTGGAGTAGTGGCTAGCGTGCTTGCCTCTAAACCAGAGCATCGGAAGGTCCGAGGTTCGATTCCCTGTACCGTAGTCTCGTCGAGAAATAAAAATATGGGCGTGACAAGCTCCAGATATATATATATATATGGCATACACAAGTCCTTGTACAGGTGTGAGTCACATGTATATTGCTGTAGTCCATGTTTACAATCTCTCGACGAGGCGCGACGTAGCTCCGGCATCGGAAAGCGAAACTCATGGCCGGCTATATCGGTGGAGGTCTTCTGCAGTTTCCCTCCACCCTCGGCAAAATTGCGATACAGCTTGTGAGAAACGTAACACTAAAGGTGCGGGACTGCACACCCACCTTAAATCATCGACATAGGGGCTAGATGGGCAAAGTTCCCAAAGCCAGGGAGAGAGGAGGAAAAAAAAAGAAAGAGCGTCGAGTCCTGATTGCAGGGGGAGGCCGCGTAAAGGCGTAACGGCGAGCGGGGGGCCTAACAGAGAGCAGACGTTAGATCGGTATGTATTGCGTAGCGCAACGGAATTGAGGAAAGAAAAAGAGAGCATCGCATTTCAAAGCGTGGACTAGATTTCACGGTTACCGGTAGAGAACAAAATAATTGCGCCGATCAAATCCATCTACGAAGAGCAGGTTTGGGAAGACGTCGAAATAAGCGAGAGCGAAGGTCAGAGTCAAAACGGCGACCTAATTACGTGGAGGAACGATGAGGAGAAAGATTTTGAGGATGAGCCTGAGGAGACGCCTAGTGAGAATATCGACAATAATAATAACGAAATGGGCAGTTTGAAACAGGCGCTCATGCAAATACAGGAGGAGGGGCGGCGCGCAGAACCGAGGACATATCAATGATGGAAGAGAGAGGTAACAAAGCTGCAAAAAAGAAATCAAGGAAATAAAGGAGGCGAAGAAGTGTGATTGCCAATGGGACCGGAGAGCGAGTATGGGAGTAATAGAGGAACTGAGAGAAGAAATTCAAGCGCTGCAATCACAGAGGAAAAGGGACGCAGAAACGTGGGAAAAAAGAAAGAGGCAACTCCTGGTAACGATTCAACGATTCAACGACAAAAAAGTTCTTGACGAAAGGGATACGGGATGAAAAACGAACTGCGACTACGGCGAGCCAGGAGAAGAAGAAGAAGAATCGAGAGTGGTAAATAACAGAAGAAAATATGTACAGAAAAACTATGGAAGCAGGACGACAGTGTTCGGAAAAGAAGTAGAGAGGGGGAAAAGACCCTCGGAGGAGAAGGATACCTGGGGAGGACGAGCAAGCGGGGGAGGCAAGCGGGGGAGGCAAGTCTTCGCTGATTAGCGGACTTTCGGACCTAGAAAGACACAAGCCAGGAGGACTAGGGCAAGGAACAACGCCGCACTTGCCGGCTGGGGAGAAAGCACCCTCGCCACCGGAACCGATACCGGAAGACGCGTGGAAGTGGGAATTCATCGAGCGCAAGAGGAACAAAAGGTTTATTTCGATCAAAGGTATGGAGGTGAGCGGAATTGCAGAAAGAGCGAAAGAACCCACAGATCGATTATCTGGGATGGACTAAACGCAACCCAGCGGCGAGACTTGCATCGATGGAGATTAAGAAACGGATCATGCAGAGGAAGGCGTGGTTAGCGGGGAGACGGATTAGGGAGGAACCGAAAAGCTGTGAGAGTGGGCTACCAGAAGATATGTATTGACGACGTTTGGTGGAACTGGAGCGAGAAAGAAGGAAAACTAATAAAAGGGAGATTTCGGAGGCAACAAGAATATAGAAGGGGAGGTCGTTAGAGTAATAACGTGGAATATTGCCAGAGTGGGGAAGATTTGGGACGCGTGGCACTTTCTGGAGGAGTACGATATCATAATAACACAAGAAACTCGGGTTGAAGAAGAAAGGGAGGAGAGTGTCATGAGAAAACTGAAAAATAGCCACAAATGGTGCGCAAAAGCGGCAATTAAAGAAAAAACAAGAGGCAGGGCGAGCGGAGGGACCCTGGTGGGAATTAAAAAAGGACTATTCGAAAAATGCAACGTGTTAGAATGGAATTTTGGAATGATTATAAAAATGAAAGGAGTGGGAATTCGGGAGAAAGTATGGCTTGTGTCAGTTTATAACAATGTAGGCTTCAAGGAAGTACAAAAAAGATTGGGGAATAAGGTTGAGGAGGCAATGATGGACGGAGCACGAGTGATCATTGCCGGCCACCTGAACGCGAGAATCGGAGAGGCACACGCAGCAGTAGACGACAATGGACAGGATGATGGTTGGGCGGCGGGATTGAGGAAGTCTGAAGACAAAACAATAAACGCCGAAGGAAGAAAGTTATTGAAATTCTGTGAATTAAACGGGCTTGCAGTGCTGAATGGACGCACGAGAGGAGACGAGGAGGGGAAACTTACATACGCCGGGGGAGAGGGTAGCTCCGTTCTTGACCTGGTGATGGTGGCGGAAAGCAGAAGTGAGGAACTGATAGTAGAGTTGGAGGTTATTCCAAGGATTGAATCGGACCACTTGCCAGTCGTTTTCCATATAGCAGCGGAAATAGGATTTAATGAAGAACAGAAAACCGGAGATAGCAAGGGAAGAGGAGCTCCACTGAAAAAGATAGCGTGGAAAGATGAGATGGCGGATCAGTTTAGGATGGAACTCGAACGAATATGGGAAGAAAAGAGGGTGAGAGCAGAGAAGGAGGGGCAATGGGAAGTCCTCAAGGAAGCAGTATGGAGGGCGGCAGAGAAAACAGGTATGATAAAAAAAGAGCGTCGTGGAGGAAATAGCGGAGGCTGGCTCGACCCGAAGTATAAAGAGCAGAGGAAGAAGATCTGGAAGAAGTTCAAGGAGTTCCTGAAGGATAAAGAATGCAAAAAAAGAAAGGAGTTAATAATAGAAAGGAAGAAGCTGAGGGAGATCTATAAAGCAAATAAAAAGGACTGGTGGGACAAAAAATGGAAAAAAATCAAGGATAGCAAAACGATGGGCGAGTGGTGGAAGGCAATAGGAGACTTCAGGATGAAAAAATGCCAAAAAGGAAGGAATAACAGCAAGCACCAGTGGGTAGATCATTGCAGCAAGCTCCTCGGAGCAATAGTAGATGGCCAGGGGCAAGAAGAAAAAGATTGGACGGAGTACGAGGAAGAGGTCGAAAACAGCGTGATAGACTCGACAATGGACGCGGAGATAACTCTAACGGGAGTAAATAATGCGCTGAAATGGAGCAAAAAGAGAAAAGCACCAGGCGAGGACGGGATAGTGGTAGAATGCCTGAAAGTTTTGTCGGAAGAGGGCCGGACGAGACTATGGAAGGTGTTAAAGGAAATTTGGGACTACGGGAAGCTACCAACGGGATGGGAAAAGGCGAGAATATACCCGATTCACAAGGCAGGAAACGAGGATGAAGCGGTCAACTATCGTGGCGTATCGCTTCTGGACATAGGATACAAGCTCGTGACAAGCATAATGGCGAAGCGAGCAACGATTGGATAGAAAAAAAAGAAGTTTAAAGAGAAAGTCAAGCGGGTTTCAGAATTAAACGAGGAACCATGTATTCGTTCTCAACTCGATTATAAATAACAGGTTGAAGAAGAAAGGAGGAAAGCTGTACGTCGCGTTTCTTGATTTCAGGGCGGCTTTCGATCAAGTGGATCGCGACTTACTACTTCGAAAGCTCTGGGATAAAGGAGTGAGAGGGAAGATGCATAAAATGGTGAGAGGCATATACGCAAAAACGAGGAACGAAGTCATCGCGGGAGAGGGTATTTCGGAGGACTTTGGAACAGAGAGCGGTGTCAGACAAGGGGGCCCGCTAAGCCCGATACTGTTCAACTTGTTTCTCGACGATATCGACGAGGACTGGGAAAAAAGGAAAGAAGGAGGAACAGTGATGGGCAAGGGTAAATTTTACGCCCTGAAGTATGCGGTGATTGCGGAGACAGCGGGGGAACTAACGAAAATGCTGAAATCTATGGAACGGTTTGCAGACGGATATAAAATGGAGGTGAACGCGAATAAAACGAAAATCATGGTGTTCAGAAGAGGTGGAAAAAGACCGAAAAGTGAAGAATGGCAGTTCAAAAAAGAAAATATCGAAGTAGTCAAGGAATTTAAGTACTTGGGCTTGCGAATACTGGCGGGAAAGGCGCAAAAAGCTGCCAGCACCGTTTGGGGACTGATGAAGCCGGCGAGACTGGATAAACTGAACGAGAGACTCTACTTATTCGACTCATTGGCCAAGGCAGGAGCGCTATACGGTGTGGAGATTTGGGGCTGGAAGAAAAGATGCGAAATGGAAAGGGTCCAAGCGAGATGCGTGAAAATGGCAATGGGACTGGCCAAAAACATGCCCGACTATATATGGAAAATGGAGGCGGGCAGAAGAAGTGTGATGGTTGAGGCCAGAAGGAGAGCAGGGCGGTACTTATTGGAAATTGTGAATATGGGGAATGCTAGATGGCCAAAAATCTGTCTACGAGAAGAAATTAGAGGAATCATCAACGGAAACCCTTCAAAATGGGGGAAAGAATTGAAGGAAGCCATGGAGGAAGTAGAAGAGGGCAGAGTTATTGACGACATATGACAGAGAGGAGGGGAGAAGATAGTTGAGATGCTTTTAGAAGAAGGATTAGGAAAGAAAAAAGATCAGGACATTCAGGAAGATTGGACAAGAATTGACAAGTCACGTTACTGCAGCATGTTCAAAAGCATAAAATTCAACACGGAGAGAGAGTTACTGGAATATTGCAGAACTGAGTGGTTCGGTTAAGGAGACCTGGGTGAGACCAAGATGCGGAAATATCGGAAGAGCGAAAAAAAAGGGCTATAATGACTGGAGCTGCAGAGTATGCGGACAAAGTGAAGAAGATTTGGAACATATCTGCGACTGTCCTGAGGCGAAAAAGAAAATTAAGAAGAATGGGTCACCTGGGTAGAGAAGTGGAAGGGAGACCGTCAAGGGGAAAGCCTGAGATATCGGCTATGTCAATGGCTGAGAGGACCGCCAAGCGTCGAGATCTGCAAATATGTCGCCGAGTTTGAGGAGTTAATAAAAAGGGCGGAAGAGGGAAGGAGAAAATAGTAAAATATAAGCTGTACGGGAGTGTTAACCTGCTGATGTACTATCCGTTACTAGTTTTTTTTTCTTCGTTTGTCGTTGTTTAATGTTAAAATGGAAGGTTATAAAAGGTTTAAGAATGTTAAATGAAATGTTAAACTGAAAATGTTTATAAAATGTTTTCAAATTGTTAAATGGCATAAAATAAGATGATGCTAACAGGAATTACATTTGTATGCTAACGGAGTGGGAGTGTATAAAGCCGAAAGGCTATACTTCAGAAATAAATCTATCTATATCCTTTAGTAGCTTAAATAATTCCTCTTGAAGCTTCAATAATTCCTTTAATAGCTTAAATAATGTGGTTAACCTACTAAAAAAATTATTTAAGCTACATAACGGTGACTGTCATCAAAATTACCAAAAAACAAACACATATATATAGATATATATGCGGCAAGCCTCGTCCTGTGGCATTGACGTTCTATCGTGTTCATGTCTAGACCCGGCTTCGAGTGTGACTCGTGATGTTTACGTTTGGCCCGACTTTCTTTTCGCGAGTCTGACCGTGCTATTCATGTTTGGGCAAAAATTTTCATCACGAGTCACATTCGTTGAAGCACGCAAAGGAGTTACGGATGCTTTGCACTTACCGCACCAGCCAACAATTTCATCTGATTCAAATTCCCGTACTGCGTTATACAATACAAATATAAAAAAATTCAGTAACTTTTATAATTCTTCGGTAAGTCCTTTTTTTCTTAAACAAATCGAATGCGTTAATTTTCCTGAACGCATATCGATTTTTTCAAAATTTTCTCCATTTTGAAATTCCCGTTTTGAAATTTTTAAATAACTGCATTCATGTATTTTTTGGCCTAGTGTCTTTGTACCTTTTCAAAACTCATGATAAACCGGAAATTATGGATACAGTGTCAGGATAGAAAACTGAAATTCAGAATAAGTTGAAACCTGCGGTGAATTTGCTGGGTTCATTAAAACCCAGCAAAAACTTGGTACTGCATTAAACAGTAGGAGTGTAAGCGGTGAATTGCAGCAGCAACTTTTACCTCCGATCCAGTAGTTTTCTTTCAATAAATAAATGTACGTTCAATCCTCTGTGATATTATGAAGCCAAGAGATGAAAACCACGTGCTTGATGCTTAAAACATCCACGACTTTTTGTTAATCCAGTTTTGCTTCCTCGTGGAATAAACTTTGTGTCTTGTTCCTTGCGTCTTTAGGAATTTCCATGTGACTAATTTTTGGAGAATCTTAACGGTTCAGATGAATGAATCTGTGCTGTAATGAGTAGAATCTGTAATTAGTAATCCTCATTAGAATGAACGCACTGCATTTAAAGGGAAGGAGACTTGTTATAAAACTCGTAATTGACACGATTATTGATGTTCACAAAAATTTCACGTACTCTACTTGCTCGAGGTAATCTACTTACTCTAAAAAAAATATTTGTCGTTGTAAAATTAAAAAATCTGGGTGTGTGCAATCACACGCCGCGGAAGTGAATACTTGTATGCAATTCGCTGACACGACAAAAATTTCTTCTGCCGATGAATAAAGAGAGAGAGAAAGAGAGAGAGAGAGAGAGAGAGAGAGAGAGAGAGAGAGAGAGAGAGCGAGTGGGCGAGAAGTGGGGCGGTTGAGGGGAAGAGTTAATGATGGAATTAACGAAGAAGTCTCAAGTAGTCCGCACGTTGATATTTGTGTTTTTAAAATGTATTTTAATAAATATTAAACTGTAATTACAAAGTTTTTTTTTGTTTTTGTCGATTATGTTTGTTCTTGATCTGCCAGATTGACGATTGTAATAATTGAATTATGGTAGCTAAAATATGACACAAAATGATTTAAAGTAATTTTTTCCAATTTGTAGCAAAGACAGCGCCAATGGTTGTTCCACCTTTAGTGCAGTGTTGCCAGATTCGCAAAATGAAAATACTCAAAACCGGTTGCAATAATTCTACAAATTGGTTCAAATTCTGATCAAATTTCTTCAAAATATCTTCATTTTTTTTCTTAATACTCAATGTTCGAGACTGATTTGGTGCTCTATTTGTTGACACGTATAATGCTTTGACACATTAATAGATGCAATGCAAAAAATGGTATTCAAAGAAATAAAAATATATCCCAAAATGTGTGATAATAAGATCAGGGAAGATACGTGATAATCTTCACATCCTCAGAATTTTCTCAAATTTTTATGTAACTTCTTCAAATCTTCCCTATTTCCTCAGATTTTTATGTAATTTCTTTAAATCTTGAAAATTTTCACATATTTTTATGTAATTTCTTTAAATCTTCAAAAATTTTCCTCAGGTTTTGACAGATTGGTATGAAATTTCTTGAAATCTTCAAAAATGCCTTAGATTTTTATGTAATTTTTATGTATTTTCTTAAAATCTTCACAATTTCCTCAGATTTTCATGTAATTGCTTCAAATCTTTACCATTTTTTCAGATTTTTATGCAATTTCTTCAAAGCTTCAAAATTCCGCAGGGCCTCCCGACGCCTCAAAAGTCTGCTTACATTCACTGATAGGCTTTGATTTTTTATCGATCTGTTCCGCCATCATCACCCATGCTTAACCTCACTGTCAATGAATAACACAAACTTAGCAACAGTTCATGGCCTGTCGCCCTCTCTCTCTCTCGCTCACACATAACTCTTTCTCTCTCTTCTTGTATCCTTCGTTCTTTTGTTTGGGTTGCGAACATAATGATAACGATATCTCAGTTCGATGGATACATGTGTTACCCAATGAGACACTGGGGATTCCCAATGTCAAATGAAAAACATTCATTCACACATACATAAAAACGGGTGGTTTCTGTTAAACAGTTGGCTCCGCCGCAACCGTTAATTACAAAACAGAATTTTTTTGAAATGTTATTACCAAAATAGACAACTGGGAATACTTACGGATTATCGACGTATTACTTGTTGAAAAACTAGGCTACTGCTAGATGACACGTGGCCCATTTTTATAGTTGAAAAGTTCAACCATGGTTAAGCATCGTTGCCGTACGCCATTTAATCTCATGAAAGCAGCTTCTAAGTGTCGCATTCCATAGCTGGCTGACTACACTCGTCGGGAACCACGATATTTGGGCCTTCCTCATCTCATTGTCATTCAATATAAAAATATACGAGAACAACTATTAACGTGGGAAGTAAATGAATTTGCAGTGCAGACGAAAAACATATACCGATACGTATTCCAAGCAGGAGCGCAGTTTAAATGCTTTTATCACTGTCTAGCTTATTAGAGCATGATGCAGATATGAATTTCATCTTGCGTGATTTGCATTCTATAATTTTCTTCTTGTTTTAAATTAAATGTTTAGCTCATGACACATAATTCGCGCATGACAAATGAGATGTCTATTATTAACTGCAAATTATATATTTTTATAGTTATCTTCAATAACAGTTAAAATGAGCAAAAAAATTCTATGAAGTAAATAAGAATAAATTTGTATATATCTAATCGAATTGACATTTACAATACATTAGGGCTTGTCAAGTGGTAATAATAAAACCCGCAGGTTATGCCGAAGTTTTGAATAAGTAAGTAAAAAAATTAGATTGATTGATTGTAGTGACTCATAAAATACGCAAAGTTTTGATTATTGGCGGTTGCGAATAAGAAATAATAATGACATTCCGATCATTTCGAATTTTTCGACAGGCATATGGAGAAATAAAAATTACTGATCATCGAACTCTTCGCTAATATCAGTCAATGCAAATATTTCAGAATTCAGGACCGTATTGAGCACGAAATTATCGGTGACGATAAGTCAGCAACAGTCACCGCCATCCTAGTAGAGCTATCTACTAAATCCCACCTACTACAGCTACTTCATACCGCTCAGACTCTATACGCCCGAGCGCCAACTACGTTACATTTGACATATGTTCTAGTTATTTAGTCACACCGATATACATGGACAGATACGCTGCCACATAATTAAGTACTTGCGAGAATATGCAAATGAAAATAATCGAAACTCATTAGATAAATATATTATCGTTTCCACACCACTATGAAGTAGATAATTCAGCGCATTTTTGTTTTAATACACGATTTCACCGAAACATTTGTAAACTTTAAACTCAGCTGGGGACTTTTAATATTAAAAAACAAAAACTGTGTTTAAAATCCGACAACATTTGGGATCAATCGAGTACAAGTTGTTTCCCCTTTGTAGGCCTACGTCAACTTAGAATTAACAGTTTCTCCATATTATCGATTAAGTTAAGAAATTAAAAATACGATCTTAGAATATCATTACCTCTATTTGTTGGTATGCACCTTGCCCTTGAGAAACAATTATCGTGGCATCACGAAACAGAGTGAACAGATTTAATATAACTGCATTGGCGTCAGATTTATCTTTAAATGATCAGTGTACAGATCGCACATTAGTGTTTTTGGGCTTGTAAGAATGCAAATATGTACAATGACAAAAAAAAACGATTCAAAGTTCGCATGTTTAATGCGACTGGTGCAAATGTCATTTTACGGTTTCTCGATCGAATGATTCTATTCATTAAATGGAACTTCTCATAATCTGAATAAAAGCTTAATTCTAAACTTATTACGATTATTTAATGTTAACGCCATCACTCCAGACTCGACATATATGTATGAAGAAATTGTTAAATGGTTATATTGAGATTTTCATACTTTTGTAGAGTTTCAATTATGTGAAGAAAATAAACTTTACAGCGTATAAGCGAAATAAATGAATAAGCGAACGAAAAATTTAGACCATTTACAATATAAATGAAGAAATGAAAAATATAACTAGAAAATGAACATCCGTTCAATACGTCAGAGGGAACGAGAATGTAACGCATGGTAAAATTTCAAATATCGAGCACTTTATCTCGCACGTTAAACGAAATTATTATGATAACTTCGGGTATACATTTTCCAAAGTCGTAAATAACGTAAACTTCGTATTTTATAGATTAGTATATCAGAATAAAGCCTGTAACCACTATATTTTCAAAGTCGGTTGCTTTAACAAACAAAAAAGCGGTCATTCTTATTATGTATTTTAAATATATTAAAAACCAAACTCGTCATGCAGTACGAGAAATTCGAAATACGAAAAACCGTTACCCGCATGGTTATGAATAACCATGCGAGTAAAGCTTCAGTGTAGACGATATCAAACAAGAATAAAAGTATATACCCCTTGAGTAATGATAACTTAGATCTTAAAAACTAAAATACAAACAACTAAATAAAACAAAGTAATGAAACAATAATATCATCAGCCATTATCGATCTTCACTACATTTTAAATCCTCACTCCAGAAATTGTTAAATAATTTTATTGCGATTTTCATACTTTTCGAGAGTGTGAATCATATTAGAAAATGAACTTATAAGCGTATAATGGTAATAATGGAATAAGCGAGACCTTTATCACTCGCGTTAAATGAAATTATTGTGAAAACTTCGGGCATATATTATTAAAATTTGTAACTTTCGTAACATGGTCTTTTATTTTTGATTATGTACGTCAGTGATAAACCCTCTTACTACTATATTTGACGAGTCGGTTGCTTTAAGGAAGTTTATCAGTGCTTGCGTGAGGTGAGGGCGTTTGGCGGAAGCCCTATACACGGGTCTCGCGAACTGTAGCCAACCGCCCAAATGACTTATTTCAAAGCGAAAAATTGCCGAATTTTTAGAAATAATGTAAAGCAGGAGAGCTACAATTACCATTTTAAGGGTTTATGATTGGTTAAAAATATTCTGTGATGCTGAGAACACCAAAAAATGCAATTTTATCATTTTTATAATTTGCGGCGAAGTTACTGTAATAACTTATTATCCTGACCCGAAATACCAGTGAAATATTTCTCTATACTATTATATTCAATAAGTATTCAATTACACTAATTTCATGAAATAGCCACTTAATTTGTAGAAATCTTTATCCTCGATCGACAACTAGAATTGTATCGAGCCTGTCCACCAAAAGAATATTTGAATCACCCCCGCGTAACCAACCTGTGAGCTCTGTGTCTACAGCATTACCGCACTTTTTTCCCCTCTATCTTGCTTGAATTCCATTTTTTTTAATCAATAGCATTCATTAAAAAAATAGACGATCTTTTTGATATTTGTCATAGCGCTTCTTTGAAGTACATAGGGTGAATACGCCAATGCATGAACGGTTAAGCAACGCTTACCAATGAATGGACAACCGTGTTAAAATTGCTATATATAGATATAATTTACATGGTGGCGTCCATTCGTTGGGGGGCGTCCATTCATTGGCGTATTCACCCTAGTAGTCGTACAATTTTTTTCAGATTTTTCAGTAGATTTTCTCCTGAGTTATTAATGATCTACGTTATCACATTGCGCCTACGCCATAAGATACCATGTTGAAAAGGCCAAGTAAGATGATTTCATTACATTTAAACCACGTAGATGCAAATTCTCAAATAATTCAAACATACTTATGGACAAAACAGGATTATGAAAAGAAAATCTCATTTTTCTTTACATTTTTTTATTTCTGATGAACCTCCTTAGCAAACAAAAAAGCGGCCATTCTTATTCTATATCCCAAACATATTACAAACCGAATTTTTCATGTAGCACGAGAAATTTGTATACGATTCCGAAATATGAGAAAACGTTACTCACATGGTTTTTTTATACCCCGCTAATGTATCATAATCTTGTATTGCCTGAAATAATATATTCAGTCAAATAATCAAAGGAATAGAAAAATTGGCGACATTTTTCAGCGATTTTCAAAGGGCTGTAACTTTCCAAATTTTAGTAGAAAAACATTTGAAAAAAAAGCATTTTGAAGGTTGGATCTTGTAATTTCGGGATCTTGAGAATGAAAAATTTGTTGGTCATCACCCTCGACTATAACCACGTGAGGTCATGAGCCCCCAGGAAGAGTCGTTAGAAAAAAACCTTACTCAAATTCCAACAAATTAACTGGTTCGATTACAAATCTCTCGGAAGAATCGGCGATTTCGGCATAAGAACAAACACACTTCAGTTTTCGTATGTCGACAGCTACTTCGTTATTTGCAAGGTCAACAATATTGTGCACACTAGACAAAAATTCGCCGTCTATGCATGTTGAGAACCGGTTCTGAACAATGCACGGTCTCAATATAGCCTAGTTGTTGGCGTTACAGTTACAGCATGTGGTGCAAAAACAGTTCAAAACTCTGATAAAACAGCGAATCCTGCCAATTTGATGTGAGCCATCTTCAGCTGAGAATAAAGCGAACGTAGAATCTGATTTGGTACCTCGTCTGTATTCCGTACAGGAAAACAATACTTTTCCTTTAAGCAGTCTCTTATACTGGAAGTACGCCGTTCCATGTACATCCGATTCTTTGAAAATGTCATTAATTGAAGGAGGAAGCTCCACCATTTTTGTACACTGTCCGACGATATACGTGGTATCCGATACCAAATGACGTTCCAACCTTCCATCCTTGTAATCGATTTTTTCGCAAAAAGCATGCGCTGGTGTTCCCTCAACCAGAACTTCACTTTTCAGTGCTGCGAGATGCAAAAACATGGATGCCGCGGATTGGATTTGAAGCTGTGCTGATTTGCTGCCATGCACTAAGCTTTTCAGTGCTCCATTCAAATCTTCGAGTGGGAAACAAGAAGTCGTCCACAGAGGACCGAATTGCCGGACATTATCGACCAAATGCAGCAGTTGGTGAAGGTTGTTACTCATGTTGGGCAAATGGTAGAGATTCTCGAACATCGATACGAACTCATTCAATGCTCGAGAAGCAACATCCAAGTCATATCGAGATATGCTTGATTTAGTGAGTAGCCCGATTCCAAGTACCAGCAGTTTATAGTGACTGAAATATTTCTCCTCCATGAGATCGTACGTACCGGGAATGGACCAATAGTGGAGCCACGCTTTCCTTTCATGTGCTTTCAAATATGCCAGATGTTCAGTAATCGATCGAGGGCACCTCTGCACCGAAGATGGTGGTCTCAGAGCTTGGATGCGTTTATCAATTGGATCAACGTGTCGAAACAAAGATGCGGGGTGATCAGCAAAATTTGGTGAGAACATGTAATTCATCAAGTTTGTCACGACTCCTTCGTATACGCAATGCATACTGTCGACGGCAGTCGCCCTCATGCTCTGGTGAACTAGCTTGGACAGGACAGTTGGACCTTTCACCCCGCATACTGAGACGCCGAAATCTAAAGCCAATTTGGCGTGCATGCTTGTTTCTTCGTCTGTTCTTAAAACAAATTTCTCGAATGGATAAACGAGTACTCGCTCTTGGTTCAAATATTTTCCTTCTTGCTTGCATTTCTGACAGCCGAATCTTCCGTTATACTGCTTCATGTTCAAAAACAGGGCTTTAGCCGGCAAGTCACAGGTCCCGCAAATAATCATCCCCTTGATAATGAGAGAACCCTGAACGTTTGGTATCTTCACACTGATTCCCCGGCGCAACTCGGACACACTCGAACGCAGAGGTTTCAAAAACAAATTTGGTTCGGGCTTTTCATCCCCAGACCAAAGAGCTGCGAGCACAACATTTTCCTTCCTCGTTCTCATGGAATACGGCAACTCATTGATAATCAAATAAACGGGCCATATTGAAAATTTGGACGACTTGAAAATTCTGATACCGTCGGTATACCACGTGAATGATATACTTTCGCGATCAGCTAAAAAGCCATTCTGTTTGCCCAAATCTTTGTGCACCGCACCGTCGTAAATGTCTTCAATATTGCCGGCGTTCTCTTTTTCTCGCCAAAATCTGTTTTGGATCATATCGTAGAACCCTCGACGTTTGTACATAGCTTTGATTTGCGGAATTATCGGAACTTCGATAAAGTACTCGATTTTTGAACCCTCGTGGCATTTCGAACAAATCGAATTTTGACTGTCGACTCTCTCGTAACACTGTTTACAATGAAAATGTCGAACGAGAGGAACTTGACTTTTCGAAAAGTACTTTTTAAATTTATACAGAGTTTTCTTACATTTGTTGTTCATAGGGCAATGCAATGCAATTAACTTTAAAATATCGGAGAGCGATGCGCTACTTACCTTATGCCGCAAGACCAAGTTTAAAACGGTTACCATGCTTTCCGCGACGGTGAGTGGCGCACCCTCGTACAACGGCTCATCATCGCTGTTATTGCTACCGACACCATCGTCGTCGTCGTCGTCGTCGTCGTCGTCGTCGTCGTCGACGTCGACGTCGTAGTGATCGTGGTCGTTAACGCCGTCCTCGTCGTCATTATGGAATTATCTATCCGAGTCGGAATGAACTTCCGGATCCTCATTCGAGTGTTCACTTCCATTGCCGAGTCCATCATCTGCCATCGCGTCGTCTTCTGATGCAGGTGATGGCAAAATATTGCACGAAACGGGCGGCGAATGTTCTGATGCTTGCGATTGATGAACGGAATCGTCTTGAGACGACGACGACGAACCGTCAATGCTCTCATCGTCGATCCGCTGGCGCTTTAGTCTATTGATACTACTCCGCGAGTACTCATCGAATCTTCTCCACGGTGCCGGCATTAGGACGCCCGATGAATTGAACTACCAGAATTTGTGGAACGTGCAGACCAATTCGGCTTTAAAACCGTCTAGTGGAAAAAAAAATTCATCAACGTGTTGAAATTGTTGTATTTCAGTTCAGTTTAGCACAGTTGAGCATATATTTTCGTGCACGTATAAAAAATTAAAATTAAATCGTGTATCAGTTAATCCGCAATAAGCCCCGGTAGAAGCTACGAACACGTTCAATATTTCACAATTGGTTTTTGCTCATCCGCTAGTGAGCAAACAGCGCAGTAGAGTTTTATTGATAAAAGAAGGCATGATTTACATGATTTCACATGCAGTGCCTAACTATGTTGACATATTACGGATATTGAATGAATCATCGAAAATTCAACCTTGCAAAAAAAAACTTTCAATAAAAAGCAACAATCTGACACTATTCTCAATAGGTGTTTAATAATAAATGTGTCGCCTGCATATTACTATTTTTAACCATATTCAATCGTTTTTAATGGGAAATAACAATTTGAACATAATTATTAGGACGATTTTTTTTTTACTTTTTTTATTTTTGTCACTCCTGACCTAAAATGTTCGTACCATCTGACCAGTGTAAGTTACACTTACGCTGCTAGGGACACTTTTGAAGATCTTTCAATTCTGCGTAAATTGCGACCAAGGACAATATGATAGCATAAAATACCGCGGAATAATACAGATTTGAAGAAAAAAGTTTTTCATGTTAGAACGTTTTGTATTTGCCGCGTAAAATGAGAGGCGCTGGTGGTCATGCCAAGAGGGCAGCCGCCATATTGTGCGAATAGAGAAAGTGCTTCGCAATAAGCGTATATAGCGTACTACGCATATGAGAGATCCCATGATGTGTGGCGTAATTGAATGATTGATCTATGATTGGTTATCGAAAAGTCGTACGATGACGAAGCATCGTGGAGAGAGAAGTCGCGAGAGTGAACGTTAGAGTCGAGAACGAATAATGGGGATGGACTCGAGCGTAGAACGTCGAAGAGAGTAGACGTGGGTGATAGAGAACGGAAAGACTGTGTGTCTGAGAGAGAGAGAGAGAGAGAGAGAGAGAGAGAGAAAGAGAGAGATACACGTCGCGCGCAACGATGGTAGTCTCGAGAATCGTTGTCCAGTTTATTATTAATTATTCGTAATATTTATATCTATATTGCATCTCTTCGTATTGTAGTCATTTATACTGTTCGAATAAATATTCTTTATCACAAAAATTGAGTTTGGTAAAAACGAACTTTAATATTAATTTACGTGCATTTTAGATCGGAAATCTTTTCACGCGAAGGAAAAGTACTTGATATTAATATTGAGGGCTGTAACTTTTCGGGAATATTCTCTCTTCAAGATTCTTGGAAAGATTTTTTACAAGATTCTTGAAGTGATTTTCAAGTACTCATAACTCGGCGACGAAAGGTCGCAGGATGATTTTTTTTAAAATTTTCATCAGAAGACCATAAGCTACAAGAATGCACTGTCCATGTTCATTATTCACGAATAACCAAATATATAAAAACCAATTGCTGTTCGTTAGTCTCGCTAAAACTCAAAAATGGCTCGACCGATTTAAATAATTATTTTTTTGTTTTATTTTGTTCGTTATAATACAGAGGTGGTTTGAAAGAAAAAAAAAGTCGGAAAATCCTAAAGTTCAGCTGAAAAATCGAAAATTTGTCTTCTATCTATTTATATATGGCTGATTCTACCATTGCTCGAACTGCATTTCGGGGTCAAAATTTTGATTCCTTTGCCATACTCAGCTCCTTTGCTCATTATATGTTATAAGAAGCGACGATTCACCAAATTACAAACTCTTTACTCTGCTGGCTGTCGATTTAAAAAAAAATTGGATACTTCCATGTTTAGTAAAGTTAACTTTGTTACTTTCTTGCTCGGTCCTTATGGACAATTGAAAAAAATTGATTTAAAAAACAATTTCCGCGTGAAAAAGTCAAAATTTTCAAAAAAAAGGTATCAGTTTTACTCTGGGGGTAGCACCTATCCCATAAAAGCGTGTTTGAATTAAAAAATCTGTGTTTTGAAGGCAAAGACCGTAATAAAAAAGTTTTCTTTCATTCCTTCTTCGGAAAGTTAATGCCATTTTCCGTAGATGAAAAAATGTATAGATTGGGATTAGAAAGAAAAATATATGTAAATAATTTCTTCGGCTATGATCCTCTGCTTATCCCAATCGGTAAATTTTTTCATCCACGGAAAATGGCATAAACCTCCCGAAGAAAACATTAAAGAAAAAATTTTGTATGGTGCTCGCCTGCAAAGTACAAATTTTTAAATTTAAACACGTTTTTATGGGTAGATACTGTCCCCTCCATAAAACTGATATTTCTTAAGGAACATTTGGACTTTCTCACGTGGGATAATATTTTTCATTCATTTTTTTCAATTGGCCTCAAGAATGGGGCAAAAGTCAGGGAATGGCAAAGTAATCAAAATTTTGACCCCGAAATGCTGTATGAGCAATGTTATAATCAGCCATAAATATATTCAAAAATCAATTGCTGTTCCTTAGTCTCGCTAAAACTAAAAAACGGCTTGACCTATTTGAATAACTTTTTTTTGTTTTGTTTGCTGTAATACAGGGGTGGTTTAAAAGAAATACAAGGCGGAAAATCCTAAACATCAGCTGAAAAATCGAATATCAAAAATTATTTATAAAAATCGATTGCTGTTCATTAGTCTCGCTTAAACTCAAAAACGTTTTGTTTATGATTAATAATCACTGATCAAAAGTTGTAATAACATATATTGTAGGTGATACGAAGTTTACCAGGTCGTCTAGTCCTCGATAAAATATATCCATATTGATACATATCCTATCCCAAATGTATACAGCTATTAACGACAACCGTTGAATAAATTATCATGTTTGATTTGTGTATATATTTGAATGAAAAGATTCGATTAAATGAAACAAAAAATTAACACTTTGAGCCCAGCGTCGGTCCATGGGGAATGACATTGGACTTCTCCACGTGCTTTTTCTAAATGCTCGCTCGATGCCAGGCTCAACGTGTTAATAGTCTTACTTTTTCATTCAATTTTATATCTGCGGGCTTTTATTTTCAATCGCATTTGTATGTTTCAAACAATCAATTGTTCAGAATTTATTTTACGGTTCCATGTTAAATCGATCGAGATTTTAATTATCCAGATTATACATAAAAATACTAAAGACTTATTCTCTACTGCGGAGTGTGTTATTCACATACATTATGTTGTTGAATTGGAAATAGTATATTGTGCAGCTAGTGCGGCAAGTTGTCGGTTGGCCACAAAGGCGAAGTTGAGCGCACGAGCGAAGCGAGTGCGATCATTCGCTTGAGGAGGACGAAGCCCCTCGACCAAAAATAATAACCAAAAAGTTGAAAAATATTTATTAAATTATTAATAACCTCATTGGTGTGTCTATCACGTCACGTATCAGTCACGTATTTTAGGTGGTATGTATTCGTCGTCAGAACTTTAATCCTTTTCCGGTATCGCTTCGAAAGTCATTTGAACAATTTTTGGGAATTTGTATTATCCGTATATTTTAATACTGTTTCACAAATTGATATTCTTTTATTAAATTTCGGCAGTGTCTTTTATCTGAAGTTGTGTGCGCAAAGAATAATTTCCGTGCGCAAAGAATCATTTGAGTGCGCAAAGTTTACTTACGCACTCAAATACCCATGCGATGAATGAGAAACCTACACCGCAATGATAAAATGAGCAAGAGGCTACTTTCCAACCGTAACAGCGGGCGTAAAGATAACGCTTTTCCCGCATGAGTGATAAAAACGATTATAAAGTACATTCAAGAAAATTACACGTACAATGAATGCGCTGATTTGGCATTTACGCACGTAAGGCATCACTGGCTGTCATCTGAATTTGGATGAAAGACCGCTAAGCTGTATGCGCAAAACAACCATTAAGAGTTCGATAATATATCTCAGTGTGTCATGTACAAATGCAACTGAAATCTAGTAATATATTGGCAAATATACAAATTCATTGCCGTTTTCCTCTACCCTTGCACAAATATTATGCATTATTGCATTGACAAAACGTCGTTGCGACAAAACAACGCTGCAAAGGGCCTCGAGTAAAAATGATTATAAAAACGGACAAATTGAAGGGTCATAAAAACTCAGAAGCGCGTACACTGAATTTACGAAATTTCAAATAAGAAATTAATTGTTGCGCAATAAAATATATATTCTAACCACAATAAATAAGGATTACGATGCCGAAAAATATATTTAATAACTGTACAAATAAATTATTCCCAATATAAATATTTAGGGACGCGTGAGCGTCTCAACTCCAATTATTTAAGATATACTTACTTGGAGAACGATTGAAGCGATAAATCACTGTCTGGAATAAAATACACAGGAGGTATTAACAGATATCGATTTAACCGGCTAAAATATATTGATGAATCTAACTTTAACAAACGAGAATCGTGCAAATCGATAATAAAGAAGTACACTAGCGTCTCTTGGAGATACTTTACATAAATAAATATATATTTCAAAGATATCAAATGTAGCGTTCGTACCAGTTAGATAAAAGACGTGCGAATAAAGAATAAACTTGTCCACTCTCGTCGAAAAATTGATGATAATAATAATAACAATAATCTTCCATTATGGCGTCTGTTCAGTCGTGCCAACATATTTTTTTCGGCTCTTGGGCGCGTCCGCATAGAACTTCTTACCGCGCGAAATTTGAATCAATTATTTCATAATGCGTGCTTTCAGGGGTACGTTCAGAATGCCGGAGTGTTCTGACGTGCGACGCGCACGCGATTATTAATGTTTCGGGCAGCTTTGAAAAACCGTGTCTTTATATTTAATTATTGCAAAGAATACGAATTTTAAATTGTTGAAAGATTTGCTGTTTGTACAAAAACATAACGTTATCCACTTCTTGCGGTCTAGTTACAATTTTTCGTCCATGCTGAAGGGGGAACACCACTGTGACGGGTCAAAAAATAGATTTTTTTTCCATTTTCTTAAATTATATATATTCAAAAATGTTATATCAAAAATTTTAGGTGAAAATTTCAAAAATTCACTGAAATATACCGATAGAACGAGCAGGGATTCCTTTGGGTTAGTTTAACGTAAGTATAAATATTTAATATATAACTAAATTCAGAGTAAACGAATATGCAATAAAAACACTAAACGCTTATATTTTAAAATGACTTTTTTAAATACGGGTGGCATCGATTGCTCGAAGATCAATGAAATGATTAAAATTATTATTTTTTTTTTTAATTTGTCATCGCATTGGCCACGGTTGTGCGTAGCTGATTTTCGGAAATTTGAAAAATATAATTTTTTTACAACCTTTTAAAAATCGAAAAAACGGCCAAAAAGAGAAAAAAATTCAAGACAACGGCATTTCGTGAAAAAAATTATTTTAAGAAAATGGCTACTCTTAACGATAGTCACTGTTGTGTAGATTGAGGAAATTTTTGGGTTTTTGATTTCAGATGTTTTTTCATTGCTGTATCGCTGCAACCAGGAGCACATTTTTTTTTTAATATCATTACGTTCATGGTCATAACTTTGTCAATTTTTAATATTTTTCTATACAAATTAGCATGAATATAGTTAAATATATACTTAATATATTGCTTTTTGTCCGATCCTCCGATAATAATCAGTCCTGAATTGTTATTAATTAGTAAAATTAAAAACAATTCAGGGGTTGAAAATATCAAAAAATGGCCGAGGGCTTTTCTACTGAATATCACGTTAATAATTAATAATATTAATAAGAATTTAGGAATTTAAAATATCAAGAAATGGCAAAGGACTTTCCTACTCGATATTAGGTCACGTATCTACCCTCTCACGGTATAGCCCTTCGTTCCTGGGGCACCCTGTACAATACAGTAGTTCATTCTCCTCGTAAGGGCTGGCTAAAGACCTTCTCTCTTGCTCTCACAGGACCCCTATGGGCGCTCTCTCTCGCACTCACAAGAGCGGAAAGGCGGGGGGAAGGGTGTTTAGCCTGGCCTTAAGGCGAGGCTAAATACCGACATTTTTCGTACGAGCGCGAGAGAGATTGGAGATGGGGATCGTGTGAAAGCGAGAGAGAGGACCTAATGTCGCCTTTAGCCTCATCTTAAGAGGAGGCTAAATACCATTTTTATTCAATCCCTACATTATCGACGTATCATCGTCGTCCAGTCTTTCTCCGACAACCGTGGATGAAAATTAATTACATTTTGACAATTAAGAGGGGGATAAATTAATTAACAATTAATTGTCAATTGAGAGGCTAAAACGCGTTACAGCTAATGCCATCGAACTCATTCGAGCCCTCTAAATATTATAGGTTACTCGTCAGAATCAATGGTGCTGCCCTCACCCGCACCTCTGTAAACTACATTTCGCCATTTCGTTTATCAATAAAACTACAAGTTATCGAAATTGATATCTTGATGCGCCATCCCAACTTACGGCGTGTCGTTTTGATAAAATAATGTCGAAAATGTCTCGATATTTATATCCCGGCATTCTTCATAGAGCCTCACTCTTGATTTTACCTGAAATGCAGTAAAAATTTAATAATTTAAGTTTTTCAATTACAGTTTCTTGATGGTAAATGAATCTGTAAATTTTGTTTTTGTTTTTCGAAACAGTTTTAGAGAGGCTCCATTCTTGCCATTGTTCTAATGACGTTGTTCAAATTTTATTCAATTCCATCCATTTGTATGAGAGCAAGTTTGGATGGCAATTTCGAGGTGTTACTGTCGGTATTTAGCCTCCTCTTAAGGCGAGGCTAAATACCGACAATTTTCGCATGAGTGCGAAAGAGATAGGAGATAGGGATCGTGTGAGAGCGAGAGAGAGGATTTTTAGCCTCGCCTTAAGGGGAGGCTAAATACCGATATTATCACCTCGAAAATGGATTCCAAACTTGTTCTGGCATGAATGGATGGAGATCAATGAAATTTTGACAGTATCATCAGAATTACGGCACAACATTTTCTCGAATAACCAAACAAAAAATTGCAGCACCGATTATGGTCAGGAATCTGTAATTGAAAATTTTAAATTATAATGTTTCTACTGCATTTCGGCTAAAACCAATAGTGGGGCTCTATGGCGAGCACCAAAGTACAAATATCGATGTCTTCGACATTATTTTATGATAAAATCGCGACCGTTGAAGAATGTTAATAAATTTAGTGTTTTATCGAAAAACAAAATGGCCAAATCAAGTTCACAGAAATGCGAAAGAGGGCAGCACCATGGATTTTTATGAAATAAATATTATTTTCATTAGATTCTATCCAAACTGTCCGAGCAATGTGAGTAGCAATGAACGAAAACGTTTATTCATGTCTCGTATTTACATTTTGCAATTCATTTTCATCATTCATTCATAAATATCATTGATATTCATCCACCGATATCAGAGAAAGGTTGGACAGCGATTTTGAGTCGATAATGTAGGGCTTCCAAAATAATGTCGGTTAGGCTAAACCTTCCCTTAAGAGGAGGCCAAAGATCTCCTATCTCGCTGTTCAGGGACCCCCATGCAGCTATCTCCATGGCACTCACGAGAGTGAAAAGGCGGGAGGGAAAATGTTTAGCCTGACCTCAACAGGTGACATGGATGATTGAGTTCACCTAAGATTAAGGGGGGGGGGGTCCGTATGAGGGGAAATACGGAAAACGTTAGATGAATTTGTAGATAGAGACAGAGCATGCGACTCTTCCGTATGACCTATTCCGTCTCGAAACGTCTCTCGATATTCTCTATACAATACCGGTTTTAATTATTGTAATGAACGTAAAAAACTACTAGCCCGCAATTGCCTTTAATAATACCCAAATATCATCGATGTTCGACCAAAATGAATGTACGAGATTATTTTGCATCATAAATTCGAAATAACATAATCGAAACCATGATTCGCATATTGGTCAGCACTGACCTTTCATGTTCTTTCTTCGCAAGGTGTCAATCCTCAACACTCGTCAGATGCTCGCTAATTATTCCTGGTCTCTCCCGATACTTCCAATAATGTTTTCCTCACTCTCGCGAGACCCTTCCAAACGGCAATCACGCTATCTTCGGTGATTGTACGTTTCTCCTTTCTCACTATACTCCAATTTTGACTACGTTCGTGCTCAAATATATCCTCGCAGCGATTAATATATTGAATGACCAATAACTTCCCATAAAATTGGGTAAAACGTGCTGATCATGAGAAGGGTCTCTCTCGCGAAGTCAAGGCGTATCCTCTAACTCTGTGGTTGGCCGACGCGGCGAGCCATCAAGCAAAAAACACCTCGTGCTCTTAATGATCCCGATATCCATTCAATAAAAGCGCTGATTTGCAAGGTCCTCGATGCTGACGATGCAGCGGGAAAGTTATTCAGTGTGAATATTCAGTACAGGCCGATCATCCAATTGAAACTGTCAAGAGTCCTCTTAAATAAAAAATCATGGAGTATGTGCAGTTGATGTTCTTCTTTCGTCAATTGTTCTTTCGACAGTTAATATCAACTGTTCTTTTCCAAACGGGTTGAAAGAACGATGGTCACTCTCTGCGATCGCCTAACCACAGTTAAAAACCTGCTAATATTTGAAATTCAAATTGATTAATCGGGGCTTCAAATTATGCCTGCTACACAAATAAACGCTAGATGAATCGACATATAATCGTACGTAGCGTGAATTTATGACTAAAATAAATCAAACTTAACTCTAAACTTCGAACCGGAATTGTTAACAGGAATCGAAATGCGACGAGATAGAACAGAGGTCTCCAAACTATGGCACGCGGGTCAAAACCAGCCGGCCAGTGTCATCAAGCCGGCCCGGGACAGCTAATGACCCAGTGTTATCAATCCGGCCTGCGACAGCCCCCGCAGAAAAAAAAAGAATCTTTCAAAGAATTATGAAAAGAATCTTTGAAGAACAATCTTTGAAATAACCTTTGAAATAATTTTTGAAAGAATCTAAGAAACTTGGCAAGAATTTTTAAAAGAACCTTCCAGATATTCTTTTACAGATTCTTCAGATGATTCTCGTCCGATATTCGACGAAAGATTCTTTTAAAGATTCTCTTCCAAGCCGGCAAAAGATTATTGGTAAGAATCCTTAAAAGAATCTTTAAAAGAATCTTGCTCCGGATCCTATCCGTGATTTTTTTGAAGATTCTATCCAAGATTATTTTCAAGGTCCTTTCAAAGATTCTTTTCAAGGTTCTTTCAAAAAATCTTTTGAAGATTCTTTCAAAAATTCTTTTCAAGGTTTTTTGATAGATTCTTTTCAAGATTCTTTCAAAGCTTCTCGGAAAGAATCACGGATATAAGATCCGAAGCAAAATTCTTTCAAAGATTCTTTTGAAGATCCTTTGAGAGAATTTTGTTCCGGATCCTATCATTTCCAAACATCATCTAATTGTCTTATAACATCTGTTCATATTTTCCTCGATTACGGCATATTTTCACACCCCCCCCCCCCTCACGTACCTAACTTCTCCCGAGCGAATTTCGTGAATGATTAATTAGCACGTTGAGCCCGGCGTCGGTCCCTGGGGACCGACAATATACGGAAAACGTCAAGTGCTTGCTCGGCGCCGGGCTCAACGTGTTAAGCACTGAGATTTATTATACAATATTTATCTTCCAAACATTCATATATAAAACTTGACGATAAATAGATTAAGAAAGTGTTGTCTTTTTATAATTATAGCGGCGGAAGTTTGGAAAAATCAGATAAATAAGTCATCGTGGGATGACTCAGATTATATGATATTGCTAATCCCAAAATTTTATCGATATTTTAGAGCTCTTATGATAAATTATAGAAGAGATACTGAACAATTCAGAAAAGTTGTAGCAGGGAAATTGTAAAAAAATGCAAAAAAATAGTTATTCGAATAAATATGCCAATATAAATATTCGAAAGAATCTTAAAAAGTTTTGATAAATTATTAAAATGAATAAATTCTAAAAATCTTCGATAAAGTCATCAATTTGGAAAAAGTGTAGGGAGAAATTATCAGAACATTTCAGATAAATTTAGAGTGAGTTTCAGATAAAACTGAATAAAATTCTAAGTACTTGTCTCACTACGGCAATTAAGTCCTACTAATTTCAAATATTCATATACTTAGAGGAATTTATCCTCAAACGTTATTATTTTACGACCTGCAGGAGCTCAGGTGAGAAGATTGGTTGAGAGCAAATTATCCACACGTGCAACTTCCAACGTACAATTTGTTTTTATTAAATGAAGGCGACCGTTTTCGACGAGTTATCCGTAATAAAGAACAATAATTATTTAACTTTTTCAATAAACATCGTTCTATATTATTATAATAAAAATAATAATATATATTTAATTAATTAAGAAATTGAAAAATCGTTTTTGAGGTAGGTGTCCGGTCTAGAGCGCAAAAAAACATGCTTATTTCGGAAAACGTTTTGCTTAACTTCTTTATTAGATATTACAATTAAATTTTTTCCAGGACATAATGTTATCTTTATAAAATAGGGCGATAAACAACCTTCGGATTGGCACGTCTGAAACAAAAGTAGGAAAAAACATTTTAAAGAGGAAGGTTTGCCACGTCGTAATTCACCACCGTTTGCCAAAAATCGTCTATAGAAAAAAAATGGCTGCTATTTGCAAAACATTGTACAAAAATATTTTCAGAAAAATTGTACGAAAATATTTTCCGAAAATTGTACGAAAATAGTCGTCATTTTTTTTTATATAACCGATTTTTGGCAAACGGTGATGAATTACCACGTGGCAAACCTTCCTCTTTAAAATATTTTTTTCAATTTTTGTTTCAGACGTGGGAACACCCTTTTTTTGCGGACTCGACTTTCGCGACTTTTGATAACACTGGCACACAGAAAAAAAATTTGGTCTGCGCATTTGACCAGACCCACCTACTGACATGGAAATCGACGCGCTGAATCCGAATCAGAGGTCCGTTTGACTCATACACCCTCGAATTTCGAGTAAATTGCGAAAAACCATAAAAAATTGCAAAAAATCGTTAAAACTACGGTTATGGAGATAAAAAAAAATTTGTAGACCTGGATCAAGTATGATTTTCATGTAGTTCGACCCGCGGAATCCGAATCTGAAGTTCATTTGGCTAGTTGAAATTTTCCGAATTTTTCTTATTTAATTTTTTTAATTTCCATGTGCCCTTATAACTTTTGCTGTGGGTGTCAAAAGCCATAAGGGCGCATGGAAATTTTTTTTTTCAGGGATTGACGTAATTATGACCGAAAAGTATAGAAACGATGAAAAAAAGGCATAAGGGCGCTTAAAAAAAAAAAAAAAAAAATTCGGAAAATTTTAACTAGCCAAATACACTTCAGATTCAGATTCCGCTGGTCGAACTACATGAGAATCATACTCGATCCAGGCCTACAACATTTTGTTATCTCCATAACCGCAGTTTTTACGATTTTTTGCAATTTTTTATGGTTTTTCGCAATTTACTCGAAATTTGAGGGTGCATGAGTCAAACGGACCTCAGATTCGGATTCAGCGCGTCGAAGTACATGTCAATAGGTGGGTCAGGTCAAATGCGCAGACCACTTTTTTTTTGTGTGCCGGTGTAATTAGACAAAAAACGCTAGATAAAGAAAACAATTTTTTTTCTATTTCATAATGATAACATCATGTCCTGAAAAAAATTTCATTGTAATGTCTAATAAAGAAGCTGAGAAGAATATTTTAGAAAATGATCTTGTATTTTATGCTCTCCAGGCTATACACCTACCTTGAATCAATTGTTACGATCCTGACTCGTGATATTCCAGAAGAATTTTTAATAAAAAAAAAGGGATCCCGCAAAAAGCTAAGGAGCTCGAGAAGATAATGAGATCACAAATTGAACGAACGATCCAATAACGAATCTTAACAATCCTTTCGCAAATCAACGATATTCGTATCCAAAGTAGAGAACAAGTTTCAAAAGAATTGAGTAGTGAAATTTAAATAATGAATTTAGTAAGGAGACAACGATACCCTCGTGAATTCGCTAAATTGGAACAAAATAATTTTCTTCTGCGATGACCAACGGAAAATTAATGGACATACGGCTACGCGTCATCACTACTATCTTTGTGACGTGAAGCGGACTCTCGTTGTTTTTTACGTTTCTGTCTCAAATTTCCGATTTGATCATTCAATATCTTTATATAATTGGCCTCGGACATCTTGTGAGCCCCCTTTTTATCGCAGAAATCTGAAACATAGAAAAAATATAAAAGGATCCGTTTTATTAAAAGTTTTATTAAAATCCGTTTTATTAAAAGTAAAATGATGAGGAAACAAGACGACTTTTAATACAGTTGACAGGTATATAGGACAGCTAACAGAAGAACAAAAAGTCTCATATAAAACACAAAAGGAAACGCAATATCCACATCGTCCATATGTATGTATATGAATGGGCATCCCAGACACCTAAATCAGTATATATGACTATGGGGACAAAATATCTCAAGAAATATTAATTTTAGCAATAAGGTCTAGAGGACCTTTTTTCTAGGAAATTAAATTTTCGACAATTTTTCTTCTAATGATTTTTCGGTCAAGTTAATCATTTCAGGGATAACAGCAAAAAATCGAGAATTTTTGGTAAAGATCAACTTTAGGGACCCGTACCATCGCACCGGTGCAAGGTACACTTACGTTGTCCCGGACACTTTTAAACATCGTTCAATTCTACGTAAATTGCGACTAAAATCAACGCGATAGCATAAAATGCCGCAGTATGGTAATTTTTTGAAGAAAAAAGTTTTTCATTTACGTGTATTTTAGATGGGAAATCTTCTCACGCAAAGGTCGAAAACTTAATATTAATATTAAGGTCTGTAACTTTCAGGGAATGTTATTTCAGACATATGCAACAAATTTTTCTATGAGGAATGACAGAATAAAAAAAAGTCCAACAAAAAAATCGCCCTAATATATATATCAACGGAACGAATTCAATTGGTTAATTACGCAAATAAATTAATATAAATTATTGGGAGGTTTAAACATAAAAAGAAGAAGAAAGAAGATCATCGTACATGAAATTTAACTGATTGTATTATGAATATTAAGTTTTCACAAACAACTCACTACTGGATACTCACGTTTGACCGCTTCTCGCACTTTACGGCTAATCCCTTTACGTTCTTCTTGTATTCTGGTTGAACTCGGTTTTGACTTCACGCCTTTCGCTGACATATCGCACAATTTTTCCTCTCCAACTAGATACAGCATTAATCGTCGAGCCATCTCAGGTGGCCTATGGTTGAAGTGTTCAATAAGTCTCAAGTCGGCCCGGTCGACGAAAACCCTGGATCCTGGTTTAAGTTCTATCTACAAATTAAATACAACGTTGCAACTTTTTTACAGCATCTGCTTGAGACTACGTATGTAATGCTCCAAAATCATCAAGCTTTTGGTTTTAGCACAACACAGTAATTCTTAATACCAACGTATGTCAACGAGATTATCACAGAGAAGGAAAATGGGAGAGCCGATATAAGTGTAAAGAATATATGAGCTACTACTTTCGATATCATAAAAAAGGAAGCGCGCAAATTTTCGTTCGATCTGCCGTAACAGGTACATTAAGATACTTAAAAAATGGACAATCCAAAGAAAGTCTTGTTTATTGACAATCGACAATACTACGCGCCCACTTGCTTTGTATAATAAACCGTGTATCATGTCTGTTTCATCTATAGGCAGAACATTGAGCCCCATATGACGAAAAAAAGTATAGTGTAGTCTGTAAATATATCGAGTAAAAAGCTGTTGGACTTATAAACAAATCGAAGATGTTAATTCTGAGATAAAAAAATATCAAAACATTAATTGCTTCGAAAATGGCATATAGAGCTTTCGGAGGAGTTTGTAAAAAAACTTCCGTGAAAAAGTACGTTGAAAATCCTAAATTTCTTGTTGTACTTTTTTTTTGTGCGATTAATAATTTTTGAGTTACAAAATGGAACAAACGAATTGTTCTGTATTTTTTTTCTTGCTTAAATATGTAATTTAAACATCTGAAAAAAATCACGAATTTTCTTGATCGTTACGACTTTCTAAAAAATTGTATGCGATTTTTGGCGATTACAAAAAATGGGGTGGTTAACTTGACGTGAAATGCCCCATATATCAAAAATTGAAATACCGTAGTACGAGCTACTATAAAGGAGTACTTTCATACCTCACCGGGTTTAGGTTCGGCGGGAGCTTGCGGCATCGGTAAAACTAAACGCGGCGTCACCGGCGACTCGTGAGTATTTGATCGTGGACGGTGGATCGGTGATCGGGTTCAAGAGGTTGAGGGAGAGGTCACATTACTTTCGTCTGGTTATTTCAAAATAATTCGTTGAAAGATTATATAACCGATTTGAAATAGCGTTGGCCGCTCAACACAAGCACTTTAAAATATGTATAGTCGAGCATTGAATCAAGGGACCGCTTTTTACTTTTACAAAATTTATCCAATACAAATTTTAGATAAAAGAATGGAGTTAGTCCTGCCATTCACGACAATATACGATGAGCTTGATCCGTAAAAAATACAGATTTATTGTGCTCCAATCGGAAAAAAATTATTTTCAACTTTTCAGTTATTTTTTATTAACAACTAATAAAAGGTTTTTTAAACAAGCAGAAAAAAAATTCACCAACTTATTTTTTACTTTAAAGTATTTATGATGTTAAATAGCAAGCTTAGTAATTTACATCTAGTTTCGCATAATTTCTTACACAATAATTATTTTGCAAAATTTGTTAAACAAAATTGTTTTACACAATGAATTTGCTACGATTTTTTTGCAAAATTTATTTTTAAAAAATTTTATCGAAACATTTATTTTGCAAAAAAATTATGCGAAACATTATTTGTTGAAAAAACAATTTTCAAGACAATTTTATGGAATAAGATTTGCAAATTTCTTGTGATAATATTGCATTGTCGTCCGATTTACATGTACATGGAAAATGTTAACTCAATCGGAAACCGATAAGTCAGCCAAAATTTACTTGCAAGATTCGATTACAGACAGACACCGGTACAGATGAAACTAAGTGAAAAAAAGCTTATAATGTAGAAAAATGCAAAAAGTGTATCAAGATATTCCACGATTTCCTACTCAATTATCATTATAAAAATGAAACGATAAGCTAACCCTTGTCCTGAACAAGCTGTTCGATTCCAGCTTTTAGATGTTTCCTCGGCCTCGAATATGAAGCTACGTTGGACGGTCCTCGAACCGAGTTAAACGGAACCTCAACGTCATCGTCCAAATTTCTTTCGAGTGATTCCTCGTTTAAACGTTCGAGTGTATCCTGGGGCCTCATTTTCGTCGTTGTCCTCTTTATTTTAATTTTCTTCGATTCCGATTTATCCCTCCTGTGCTTTTTCTCCTTTGATGGGATTATTTCATCATCGGTAGAGACTTCGATAGATTCGAGAAATTTGTTGTCCTCTACAAGTATGTGTATAAAAATTCGGTTTATAAAATCCTTATTACAATTTTGGCAAAAATTTAATTCTCATGGAATAGCGCTAGTGAAATACATTGAAAAGAGGAAAAATTAGTGATATTTGAAATTCATCGATTGAATATAAATAATTTAATACATAAACGGAAAACAAAAAAATTCAAACGAGCCTTTATTAGTTGTAAATAAAAGAACCCTGCAAATTGAAATTTGCACATTGCTTCCTCATTTATTCATAGTTCGCATAGCTTCCTTTAACACACAGTATGGCGATCGAATTTGGCTTCCTCATAAAGGAAGCTTTGTAAGCTATTGAAAAATATTAGTAATCAATGTGCCAATTCGATCGATTTTCGCCAAATTAAATAGCGAACAACCTTAATAGCTATAAAAGTTCTGTACAACGTTCCAGTGAAATATATTGAAAAATGTGCAAGTTAGAGCGCTTGCGCTATTTCTTAAAAAATTCAAAATTCAATCAAATTATAATCCCTCGATGGATTTTCGCCAAATTCAAAACCAAACAACCATAATGGCTGTACTAATTCTGTACAAAGTTTGAGCTCAATATATTCAAAATTGTACGAGTTAGAGCGTTTACGCCATTCTTGCAAAAACGAAAAAAATCGATAAAATCTGATCACCCGTTAGAATGTAAAAAAAAAAATTCATAATGAAGAGCAATTCGTGCTCGACACGTGTGCCAAATTTTAGGACGATATCTCGAAGCGTTCTCGAGTTATTAATGATTTACATCTGAAACTGAGGATGCACACCCACACACACACACACACACACCCTATTTTTTTTTCTTGTTAAAATGTAACACGCTTTTATTTGAAAACTTATTTCCAATCGCAATAAAATTATATTCAACTTTTTAGTTCTTTTTTGATAACAAGTAAAGGTTGTGTAAAAACAAAAAATTCCGTTTACTTTCTTTTTACTTTTCACTATTTTTATAATGTTAAATAACAAGCGCTTTTTTTATTATTTTCAGAATCGCATTTTTTTTTCAGCGCTGCACAGAAAAAAAAATGTTCACCAATAACTTTTTTTACCACGCCGCAGTAAAAAATTGTCACCCATCATTTTTTTTTCTCAATTTGATATTTCGTATTTTCCCTGACTAATATTTAATTTCCCTGACATTTCCCTTGTTTCCCAGACACTCCAATTTTTTTTTGACATTTCCTGGTTTTCCCTTACAGTGGCCACCATGATATACATGGAAAATGTAAACTCAATCGGAAACCGGGAAATGGTTCAAATTTAATTTGCGAGATTTGATTACAGACAGACATCGGAACAGGTCGAACTAAATATAAAAAGCTTATAATGTACAAAAATGCAAAAAGTGTGTCAAGTTATCAACTCAACTCTCATTATACAAATGAAATGAAAAGCTCACCTTTGTCCTGGACGAGTTGTTTGATTGCAAGCTCCAGATGTTTCCTCGGCCACTCTCGTGAACATGAAGCTTTGTTGGACGGGCCAGGAACCGAGTTATCATCAGCATCCAAATTTTCTTCGAGTGATTCCTCGCTCGAACGTTCCAGTGTATCTCGGGATCCTTTTTTCGTCGTTGTGTTTCTTTTCGATTCCGACTTATCCCTCCCGTGCTTTTTTCTCTTCGCTGGCATTATTTCATCATCGGTGAAGACTTCGGTAGATTCGATGAATTTTTTGTCTTCTACAAGTATGCGAAATTCATTGATTGAATATGAATAATTTTAATACATAAATGAAAAACAAAAAGATTCAAACAAGCTTTCGTTATAAATAAAAGAGAACTAAAGAGTTAAACATAATTTTATTCCGATTGGAAATTATATTTCAAATAAAAGCGTGATACACCATATTTTTTTTTCTTGTTGTTAAAATGTAACACGCTTTTATTTGAAAACTTATTTCCAATCGGAATAAAATTATATTCAACTTTTTAGTTCTTTTTTGTTAACAACTAAAGGTTGTGTAAAAAAAAAACTTCCGTTTAGTTTTTTTTCACTTTTCACTATTTATGATGTTAGATAACAAGCGCTTTCTTCATTATTTTCAGAAGCGCATTTTTTTCAGCGCTGCGCAGAAAAAAAATGTTCACCAATAATTTATTTTTCATCACGCCGCAGTAAAAAATGGTCACTCATATTTTTTTTCAGCGCTGCGCAGAAAAAAATGTTCATCCATAATTTTCTTTCAGCGCTGCACACAAAAAAATATGTTCACCCATACACTTTTTTTTTCTCGATTTGATATTTCGTATTTTCCTTGACTAATATCCTATTTCACTTATTTCCCTGACACTCAAAAAATTCTTTGACATTTCCAGGTTTTCCCTGACAGTGGCCACCCCGATGTACATGGAAAATTTCAACTCAATCGGAAACCGTGAAATTGGTCAAATTTAACTTGCGAGATTTGATTACAGATAGACACCAGAACACGTCGAACTAAATATAAAAAGCTTGTAATGTGGAAAAATGCAAAAAGTGTATCAAGTTATTCCACGCTCTTCCACTAAACTCTCATTATAAAAATGAAATAAAAAGCTAACCTTTGTCCTGGACAAGCTGTTCAATTGCAACCTTCAGATGTTTCCTCGGCCACTCTCGTGAACTTGAAGCTACGTTGGACGGGCCTGGAACTGAGTTATCATCGTCGTCCAAATTTTCTTCGAGTAATTCCCTGCTTAAACGTTCGAGTGTGTCGTGGCGGCTTTTTCTCGTTGTTGTCTTCATTATTTTTATTTTCTTCGATTCCGACTCATCCCTCCTTTGTCTTATTTTCTTTGCCGGCATTATTTCACCGTCGGTCGAGACCTCGATGGATTCGAGGAACTTTTTGTCTTGTACAATTATGTGTATAATGTAATAATGGCTTCTCAACTTTATTCTTTCCACAGGCTGCGCAAGATTCAGATAAGATCACATGAGAATTTGACTCCAATTAGTCTCATTTTCTTCATAGTGCATTACTACCCTGATAGACATTTGGCGCCACATTGTCAGCAACAGGACGGCACGCCGTGGCGCGTGGCGTCAGTGAGCAGCTTTCTACTTCCGCATTAAGCTACGTTATGGCGACATGTAATGCTGTATGGCCGCATTAAGCTGCGTTATGACGACACGTAAATGCTTCACCACTGCGTGCTGCGTATTTGCAGCATATTTGCAGTAAACTGTGCTCTTAAATCTCATTTTGACGTTATATTGGCGTCACTTTGTGCTGCGTATTTGCATCGTTTTTGCAGCACGTCGTGACGCAAATCTGCCGTCCTATTGCAATCAAGCTGTCTGGCGAACCTCTACAGCACGTTTGTCTATCTGGGTACACTGGATTGACGCAGCACATTTTGCTTGAAATTCCAAACTGTAGGGCGCACGTTGATATAAGCAACTAAATAATCTCAATATTTTTAAAACTGCTCTGTAACTCTGAATTCGGGGTATAACAAAAATGTGTCACGATTATAAATTTTAGGCATACACTACAAGTAAAATGACACCAATTGGAGTCAAATCTATCAAGCATTCATTTCTAAATCACGCACAAACTTAAAAGACTCAAAACTCTGCTTATTACGGTAGCTATGAGCCTTGAGGGTTTCAAACCTTGAACTTGTAGAAGCTCTGGAAAAAAAACAGAGCTAGCAAGACAGAGAAAAAATTCCTTTTTATACTCACCAGAAATTTGTGAGATCTTGACCCTGTAGTTTTGTCCGTTATGTTTGGTTTTGATCTCATCACCTTTTTCAATTCTTTTTGGAAATTTCGAAACCGGCTCGATACTCCATTTTTTCGATTGCGTCCAAAAAACGAGGGCGTACATTTTTGTTTTGGTTTTTTTTTTTGTTAAATGAAAAACTAACATCGAGCGCCCACACTTTGAATTAAAATTATTTTCTTTGATTAATTCATATATTACTTCGTAATTCATTAATAACTTACGATTCGGTAAATATAGAGCGAACAGCGAAGAATCCTTTCTTTAATTCCAGTCGCAATTGGTCGCTATGACACCATTCGCCAAGCAGATGAGGATCGGAGATTCGGAGAAACAGTTGAACTCGAAAAAAAAAGTCCACCATAGACTAATTTTTCTTTCATCCAGATTTGAATCGTTATGTCGATAAATCTTCCGCCCAATTGAGGAGCGCTATTTTTTTGATAAAGTTTGTACATTGCTCAGAAAATTCAAAGTAAAACAGTGTATTTTCATGGCTCTACTAAGAATATGATTAACTGATAGATTTATTTAATCTTTTCCCTACTCGATTGATCAAAATTTATCTTCATGTTTTTATTTTTTTTTTCTACAATCAGAACATTAAGTTGTTCGTAATTTCGTCCTATTTATCGACGGCTCAACTTTTCAAACTCACCGAATGAATTTCCACCGCAGGTTGTTTAAACAACCTGCGGTTGAAATTCCCGTTTTGAAATTTTCAGAATGGCTGTATTTATGTATTGTTTGGCCCATTGTCTTTGAAACTTTTTAAAGCTGACGATAAACCTGTGTGCAAAAAATATACGAAATTGGCAATTTTTTGTTTGTATTTCAGAATGTTTCTTATGATATTTCAAAATCGAGAGAAAATTCTGAAAAAACTCATATGCGCTCAAAAAAATGCGCTCAGAAAAAAAGAATTTACCGAAAAATTGTTGAACAATTTTTAATTCTCATTTATTTTATCCACTTTCCAGTTGTCTTCTGTTAATAACTATTGAATTGAGTTGCGTGGGTATTTATCGGGTTTTTGAATTTTCCCGCGGGTAAAATCGGGGATTTTCTACGGTGGGGGCAGTGATGTGAAGCTGTAAACGTCGTATTATTATTTTTATTTTCTTCCGAATGGCGGCGGTGTTTGCAGTGTGTGCGCATGCGCAAATATGATATCGGGTGGTCAGTCATTTTCGTCATTTTTGCATCCGTCATGTGACGGTTCTGTTACGGTCACGTGACGGTCACACGACGGTCACGTTACAGCTTCACATCACTGCCCCCACCGTAGAAAATCCCCGATTTTACCCGCGGGAAAATTCAAAAACCCGATAAATACCCACGCAACTCAATTCAATAGTTATTAACAGAAGACAACTGGAAAGTGGATAAAATAAATGAGAATTAAAAATTGGTCAACAATTTTTCGGTAAATTCTTTTTTTCTGAGCGCATTTTTCTGAGCGCATATGAGTTTTTTCAGAATTTTCTCTCGATTTTGAAATATCATAAGAAACATTCTGAAATACAAACAAAAAATTGCCAATTTCGTATATTTTTTGCACACAGGTTTATCGTCAGCTTTAAAAAGTTTCAAAGACAATGGGCCAAACAATACATAAATACAGCCATTCTGAAAATTTCAAAACGGGAATTTCAACCGCAGGTTGTTTAAACAACCTGCGGTGGAAATTCATTCGGTGAGTTTGAAAAGTTAAGCCGTCGATAAATAGGACGAAATTACGAACAACTTAATGTTCTGATTGTAGAAAAAAAAATAAAAACATGAAGATAAATTTTGATCAATCGAGTAGGGAAAAGATTAAATAAATCTATCAGTTAATCATATTCTTAGTAGAGCCATGAAAATACACTGTTTTACTTTGAATTTTCTGAGCAATGTACAAACTTTATCAAAAAAATGGCGCTCCTCAATTGGGCGGAAGATTTATCGACATAACGATTCAAATCTGGATGAAAGAAAAATTAGTCTATGGTGGACTTTTTTTTCGAGTTCAACTGTTTCTCCGAATCTCCGATCCTCATCTGCTTGGCGAACGGTGTCATAGCGACCAATTGCGACTGGAATTAAAGAAAGGATTCTTCGCTGTTCGCTCTATATTTACCGAATCGTAAGTTATTAATGAATTACGAAGTAATATATGAATTAATCAAAGAAAATAATTTTAATTCAAAGTGTGGGCGCTCGATGTTAGTTTTTCATTTAACAAAAAAAAAAAAACCAAAACAAAAGTGTACGCCCTCGTTTTTTGGACGCAAACGAAAAAATGGAGTATCGAGCCGGTTTCGAAATTTCCAAAAAGAATTGAAAAAGGTGATGAAATCAAAACCAAACATAACGGACAAAACTACAGGGTCAAGATCTTACAAATTTCTGGTGAGTATAAAAAGGAATTTTTTCTCTGTCTTGCTAGCTCTGTTTTTTTTCCAGAGCTTCTACAAGCTCAAGGTTTGAAACCCTCAAGGCTCATAGCTACCGTAATGAGCAGAGTTTTGAGTCTTTTAAGTTTGTGCGTGATTTAGAAATGAATGCTTGATAGATTTGACTCCAATTGGTGTCATTTTACTTGTAGTGTATGCCTAAAATTTATAATCGTGACACATTTTTGTTATACCCCGAATTCAGAGTTACAGAGCAGTTTTAAAAATATTAAGATCATTTAGTTGCTTATATCAACGTGCGCCCTACAGTTTAGAATTTCAAGCAAAATGTGCTGCGTCAATCCAGTGTACCTAGATAGACAAACGTGCTGTAGAGGTTCGCCAGACAGCTTGATTGCAATAGGACGGCAGATTTGCGTCACGACGTGCTGCAAAAACGATGCAAATACGCAGCACAAAGTGACGCCAATATAACGTCAAAATGAGGTTTAAGAGCACAGTTTACTGCAAATATGCTGCAAATACGCAGCACGCAGTGGTGAAGCATTTACGTGTCGTCATAACGCAGCTTAATGCGGCTATACAGCATTACATGTCGCCATAACGTAGCTTAATGCGGAAGTAGAAAGCTGCTCACTGACGCCACGCGCCACGGCGTGCCGTCCTGTTGCTGACAATGTGGCGCCAAATGTCTATCAGGGTAGTAATGCACTATGAAGAAAATGAGACTAATTGGAGTCAAATTCTCATGTGATCTTATCTGAATCTTGCGCAGCCTGTGGAAAGAATAAAGTTGAGAAGCCATTATTACATTATACACATAATTGTAGAAGACAAAAAGTTCCTCGAATCCATCGAGGTCTCGACCGACGGTGAAATAATGCCGGCAAAGAAAATAAGACAAAGGAGGGATGAGTCGGAATCGAAGAAAATAAAAATAATGAAGACAACAACGAGAAAAAGCCGCCACGACACACTCGAACGTTTAAGCAGGGAATTACTCGAAGAAAATTTGGACGACGATGACAACTCAGTTCCAGGCCCGTCCAACGTAGCTTCAAGTTCACGAGAGTGGTCGAGGAAACATCTGAAGGTTGCAATCGAACAGCTTGTCCAAGACAAAGGTTAGCTTTTTATTTCATTTTTATAATGAGAGTTTAGTGGAAGAGCGTGGAATAACTTGATACACTTCTTGCATTTTTCCACATTACAAGCTTTTTATATTTAGTTCGACGTGTTCTGGTGTCTATCTGTAATCAAATCTCGCAAGTTAAATTTGACCAATTTCACGGTTTCCGATTGAGTTGAAATTTTCCATGTACATCAGGGTGGCCACTGTCAGGGAAAACCTGGAAATGTCAAAGAATTTTTTGAGTGTCAGGGAAATAAGTGAAATAGGATATTAGTCAAGGAAAATACGAAATATCAAATTGAGAAAAAAAAAGTGTATGGGTGAACATATTTTTTTGTGTGCAGCGCTGAAAGAAAATTATGGATGAACATTTTTTTCTGCGCAGCGCTGAAAAAAAATATGAGTGACCATTTTTTACTGCGGCGTGATGAAAAATAAATTATTGGTGAACATTTTTTTTCTGCGCAGCGCTGAAAAAAATGCGCTTCTGAAAATAATGAAAAAAGCGCTTGTTATTTAACATCATAAATAGTGAAAAGTAAAAAAAAACTAAACGGAAGTTTTTTTTTACACAACCTTTAGTTGTTAACAAAAAAGAACTAAAAAGTTGAATATAATTTTATTCCGATTGGAAATAAGTTTTCAAATAAAAGCGTGTTACATTTTAACAACAAGAAAAAAAAATATGGTGTATCACGCTTTTATTTGAAATATAATTTCCAATCGGAATAAAATTATGTTTAACTCTTTAGTCCTCTTTTATTTACAACAAAAGCTTGTTTGAATTTTTTTGTCTTTTATTTATGTATTAAAATTATTCATATTCAATCAATGAATTTCGCATACTTGTAGAAGACAAAAAATTCATCGAATCTACCGAAGTCTTCACCGATGATGAAATAATGCCAGCGAAGAGAAAAAAGCACGGGAGGGATAAGTCGAAATCGGAGAGAAACACAACGACGAAAAAAGGATCCCGAGATACACTGGAACGTTCGAGCGAGGAGTCACTCGAAGAAAATTTGGATGCTGATGATAACTCGGTTCCTGGCCCGTCCAACAAAGCTTCATGTTCACGGGAGTGGCCGAGGAAACATCTGGAGCTTGCAATCAAACAACTCGTCTAGGACAAAGGTGAGCTTCTTATTTCATTTGTATAATGAGAGTTGAGTTGATAACTTGACACACTTTTTGCATTTGTGTACATTATAAGCTTTTTATATTTAGTTCGACCTGTTCCGATGTCTGTCTGTAATCAAATCTCGCAAATTAAATTTGAACCATTTCCCGGTTTCCAATTGAGTTTACATTTTCCATGTATATCATGGTGGCCACTGTCAGGGAAAACCAGGAAATGTCGAAAAAAATTGGAGTGTCTGGGAAACAAGGGAAATGTCAGGGAAATTAAATATTAGTCAGGGAAAATACGAAATATCAAATTGAGAAAAAAAATGATGGTTGACAATTTTTTACTGCGGCGTGGTAAAAAAAGTTATTGGTGAACATTTTTTTTTCTGTGCAGCGCTGAAAAAAGAATGCGATTCTGAAAATAATAAAAAAAGCGCTTGTTATTTAACATCATAAAAATAGTGAAAAGTAAAAAAAAAGTAAACGGAATTTTTTGTTTTTACACAACCTTTACTTGTTATCAAAAAAGAACTAAAAAGTTGAATATAATTTTATTGCGATTGGAAATAAGTTTTCGAATAAAAGCGTGTTACATTTTAACAAGAAAAAAAATAGGGTGTGTGTGTGTGTGTGTGTGTGGGTGTGTGCATCCTCAGTTTCAGATGTAAATCATTAATAACTCGAGAACGCTTCGAGATATCGTCCTAAAATTTGGCACACGTGTCGAGCACGAATTGCTCTTCATTATGAATTTTTTTTTTAAATTCTAACGGGTGTTCAGATTTCATCGATTTTTTTCGTTTTTGCAAGAATGGCGTAAACGCTCTAACTTGTACAATTTTGAATATATTGAGCTCAAACTTTGTACAGAATTAGTACAGCCATTATGGTCGTTTGGTTTTGAATTTGGCGAAAATCCATCGAGGGATTATAATTTGATTGAATTTTGAATTTTTTAAGAAATAGCGCAAGCGCTCTAGCTTGCACATTTGTCAATATATTTCGCTGAAACGTTGTACAGAACTTTTATAGCTATTAAGGTTATTCGCTATTAAATTTGGCGAAAATCGATCGAATTGGCACATTGATTACTAATATTTTTCAATAGCTAACAAAGCTTCCTTTATGAGGAAGCCAAATTCGATCGCCATACTGTGTGTTAAAGGAAGCTATGCGAACTATGAATAAAGATGAGGAAGCAATGTGCAAATTTCAATTTGCAGGGTTCTTTTATTTACAACTAATAAAGGCTCGTTTGAATTTTTTTGTTTTTCGTTTATGTATTAAAATTATTTATATTCAATCGATGAATTTCAAATATCACTAATTTTTCCTCTTTTCCATGTATTTCACTAGCGCTATTCCATGAGAATTAAATTTTTGCCAAAATTGTAATAAGGATTTTATAAACCGAATTTTTATACACATACTTGTAGAGGACAACAAATTTCTCGAATCTATCGAAGTCTCTACCGATGATGAAATAATCCCATCAAAGGAGAAAAAGCACAGGAGGGATAAATCGGAATCGAAGAAAATTAAAATAAGGAGGACAACGACGAAAATGAGGCCCCAGGATACACTCGAACGTTTAAACGAGGAATCACTCGAAAGAAATTTGGACGATGACGTTGAGGTTCCGTTTAACTCGGTTCGAGGACCGTCCAACGTAGCTTCATATTCGAGGCCGAGGAAACATCTAAAAGCTGGAATCGAACAGCTTGTTCAGGACAAGGGTTAGCTTATCGTTTCATTTTTATAATGATAATTGAGTAGGAAATCGTGGAATATCTTGATACACTTTTTGCATTTTTCTACATTATAAGCTTTTTTTTCACTTAGTTTCATCTGTACCGGTGTCTGTCTGTAATCGAATCTTGCAAGTAAATTTTGGCTGACTTATCGGTTTCCGATTGAGTTAACATTTTCCATGTACATGTAAATCGGACGACAATGCAATATTATCACAAGAAATTTGCAAATCTTATTCCATAAAATTGTCTTGAAAATTGTTTTTTCAACAAATAATGTTTCGCATAATTTTTTTGCAAAATAAATGTTTCGATAAAATTTTTTAAAAATAAATCTTGCAAAAAAATCGTAGCAAATTCATTGTGTAAAACAATTTTGTCCAACAAATTTTGCAAAATAATTATTGTGTAAGAAATTATGCGAAACTAGATGTAAATTACTAAGCTTGCTATTTAACATCATAAATACTTTAAAGTAAAAAATAAGTTGGTGAATTTTTTTTCTGCTTGTTTAAAAAACCTTTTATTAGTTGTTAATAAAAAATAACTGAAAAGTTGAAAATAATTTTTTTCCGATTGGAGCACAATGAATCTGTATTTTTTACGGATCAAGCTCATCGTATATTGTCGTGGATGGCAGGACTAACTCTATTCTTTTATCTAAAATTTGTATTGGATAAATTTTGTAAAAGTAAAAAGCGGTCCCTTGATTCAATGCTCGACTATACATATTTTAAAGTGCTTGTGTTGAGCGGCCAACGCTATTTCAAATCGGTTATATAATCTTTCAACGAATTATTTTGAAATAACCAGACGAAAGTAATGTGACCTCTCCCTCAACCTCTCGAACCCGATCACCGATCCACCGTCCACGATCAAATACTCACGAGTCGCCGGTGACGCCGCGTTTAGTTTTACCGATGCCGCAAGCTCCCGCCGAACCTAAACCCGGTGAGGTATGAAAGTACTCCTGTATAGTAGCTCGTACTACGGTATTTCAATTTTTGATATATAGGGCATTTCACGTCAAGTTAACCACCCCATTTTTTGTAATCGCCAAAAATCACATACAATTTTTTAGAAAGTCGTAACGATCAAGAAAATTCGTGATTTTTTTCAGATGTTTAAATTACATATTCAAGCAAGAAAAAAAATACAGAACAATTCGTTTGTTCCATTTTGTAACTCGAAAATTATTAATCGTACAAAAAAAAAGTACAAGAAGAAATTTAGGATTTTCAACGTACTTTTTCACGGAAGTTTTTTTACAAACTCCTCCGAAAGCTCTATATGCCATTTTCGAAGCAATTAATGTTTTGATATTTTTTTATCTCAGAATTAACATCTTCGATTTGTTTATAAGTCCAACAGCTTTTTACTCGATATATTTACAGACTACACTATACTTTTTTCGTCATATGGGGCTCAATGTTCTGCCTATAGATGAAACAGACATGATACACGGTTTATTATACAAAGCGAGTGGGCGCGTAGTATTGTCGATTGTCAATAAACAAGACTTTCTTTGGATTGTCCATTTTTTAAGTATCTTAATGTACCTGTTACGGCAGATCGAACGAAAATTTGCGCGCTCCCTTTTTTATGATATCTAAAGTAGTAGCTTATATATTCTTTACACTTATATCGGCTCTCCCATTTTCCTTCTCTGTGATAATCTCGTTGACATACGTTGGTATTAAGAATTGCTGTGTTGTACTAAAACCAAAAGCTTGATGATTTTGGAGCATTACATACGTAGTCTCAAGCAGATGCTGTAAAAAAGTTGCAACGTTGTATTCATTTTGTAGATAGAACTTAAACCAGGATCCAGGGTTTTCGTCGACCGGGCCGACTTGAGACTTATTGAACACTTCAACCACAGGCCACCTGAGATGGCTCGACGATTAATGCTGTATCTAGTTGGAGAGAAAAAATTGTGCGATATGTCAGCGAAAGGCGTGAAGTCAAAACCGAGTTCAACCGGAATACAAGAAGAACGTAAAGGGATTAGCCGTAAAGTGCGAGAAGCGGTCGAACGTGAGTATCCAGTAGTGAGTTGTTTGTGAAAACTTAATATTCATAATACAATCAGTTAAATTTCATGTACGATGATCTTCTTTCTTCTTCTTTTTATGTTTAAACCTCCCAATAATTTATATTAATTTATTTGCGTAATTAACCAATTGAATTTGTTCCGTTGACATATATATTAGGGCGATTTTTGTGTTGGACTTTTTTTTATTTTGTCATTCCTCATAGAAAAATTTGTTGCATATGTCTGAAATAACGTTCCCTGAAAGTTACAGACCTTAATATTAATATTAAGTTTTCGACCTTTGCGTGAGAAGATTTCCCATCTAAAATACACGTAAATGAAAAACTTTTTTCTTCAAAAAATTACCATACTGCGGCATTTTATGCTATCGCGTTGATTTTAGTCGCAATTTACGTAGAATTGAACGATGTTTAAAAGTGTCCGGGACAACGTAAGTGTACCTTGCACCGGTGCGATGGTACGGGTCCCTTAAGTTGATCTTTACACAAAATTCTCGATTTTTTGCTGTTATCCCTGAAATGATTAACTTGACCGAAAAATCATCGGAAGAAAAATTGTCAAAAATTTAATTTCCTAGAAAAAAGGTCTTCTAGACCTTATTGCTAAAATTAATATTTCTTGAGATATTTTGTCCCCATAGTCATATATACTGATTTAGGTGTCTGGGATGCCCATTCATATACATACATATGGACGATGTGGATATTGCGTTTCCTTTTGTGTTTTATATGAGACTTTTTGTTCTTCTGTAAGCTGTCCTATATACCTGTCAACTGTATTAAAAGTCGTCTTGTTTCCTCATCATTTTACTTTTAATAAAACGGATTTTAATAAAACTTTTAATAAAACGGATCCTTTTATATTTTTTCTATGTTTCAGATTTCTGCGATAAAAAGGGGGCTTACAAGATGTCCGAGGCCAATTATATAAAGATATTGAATGATCAAATCGGAAATTTGAGACAGAAACGCAAAAAACAACGAGAGTCCGCTTCACGTCACAAAGATAGTAGTGATGACGCGTAGCCGTATGTCCATTAATTTTCCGTTGGTCATCGCAAAAGAAAATTATTTTGTTCCAATTTAGCGAATTCACGAGGGTATCGTTGTCTCCTTACTAAATTCATTATTTAAATTTCACTACTCAATTCTTTTGAAACTTGTTCTCTACTTTGGATACGAATATCGTTGATTTGCGAAAGGATTGTTAAGATTTGTTATTGGATCGTTCGTTCAATTTGTGATCTCATTATCTTCTCGAGCTCCTTAGCTTTTTGCGGGATTCCTTTTTTTTTTATTAAAAATTCTTCTGGAATATCACGAGTAAGGATCGTAACAATTGATTCAAGGTAGGTGTATAGCCTGGAGAGCATAAAATACAAGATCATTTTCTAAAATATTCTTCTCAGCTTCTTTATTAGACATTACAATGAAATTTTTTTCAGGACATGATGTTATCATTATGAAATAGAAAAAAAATGGTTTTCTTTGTCTTGCGTTTTTTGTCTAATTACACCGGCACACAAAAAAAAAGTGGTCTGCGCATTTGACCTGACCCACCTATCGACATGTATTTCGACGCGCTGAATCCGAATCTGAGGTCCGTTTGACTCATGCACCCTCAAATTTCGAGTAAATTGCGAAAAACCATAAAAAATTGCAAAAAATCGTAAAAACTGCGGTTATAGAGATAACAAAATGTTGTAGGCCTGGATCGAGTATGATTCTCATGTAGTTCGACCAGCGGAATCTAAATGTGAAGTTTATTTGGCTAGTTAAAATTTTCCGAATTTTTTTTTTTTTTTTTTTTTTAAGCGCCCTTATGCCTTTTTTTCATCGTTTCTATACTTTTCGGTCATAATTACGTCGATCCCTGGAAAAAAAAATTTCCATGCGCCCTTATGGCTTTCGACACCTACAGCAAAAGCCATAAGGGCGCATGGAAATTAAAAAAATTAAATAAGAAAAATTCGGAAAATTTCAACTAGCCAAATAAACTTCAGATTCGGATTCCGCGGGTCGAACTACATGAAAATCATACTTGATCCAGGTCTACAAATTTTTTTTTATCTCCATAACCGTAGTTTTAACGATTTTTTGCAATTTTTTACTGTTTTTCGCAATTTACTCGAAATTTGAGGGTGTATGAGTCAAACGGACCTCTGATTCGGATTCAGCGCGTCGATTTCCATGTCAGTAGGTGGGTCTGGTCAAATGCGCAGACCAACTTTTTTTTCTGTGTGCCAGTGTTATCAAAAGTCGCGAAAGTCGAGTCCGCAAAAAAAGGTGTTCCCACGTCTGAAATAAAAATTGAAAAAAATAATTTAAAGAGGAAGGTTTGCCACGTGATAATTCATCACCGTTTGCCGAAAATCGGTTATATAAAAAAAAATAACGACTATTTTCGTACAATTTTCGGAAAATATTTTCGTACAATTTTTCTAAAAATATTTTTGTACAATGTTTTTCAAAAAGCAGCCATTTTTTTTCTATAGACGATTTTTGGCAAACGGTGGTGAATTACGACGTGGCAAACCTTCCTCTTTAAAATGTTTTTTCCTACTTTTGTTTCAGACGTGCCAATCCGAAGGTTGTTTATCGCCCTATTTTATAAAGATAACATTATGTCCTGTAAAAAATTTAATTGTACTATCTAATAAAGATGTTAAGCAAAACGTTTTCCAAAATAAGCATGTTTTTTTGCGCTCTAGACCGGACACCCACCTCAAAAACGATTTTTCAATTTCTTAATTAATTAAATATATATTATTATTTTTATTATAATAATATAGAACGATGTTTATTGAAAAAGTCAAATAATTATTGTTCTTTATTACGGATAACTCGTCGAAAAAGGTCGCCTTCATTTAATAAAAACAAATTGTACGTTGGAAGTTGCACGTGTGGATAATTTACTCTCAACCAATCTTCTCACCTGAGCTCTCGCAGGTCGTAAAATAATAACGTTTGAGGATAAATTCCTTTAAGTATATAAATATTTGAAATTAGTAGGATTTAATTGCCGTAGTGAGACAATTACTTAGAATTTTATTCAGTTTTATCTGAAACTCACTCTAAATTTATCTGAAATGTTCCGATAATTTCTCCCTACACTTTTTTCAACAATGATGACTTTATCGAAGATTTTTAGAATTTATTCATTTTAATAATTTATCAAAACTTTTTAAGATTCTTTCGAATATTTATATTGGCATATTTATTCGAATAACTATTTTTTTGCATTTTTTTACAATTTCCCTGCTACAACTTTTCTGAATTGTTCAGTATCTCTTCTATAATTTATCATAATAGCTCTAAAATATCGATAAAATTTTGGGATTAGCAATATCATATAATCTGAGTCATACCACGATGACTTATTTATCTGATTTTTCCAAACTTCCGCCGCTATAATTATAAAAAGACAACAATTTCTTAATCTATTTATCGTCAAGTTTTATATATGAATGGTTGGAAGATAAATATTGTATAATGAATCTCAGTGCTTAACACGTTGAGCCCGGCGCCGAGCAAGCACTTGACGTTTTCCGTATATTGTCGGTCCCCAGGGACCGACGCCGGGCTCAACGTGTTAATTAATCATTCACGAAATTCGCTCGGGAGAAGTTAGGTACGTGAGGGGGGGGGGGGGTGTGAAAATATGCCGTAATCGAGGAAAATATGAACAGATGTTATAAGACAATTAGATGATGTTTGGAAATGATAGGATCCGGAATAAAATTCTCTTAAAGGATCTTCAAAAGAATCTTTGAAAGAATTTTGCTTCGGATCTTATATCCGTGATTCTTTCCGAGAAGCTTCGAAAGAATCTTGAAAAGAATCTATCAAAAAACCTTGAAAAGAATTTTTGAAAGAATCTTCAAAAGATTCTTTGAAAGAACCTTGAAAAGAATCTTTGAAAGGACCTTGAAAATAATCTTGGATAGAATCTTCAAAAGAATCACGGATAGGATCCGGAGCAAGATTCTTTTAAAGATTCTTTTAAGGATTCTTTCCAATAATCTTTTGCTGGCTTGGAAGAGAATCTTTAAAAGAATCTTTCGTCGAATATCGGACGAGAATCATCTGAAGAATCTGTAAAAGAATATCTGGAAGGTTCTTTTAAAGATTCTTGCCAAGTTTCTTAGATTCTTTCAAAAATTATTTCGAAGGTTATTTCAAAGATTGTTTCAAAGATTCTTCGGAAGATTCTTGTCCGAGCCGATAAAAGATTATTGGGAAGAATCTTCGGAAGAATCTTTAAAAGAATCTTGCTCCGCATGCTATCCGTGAATATTTCAAAGATTCTAAGGTTCTTTTAAAGATTCTTCGGAAGATTCCCGTCCGATTCAACAATAGATTCTTGGAAAGAATCTGAAAAAAAATCTTTGAATTTTCAAAAGAATCTTACAATAACGTGAAGAATCTTTGAAAGAATCTTGCTCCGGATGCTATCCGTGATTCTTTCCAAGATTCTTTCGAAGATTCTTTGCAAAATTCTTTTCAGGATTCTTTTCATAATTCTTTGAAAGATTCTTTTTTTTCTGCGGGGGCTGTCGCAGGCCGGATTGATAACACTGGGCCATTAGCTGTCCCGGGCCGGCTTGATGACACTGGCCGGCTGGTTTTGACCCGCGTGCCGTAGTTTGGAGACCTCTGTTCTATCTCGTCGCATTTCGATTCCTGTTAACAATTCCGGTTCTAAGTTTAGAGTTAAGTTTGATTTATTTTAGTCATAAATTCACGCTACGTAAGATTATATGTCGATTCATCTAGCGTTTATTTGTGTAGCAGGAATAATTTGAAGCCCCGATTAATCAATTTGAATTTCAAATATTAGCAGGTTTTTAACTGTGGTTAGGCGATCGCAGAGAGTGACCATCGTTCTTTCAACCCGTTTGGAAAAGAACAGTTGATATTAACTGTCGAAAGAACAATTGACGAAAGAAGAACATCAACTGCACATACTCCATGATTTTTTATTTAAGAGGACTCTTGACAGTTTCAATTGGATGATCGGCGAGTACTGAATATTCACACTGAGTAACTTTCCCGCTGCATGGTCAGCATCGAGGACCTTGCAAATCAGCGCTTTTATTGAATGGATATCGGGATCATCAAGAACACGAGGTGTTTTTTGCTTGGTGGCTCGCCGCGTCGGCCAACCACAGAGTTAGAGGATACGCCTTGACTTCGCGAGAGAGACCCTTCTCATGATCAGCACGTTTTACCCAATTTTATGGGAAGTTATTGGTCATTCAATATATTAATCGCTGCGAGGATATATTTGAGCACGAACGTAGTCAAAATTGGAGTATAGTGAGAAAGGAGAAACGTACAATCACCGAAGATAGCGTGATTGCCGTTTGGAAGGGTCTCGCGAGAGTGAGGAAAACATTATTGGAAGTATCGGGAGAGACCAGGAATAATTAGCGAGCATCTGACGAGTGTTGAGGATTGACACCTTGCGAAGAAAGAACATGAAAGGTCAGTGCTGACCAATATGCGAATCATGGTTTCGATTATGTTATTTCGAATTTATGATGCAAAATAATCTCGTACATTCATTTTGGTCGAACATCGATGATATTTGGGTATTATTAAAGGCAATTGCGGGCTAGTAGTTTTTTACGTTCATTACAATAATTAAAAGCGGTATTGTATAGAGAATATCGAGAGACGTTTCGAGACGGAATAGGTCATACGGAAGAGTCGCATGCTCTGTCTCTATCTACAAATTCATCTAACGTTTTCCGTATTTCCCCTCATACGGACCCCCCCCCTTAATCTTAGGTGAACTTAATCATCCATGTCACCTGTTGAGGTCAGGCTAAACATCTTCCCTCCCGCCTTTCCACTCTCGTGAGTGCCATGGAGATAGCTGCATGGGGGTCCCTGAACAGCGAGATAGGAGATCTTTGGCCTCCTCTTAAGGGAAGGTTAGCCTAACCGACATTATTTTGGAAGCCCTACATTATCGACTCAAAATCGCTGTCCAAACTTTCTCTGATATCGGTGGATGAATATCAATAATATTTATGAATGAATGATGAGAATGAATTGCAAAATGTAAATACGAGACATGGATAAACGTTTTCGTTCATTGCTACTCACATTGCTCGGACAGTTTGGATAGAATCTAATGAAAATAATATTCATTTCATAAAAATCCATGGTGCTGCCCTCTTTCGCATTTCTGTGAACTTGATTTGGCCATTTTGTTTTTCGATAAAACACTAAGTTTATTAACATTCTTCAACGGTCGCGATTTTATCATAAAATAATGTCGAAGACATCGATATTTGTACTTTGGTGCTCGCCATAGAGCCCCACTATTGGTTTTAGCCGAAATGCAGTAGAAACATTATAATTTAAAATTTTCAATTACAGATTCCTGACCATAATCGGTGCTGCAATTTTTTGTTTGGTTATTCGAGAAAATGTTGTGCCATAATTCTGATGATACTGTCAAAATTTTATTGATCTCCATCCATTCATGCCAGAACAAGTTTGGAATCCATTTTCGAGGTGATAATATCGGTATTTAGCCTCCCCTTAAGGCGAGGCTAAAAATCCTCTCTCTCGCTCTCACACGATCCCTATCTCCTATCTCTTTCGCACTCATGCGAAAATTGTCGGTATTTAGCCTCGCCTTAAGAGGAGGCTAAATACCGACAGTAACACCTCGAAATTGCCATCCAAACTTGCTCTCATACAAATGGATGGAATTGAATAAAATTTGAACAACGTCATTAGAACAATGGCAAGAATGGAGCCTCTCTAAAACTGTTTCGAAAAACAAAAACAAAATTTACAGATTCATTTACCATCAAGAAACTGTAATTGAAAAACTTAAATTATTAAATTTTTACTGCATTTCAGGTAAAATCAAGAGTGAGGCTCTATGAAGAATGCCGGGATATAAATATCGAGACATTTTCGACATTATTTTATCAAAACGACACGCCGTAAGTTGGGATGGCGCATCAAGAGATCAATATCGATAACTTGTAGTTTTATTGATAAACGAAATGGCGAAATGTAGTTTACAGAGGTGCGGGTGAGGGCAGCACCATTGATTCTGACGAGTAACCTATAATATTTAGAGGGCTCGAGTGAGTTCGATGGCATTAGCTGTAACGCGTTTTAGCCTCTCAATTGACAATTAATTGTTAATTAATTTATCCCCCTCTTAATTGTCAAAATGTAATTAATTTTCATCCACGGTTGTCGGAGAAAGACTGGACGACGATGATACGTCGATAATGTAGGGATTGAATAAAAATGGTATTTAGCCTCCTCTTAAGATGAGGCTAAAGGCGACATCAGGTCCTCTCTCTCGCTTTCACACGATCCCCATCTCCAATCTCTCTCGCGCTCGTACGAAAAATGTCGGTATTTAGCCTCGCCTTAGGGCCAGGCTAAACACCCTTCCCCCCGCCTTTCCGCTCTTGTGAGTGCGAGAGAGAGCGCCCATAGGGGTCCTGTGAGAGCAAGAGAGAACGTCTTTAGCCAGCCCTTACGAGGAGAATGAACTACTGTATTGTACAGGGTGCCCCAGGAACGAAGGGCTATACCGTGAGAGGGTAGATACGTGACCTAATATCGAGTAGGAAAGTCCTTTGCCATTTCTTGATATTTTAAATTCCTAAATTCTTATTGATATTATTAATTATTAACGTGATATTCAGTAGAAAAGCCCTCGGCCATTTTTTGATATTTTCAACCCCTGAGATGTTTTTAATTTTACTAATTAATAACAATTCAGGACTGATTATTATTGGAGGATCGGACAAAAAGCAATATATTAAGTATATATTTAACTATATTCATGCTAATTTGTATAGAAAAATATTAAAAATTGACAAAGTTATGCCTTTTTTTCATCGTTTCTATACTTTTCGGTCATAATTACGTCGATCCCTGGAAAAAAAAATTTCCATGCGCCCTTATGGCTTTCGACACCCACAGCAAAAGCCATAAGGGCGCATGGAAATTAAAAAAATTAAATAAGAAAAATTCGGAAAATTTCAACTAGCCAAATAAACTTCAGATTCGGATTCCGCGGGTCGAACTACATGAAAATCATACTTGATCCAGGTCTACAATTTTTTTTTTATCTCCATAACCGTAGTTTTAACGATTTTTTGCTATTTTTTACTGTTTTTCGCAATTTACTCGAAATTTGAGGGTGTATGAGTCAAACGGACCTCTGATTCGGATTCAGCGCGTCGATTTCCATGTCAGTAGGTGGTTCTGGTCAAATGCGCAGACCAACTTTTTTTTCTGTGTGCCAGTGTTATCAAAAGTCGCGAAAGTCGAGTCCGCAAAAAAAGGTGTTCCCACGTCTGAAATAAAAATTGAAAAAAATATTTTAAAGAGGAAGGTTTGCCACGTGATAATTCATCACCGTTTGCCGAAAATCGGTTATATAAAAAAAAATAACGACTATTTTCGTACAATTTTCGGAAAATATTTTCGTACAATTTTTCTAAAAATATTTTTGTACAATGTTTTTCAAAAAGCAGCCATTTTTTTTCTATAGACGATTTTTGGCAAACGGTGGTGAATTACGACGTGGCAAACCTTCCTCTTTAAAATGTTTTTTCCTACTTTTGTTTCAGACGTGTCAATCCGAAGGTTGTTTATCGCCCTATTTTATAAAGATAACATTATGTCCTGTAAAAAATTTAATTGTAATATCTAATAAAGAAGTTAAGCAAAACGTTTTCCAAAATAAGCATGTTTTTTTGCGCTCTAGACCGGACACCTACCTCAAAAACGATTTTTCAATTTCTTAATTAATTAAATATATATTATTATTTTTATTATAATAATATAGAACGATGTTTATTGAAAAAGTTAAATAATTATTGTTCTTTATTACGGATAACTCGTCGAAAAAGGTCGCCTTCATTTAATAAAAACAAATTGTACGTTGGAAGTTGCACGTGTGGATAATTTACTCTCAACCAATCTTCTCACCTGAGCTCTCGCAGGTCGTAAAATAATAACGTTTGAGGATAAATTCCTTTAAGTATATAAATATGTGAAATTAGTAGGATTTAATTGCCGTAGTGAGACAATTACTTAGAATTTTATTCAGTTTTATCTGAAACTCACTCTAAATTTATCTGAAATGTTCCGATAATTTCTCCCTACACTTTTTTCAACATTGATGACTTTATCGAAGATTTTTAGAATTTATTCATTTTAATAATTTATCAAAACTTTTTAAGATTCTTTCGAATATTTATATTGGCATAATTATTCGAATAACTATTTTTTTGCATTTTTTTACAATTTCCCTGCTACAACTTTTCTGAATTGTTCAGTATCTCTTCTATAATTTATCATAATAGCTCTAAAATATCGATAAAATTTTGGGATTAGCAATATTATATAATCTGAGTCATACCACGATGACTTATTTATCTGATTTTTCCAAACTTCCGCCGCTATAATTATAAAAAGACAACACTTTCTTAATCTATTTATCGTCAAGTTTTATATATGAATGTTTGGAAGATAAATATTGTATAATAAATCTCAGTGCTTAACACGTTGAGCCCGGCGCCGAGCAAGCACTTGACGTTTTCCGTATATTGTCGGTCCCCAGGGACCGACGCTGGGCTCAACGTGTTAATTAATCATTCACGAAATTCGCTCGGGAGAAGTTAGGTACGTGAGGGGGGGGGGGGTGAAAATATGCCGTAATCGAGGAAAATATGAACAGATGTTATAAGACAATTAGATGATGTTTGGAAATGATAGGATCCGGAATAAAATTCTCTTAAAGGATCTTCAAAAGAATCTTTGAAAGAATTTTGCTTCGGATCTTATATCCGTGATTCTTTCCGAGAAGCTTCGAAAGAATCTTGAAAAGAATCTATCAAAAAACCTTGAAAAGAATTTTTGAAAGAATCTTCAAAAGATTCTTTGAAAGAACCTTGAAAAGAATCTTTGAAAGGACCTTGAAAATAATCTTGGATAGAATCTTCAAAAGAATCACGGATAGGATCCGGAGCAAGATTCTTTTAAAGATTCTTTTAAGGATTCTTTCCAATAATCTTTTGCCGGCTTGGAAGAGAATCTTTAAAAGAATCTTTCGTCGAATATCGGACGAGAATCATCTGAAGAATCTGTAAAAGAATATCTGGAAGGTTCTTTTAAAGATTCTTGCCAAGTTTCTTAGATTCTTTCAAAAATTATTTCGAAGGTTATTTCAAAGATTGTTTCAAAGATTCTTCGGAAGATTCTTGTCCGAGCCGATAAAAGATTATTGGGAAAAATCTTCGGAAGAATCTTTAAAAGAATCTTGCTCCGCATGCTATCCGTGAATATTTCAAAGATTCTAAGGTTCTTTTAAAGATTCTTCGGAAGATTCCCGTCCGATTCAACAATAGATTCTTGGAAAGAATCTGAAAAAAAATCTTTGAATTTTCAAAAGAATCTTACAATAACGTGAAGAATCTTTGAAAGAATCTTGCTCCGGATGCTATCCGTGATTCTTTCCAAGATTCTTTCGAAGATTCTTTGCAAAATTCTTTTCAGGATTCTTTTCATAATTCTTTGAAAGATTCTTTTTTTTTCTGCGGGGGCTGTCGCAGGCCGGATTGATAACACTGGGCCATTAGCTGTCCCGGGCCGGCTTGATGACACTGGCCGGCTGGTTTTGACCCGCGTGCCGTAGTTTGGAGACCTCTGTTCTATCTCGTCGCATTTCGATTCCTGTTAACAATTCCGGTTCGAAGTTTAGAGTTAAGTTTGATTTATTTTAGTCATAAATTCACGCTACGTAAGATTATATATCGATTCATCTAGCGTTTATTTGTGTAGCAGGAATAATTTGAAGCCCCGATTAATCAATTTGAATTTCAAATATTATCAGGTTTTTAACTGTGGTTAGGCGATCGCAGAGAGTGACCATCGTTCTCTCAACCCGTTTGGAAAAGAACAGTTGATATTAACTGTCGAAAGAACAATTGACGAAAGAAGAACATCAACTGCACATACTCCATGATTTTTTATTTAAGAGGACTCTTGACAGTTTCAATTGGATGATCGGCGAGTACTGAATATTCACACTGAATAACTTTCCCGCTGCATCGTCAGCATCGAGGACCTTGCAAATCAGCGCTTTTATTGAATGGATATCGGGATCATTAAGAGCACGAGGTGTTTTTTGCTTGGTGGCTCGCCGCGTCGGCCAACCACAGAGTTAGATGATACGCCTTGACTTCGCGAGAGAGACCCTTCTCACGATCAGCACGTTTTACCCAATTTTATGGGAAGTTATTGGTCATTCAATATATTAATCGCTGCGAGGATATATTTGAGCACGAACGTAGTCAAAATTGGAGTATAGTGAGAAAGGAGAAACGTACAATCACCGAAGATAGCGTGATTGCCGTTTGGAAGGGTCTCGCGAGAGTGAGGAAAACATTATTGGAAGTATCGGGAGAGACCAGGAATAATTAGCGAGCATCTGACGAGTGTTGAGGATTGACACCTTGCGAAGAAAGAACATGAAAGGTCAGTGCTGACCAATATGCGAATCATGGTTTCGATTATGTTATTTCGAATTTATGATGCAAAATAATCTCGTACATTCATTTTGGTCGAACATCGATGATATTTGGGTATTATTAAAGGCAATTGCGGGCTAGTAGTTTTTTACGTTCATTACAATAATTAAAACCGGTATTGTATAGAGAATATCGAGAGACGTTTCGAGACGGAATAGGTCATACGGAAGAGTCGCATGCTCTGTCTCTATCTACAAATTCATCTAACGTTTTCCGTATTTCCCCTCATACGGACCCCCCCCCCTTAATCTTAGGTGAACTCAATCATCCATGTCACCTGTTGAGGTCAGGCTAAACATCTTCCCTCCCGCCTTTTCACTCTCGTGAGTGCCATGGAGATAGCTGCATGGGGGTCCCTGAACAGCGAGATAGGAGATCTTTGGCCTCCTCTTAAGGGAAGGTTTAGCCTAACCGACATTATTTTGGAAGCCCTACATTATCGACTCAAAATCGCTGTCCAACCTTTCTCTGATATCGGTGGATGAATATCAATGATATTTATGAATGAATGATAAGAATGAATTGCAAAATGTAAATACGAGACATGAATAAACGTTTTCGTTCATTGCTACTCACATTGCTCGGACAGTTTGGATAGAATCTAATGAAAATAATATTTATTTCATAAAAATCCATGGTGCTGCCCTCTTTCGCATTTCTGTGAACTTGATTTGGCCATTTTGTTTTTCGATAAAACACTAAATTCATTAACATTCTTCAACGGTCGCGATTTTATCATAAAATAATGTCGAAGACATCGATATTTGTACTTTGGTGCTCGCCATAGAGCCCCACTATTGGTTTTAGCCGAAATGCAGTAGAAACATTATAATTTAAAATTTTCAATTACAGATTCCTGACCATAATCGGTGCTGCAATTTTTTGTTTGGTTATTCGAGAAAATGTTGTGCCATAATTCTGATGATACTGTCAAAATTTTATTGATCTCCATCCATTCATGCCAGAACAAGTTTGGAATCCATTTTCGAGGTGATAATATCGGTATTTAGCCTCCCCTTAAGGCGAGGCTAAAAATCCTCTCTCTCGCTCTCACACGATCCCTATCTCCTATCTCTTTCGCACTCATGCGAAAATTGTCGGTATTTAGCCTCGCCTTAAGAGGAGGCTAAATACCGACAGTAACACCTCGAAATTGCCATCCAAACTTGCTCTCATACAAATGGATGGAATTGAATAAAATTTGAACAACGTCATTAGAACAATGGCAAGAATGGAGCCTCTCTAAAACTGTTTCGAAAAACAAAAACAAAATTTACAGATTCATTTACCATCAAGAAACTGTAATTGAAAAACTTAAATTATTAAATTTTTACTGCATTTCAGGTAAAATCAAGAGTGAGGCTCTATGAAGAATGCCGGGATATAAATATCGAGACATTTTCGACATTATTTTATCAAAACGACACGCCGTAAGTTGGGATGGCGCATCAAGAGATCAATATCGATAACTTGTAGTTTTATTGATAAACGAAATGGCGAAATGTAGTTTACAGAGGTGCGGGTGAGGGCAGCACCATTGATTCTGACGAGTAACCTATAATATTTAGAGGGCTCGAGTGAGTTCGATGGCATTAGCTGTAACGCGTTTTAGCCTCTCAATTGACAATTAATTGTTAATTAATTTATCCCCCTCTTAATTGTCAAAATGTAATTAATTTTCATCCACGGTTGTCGGAGAAAGACTGGACGACGATGATACGTCGATAATGTAGGGATTGAATAAAAATGGTATTTAGCCTCCTCTTAAGATGAGGCTAAAGGCGACATCAGGTCCTCTCTCTCGCTTTCACACGATCCCCATCTCCAATCTCTCTCGCGCTCGTACGAAAAATGTCGGTATTTAGCCTCGCCTTAGGGCCAGGCTAAACACCCTTCCCCCCGCCTTTCCGCTCTTGTGAGTGCGAGAGAGAGCGCCCATAGGGGTCCTGTGAGAGCAAGAGAGAACGTCTTTAGCCAGCCCTTACGAGGAGAATGAACTACTGTATTGTACAGGGTGCCCCAGGAACGAAGGGCTATACCGTGAGAGGGTAGATACGTGACCTAATATCGAGTAGGAAAGTCCTTTGCCATTTCTTGATATTTTAAATTCCTAAATTCTTATTGATATTATTAATTATTAACGTGATATTCAGTAGAAAAGCCCTCGGCCATTTTTTGATATTTTCAACCCCTGAGATGTTTTTAATTTTACTAATTAATAACAATTCAGGACTGATTATTATTGGAGGATCGGACAAAAAGCAATATATTAAGTATATATTTAACTATATTCATGCTAATTTGTATAGAAAAATATTAAAAATTGACAAAGTTATGCCTTTTTTTCATCGTTTCTATACTTTTCGGTCATAATTACGTCGATCCCTGGAAAAAAAAATTTCCATGCGCCCTTATGGCTTTCGACACCCACAGCAAAAGCCATAAGGGCGCATGGAAATTAAAAAAATTAAATAAGAAAAATTCGGAAAATTTCAACTAGCCAAATAAACTTCAGATTCGGATTCCGCGGGTCGAACTACATGAAAATCATACTTGATCCAGGTCTACAATTTTTTTTTTATCTCCATAACCGTAGTTTTAACGATTTTTTGCTATTTTTTACTGTTTTTCGCAATTTACTCGAAATTTGAGGGTGTATGAGTCAAACGGACCTCTGATTCGGATTCAGCGCGTCGATTTCCATGTCAGTAGGTGGTTCTGGTCAAATGCGCAGACCAACTTTTTTTTCTGTGTGCCAGTGTTATCAAAAGTCGCGAAAGTCGAGTCCGCAAAAAAAGGTGTTCCCACGTCTGAAATAAAAATTGAAAAAAATATTTTAAAGAGGAAGGTTTGCCACGTGATAATTCATCACCGTTTGCCGAAAATCGGTTATATAAAAAAAAATAACGACTATTTTCGTACAATTTTCGGAAAATATTTTCGTACAATTTTTCTAAAAATATTTTTGTACAATGTTTTTCAAAAAGCAGCCATTTTTTTTCTATAGACGATTTTTGGCAAACGGTGGTGAATTACGACGTGGCAAACCTTCCTCTTTAAAATGTTTTTTCCTACTTTTGTTTCAGACGTGTCAATCCGAAGGTTGTTTATCGCCCTATTTTATAAAGATAACATTATGTCCTGTAAAAAATTTAATTGTAATATCTAATAAAGAAGTTAAGCAAAACGTTTTCCAAAATAAGCATGTTTTTTTGCGCTCTAGACCGGACACCTACCTCAAAAACGATTTTTCAATTTCTTAATTAATTAAATATATATTATTATTTTTATTATAATAATATAGAACGATGTTTATTGAAAAAGTTAAATAATTATTGTTCTTTATTACGGATAACTCGTCGAAAAAGGTCGCCTTCATTTAATAAAAACAAATTGTACGTTGGAAGTTGCACGTGTGGATAATTTACTCTCAACCAATCTTCTCACCTGAGCTCTCGCAGGTCGTAAAATAATAACGTTTGAGGATAAATTCCTTTAAGTATATAAATATGTGAAATTAGTAGGATTTAATTGCCGTAGTGAGACAATTACTTAGAATTTTATTCAGTTTTATCTGAAACTCACTCTAAATTTATCTGAAATGTTCCGATAATTTCTCCCTACACTTTTTTCAACATTGATGACTTTATCGAAGATTTTTAGAATTTATTCATTTTAATAATTTATCAAAACTTTTTAAGATTCTTTCGAATATTTATATTGGCATAATTATTCGAATAACTATTTTTTTGCATTTTTTTACAATTTCCCTGCTACAACTTTTCTGAATTGTTCAGTATCTCTTCTATAATTTATCATAATAGCTCTAAAATATCGATAAAATTTTGGGATTAGCAATATTATATAATCTGAGTCATACCACGATGACTTATTTATCTGATTTTTCCAAACTTCCGCCGCTATAATTATAAAAAGACAACACTTTCTTAATCTATTTATCGTCAAGTTTTATATATGAATGTTTGGAAGATAAATATTGTATAATAAATCTCAGTGCTTAACACGTTGAGCCCGGCGCCGAGCAAGCACTTGACGTTTTCCGTATATTGTCGGTCCCCAGGGACCGACGCTGGGCTCAACGTGTTAATTAATCATTCACGAAATTCGCTCGGGAGAAGTTAGGTACGTGAGGGGGGGGGGTGAAAATATGCCGTAATCAAGGAAAATATGAACAGATGTTATAAGACAATTAGATGATGTTTGGAAATGATAGGATCCGGAATAAAATTCTCTTAAAGGATCTTCAAAAGAATCTTCGAAAGAATTTTGCTTCGGATCTTATATCCGTGATTCTTTCCGAGAAGCTTCGAAAGAATCTTGAAAAGAATCTATCAAAAAACCTTGAAAAGAATTTTTGAAAGAATCTTCAAAAGATTCTTTGAAAGAACCTTGAAAAGAATCTTTGAAAGGACCTTGAAAATAATCTTGGATAGAATCTTCAAAAGAATCACGGATAGGATCCGGAGCAAGATTCTTTTAAAGATTCTTTTAAGGATTCTTTCCAATAATCTTTTGCCGGCTTGGAAGAGAATCTTTAAAAGAATCTTTCGTCGAATATCGGACGAGAATCATCTGAAGAATCTGTAAAAGAATATCTGGAAGGTTCTTTTAAAGATTCTTGCCAAGTTTCTTAGATTCTTTCAAAAATTATTTCGAAGGTTATTTCAAAGATTGTTTCAAAGATTCTTCGGAAGATTCTTGTCCGAGCCGATAAAAGATTATTGGGAAGAATCTTCGGAAGAATCTTTAAAAGAATCTTGCTCCGCATGCTATCCGTGAATATTTCAAAGATTCTAAGGTTCTTTTAAAGATTCTTCGGAAGATTCCCGTCCGATTCAACAATAGATTCTTGGAAAGAATCTGAAAAAAAATCTTTGAATTTTCAAAAGAATCTTACAATAACGTGAAGAATCTTTGAAAGAATCTTGCTCCGGATGCTATCCGTGATTCTTTCCAAGATTCTTTCGAAGATTCTTTGCAAAATTCTTTTCAGGATTCTTTTCATAATTCTTTGAAAGATTCTTTTTTTTTTCTGCGGGGGCTGTCGCAGGCCGGATTGATAACACTGGGCCATTAGCTGTCCCGGGCCGGCTTGATGACACTGGCCGGCTGGTTTTGACCCGCGTGCCGTAGTTTGGAGACCTCTGTTCTATCTCGTCGCATTTCGATTCCTGTTAACAATTCCGGTTCGAAGTTTAGAGTTAAGTTTGATTTATTTTAGTCATAAATTCACGCTACGTAAGATTATATATCGATTCATCTAGCGTTTATTTGTGTAGCAGGAATAATTTGAAGCCCCGATTAATCAATTTGAATTTCAAATATTATCAGGTTTTTAACTGTGGTTAGGCGATCGCAGAGAGTGACCATCGTTCTCTCAACCCGTTTGGAAAAGAACAGTTGATATTAACTGTCGAAAGAACAATTGACGAAAGAAGAACATCAACTGCACATACTCCATGATTTTTTATTTAAGAGGACTCTTGACAGTTTCAATTGGATGATCGGCGAGTACTGAATATTCACACTGAATAACTTTCCCGCTGCATCGTCAGCATCGAGGACCTTGCAAATCAGCGCTTTTATTGAATGGATATCGGGATCATTAAGAGCACGAGGTGTTTTTTGCTTGGTGGCTCGCCGCGTCGGCCAACCACAGAGTTAGATGATACGCCTTGACTTCGCGAGAGAGACCCTTCTCATGATCAGCACGTTTTACCCAATTTTATGGGAAGTTATTGGTCATTCAATATATTAATCGCTGCGAGGATATATTTGAGCACGAACGTAGTCAAAATTGGAGTATAGTGAGAAAGGAGAAACGTACAATCACCGAAGATAGCGTGATTGCCGTTTGGAAGGGTCTCGCGAGAGTGAGGAAAACATTATTGGAAGTATCGGGAGAGACCAGGAATAATTAGCGAGCATCTGACGAGTGTTGAGGATTGACACCTTGCGAAGAAAGAACATGAAAGGTCAGTGCTGACCAATATGCGAATCATGGTTTCGATTATGTTATTTCGAATTTATGATGCAAAATAATCTCGTACATTCATTTTGGTCGAACATCGATGATATTTGGGTATTATTAAAGGCAATTGCGGGCTAGTAGTTTTTTACGTTCATTACAATAATTAAAACCGGTATTGTATAGAGAATATCGAGAGACGTTTCGAGACGGAATAGGTCATACGGAAGAGTCGCATGCTCTGTCTCTATCTACAAATTCATCTAACGTTTTCCGTATTTCCCCTCATACGGACCCCCCCCCTTAATCTTAGGTGAACTCAATCATCCATGTCACCTGTTGAGGTCAGGCTAAACATCTTCCCTCCCGCCTTTTCACTCTCGTGAGTGCCATGGAGATAGCTGCATGGGGGTCCCTGAACAGCGAGATAGGAGATCTTTGGCCTCCTCTTAAGGGAAGGTTTAGCCTAACCGACATTATTTTGGAAGCCCTACATTATCGACTCAAAATCGCTGTCCAACCTTTCTCTGATATCGGTGGATGAATATCAATGATATTTATGAATGAATGATGAGAATGAATTGCAAAATGTAAATACGAGACATGAATAAACGTTTTCGTTCATTGCTACTCACATTGCTCGGACAGTTTGGATAGAATCTAATGAAAATAATATTTATTTCATAAAAATCCATGGTGCTGCCCTCTTTCGCATTTCTGTGAACTTGATTTGGCCATTTTGTTTTTCGATAAAACACTAAATTTATTAACATTCTTCAACGGTCGCGATTTTATCATAAAATAATGTCGAAGACATCGATATTTGTACTTTGGTGCTCGCCATAGAGCCCCACTATTGGTTTTAGCCGAAATGCAGTAGAAACATTATAATTTAAAATTTTCAATTACAGATTCCTGACCATAATCGGTGCTGCAATTTTTTGTTTGGTTATTCGAGAAAATGTTGTGCCGTAATTCTGATGATACTGTCAAAATTTCATTGATCTCCATCCATTCATGCCAGAACAAGTTTGGAATCCATTTTCGAGGTGATAATATCGGTATTTAGCCTCCCCTTAAGGCGAGGCTAAAAATCCTCTCTCTCGCTCTCACACGATCCCTATCTCCTATCTCTTTCGCACTCATGCGAAAATTGTCGGTATTTAGCCTCGCCTTAAGAGGAGGCTAAATACCGACAGTAACACCTCGAAATTGCCATCCAAACTTGCTCTCATACAAATGGATGGAATTGAATAAAATTTGAACAACGTCATTAGAACAATGGCAAGAATGGAGCCTCTCTAAAACTGTTTCGAAAAACAAAAACAAAATTTACAGATTCATTTACCATCAAGAAACTGTAATTGAAAAACTTAAATTATTAAATTTTTACTGCATTTCAGGTAAAATCAAGAGTGAGGCTCTATGAAGAATGCCGGGATATAAATATCGAGACATTTTCGACATTATTTTATCAAAACGACACGCCGTAAGTTGGGATGGCGCATCAAGAGATCAATTTCGATAACTTGTAGTTTTATTGATAAACGAAATGGCGAAATGTAGTTTACAGAGGTGCGGGTGAGGGCAGCACCATTGATTCTGACGAGTAACCTATAATATTTAGAGGGCTCGAATGAGTTCGATGGCATTAGCTGTAACGCGTTTTAGCCTCTCAATTGACAATTAATTGTTAATTAATTTATCCCCCTCTTAATTGTCAAAATGTAATTAATTTTCATCCACGGTTGTCGGAGAAAGACTGGACGACGATGATACGTCGATAATGTAGGGATTGAATAAAAATGGTATTTAGCCTCCTCTTAAGATGAGGCTAAAGGCGACATTAGGTCCTCTCTCTCGCTTTCACACGATCCCCATCTCCAATCTCTCTCGCGCTCGTACGAAAAATGTCGGTATTTAGCCTCGCCTTAAGGCCAGGCTAAACACCCTTCCCCCCGCCTTTCCGCTCTTGTGAGTGCGAGAGAGAGCGCCCATAGGGGTCCTGTGAGAGCAAGAGAGAAGGTCTTTAGCCAGCCCTTACGAGGAGAATGAACTACTGTATTGTACAGGGTGCCCCAGGAACGAAGGGCTATACCGTGAGAGGGTAGATACGTGACCTAATATCGAGTAGGAAAGTCCTTTGCCATTTCTTGATATTTTAAATTCCTAAATTCTTATTAATATTATTAATTATTAACGTGATATTCAGTAGAAAAGCCCTCGGCCATTTTTTGATATTTTCAACCCCTGAATTGTTTTTAATTTTACTAATTAATAACAATTCAGGACTGATTATTATCGGAGGATCGGACAAAAAGCAATATATTAAGTATATATTTAACTATATTCATGCTAATTTGTATAGAAAAATATTAAAAATTGACAAAGTTATGACCATGAACGTAATGATATTAAAAAAAAAATGTGCTCCTGGTTGCAGCGATACAGCAATGAAAAAACATCTGAAATCAAAAACCCAAAAATTTCCTCAATCTACACAACAGTGACTATCGTTAAGAGTAGCCATTTTCTTAAAATAATTTTTTTCACGAAATGCCGTTGTCTTGAATTTTTTTCTCTTTTTGGCCGTTTTTTCGATTTTTAAAAGGTTGTAAAAAAATTATATTTTTCAAATTTTCGAAAATCAGCTACGCACAACCGTGGCCAATGCGATGACAAATTAAAAAAAAAATAATAATTTTAATCATTTCATTGATCTTCGAGCAATCGATGCCACCCGTATTTAAAAAAGTCATTTTAAAATATAAGCGTTTAGTGTTTTTATTGCATATTCGTTTACTCTGAATTTAGTTATATATTAAATATTTATACTTACGTTAAACTAACCCAAAGGAATCCCTGCTCGTTCTATCGGTATATTTCAGTGAATTTTTGAAATTTTCACCTAAAATTTTTGATATAACATTTTTGAATATATATAATTTAAGAAAATGGAAAAAAAATCTATTTTTTGACCCGTCACAGTGGTGTTCCCCCTTCAGCATGGACGAAAAATTGTAACTAGACCGCAAGAAGTGGATAACGTTATGTTTTTGTACAAACAGCAAATCTTTCAACAATTTAAAATTCGTATTCTTTGCAATAATTAAATATAAAGACACGGTTTTTCAAAGCTGCCCGAAACATTAATAATCGCGTGCGCGTCGCACGTCAGAACACTCCGGCATTCTGAACGTACCCCTGAAAGCACGCATTATGAAATAATTGATTCAAATTTCGCGCGGTAAGAAGTTCTATGCGGACGCGCCCAAGAGCCGAAAAAAATATGTTGGCACGACTGAACAGACGCCATAATGGAAGATTATTGTTATTATTATTATCATCAATTTTTCGACGAGAGTGGACAAGTTTATTCTTTATTCGCACGTCTTTTATCTAACTGGTACGAACGCTACATTTGATATCTTTGAAATATATATTTATTTATGTAAAGTATCTCCAAGAGACGCTAGTGTACTTCTTTATTATCGATTTGCACGATTCTCGTTTGTTAAAGTTAGATTCATCAATATATTTTAGCCGGTTAAATCGATATCTGTTAATACCTCCTGTGTATTTTATTCCAGACAGTGATTTATCGCTTCAATCGTTCTCCAAGTAAGTATATCTTAAATAATTGGAGTTGAGACGCTCACGCGTCCCTAAATATTTATATTGGGAATAATTTATTTGTACAGTTATTAAATATATTTTTCGGCATCGTAATCCTTATTTATTGTGGTTAGAATATATATTTTATTGCGCAACAATTAATTTCTTATTTGAAATTTCGTAAATTCAGTGTACGCGCTTCTGAGTTTTTATGACCCTTCAATTTGTCCGTTTTTATAATCATTTTTACTCGAGGCCCTTTGCAGCGTTGTTTTGTCGCAACGACGTTTTGTCAATGCAATAATGCATAATATTTGTGCAAGGGTAGAGGAAAACGGCAATGAATTTGTATATTTGCCAATATATTACTAGATTTCAGTTGCATTTGTACATGACACACTGAGATATATTATCGAACTCTTAATGGTTGTTTTGCGCATACAGCTTAGCGGTCTTTCATCCAAATTCAGATGACAGCCAGTGATGCCTTACGTGCGTAAATGCCAAATCAGCGCATTCATTGTACGTGTAATTTTCTTGAATGTACTTTATAATCGTTTTTATCACTCATGCGGGAAAAGCGTTATCTTTACGCCCGCTGTTACGGTTGGAAAGTAGCCTCTTGCTCATTTTATCATTGCGGTGTAGGTTTCTCATTCATCGCATGGGTATTTGAGTGCGTAAGTAAACTTTGCGCACTCAAATGATTCTTTGCGCACGGAAATTATTCTTTGCGCACACAACTTCAGATAAAAGACACTGCCGAAATTTAATAAAAGAATATCAATTTGTGAAACAGTATTAAAATATACGGATAATACAAATTCCCAAAAATTGTTCAAATGACTTTCGAAGCGATACCGGAAAAGGATTAAAGTTCTGACGACGAATACATACCACCTAAAATACGTGACTGATACGTGACGTGATAGACACACCAATGAGGTTATTAATAATTTAATAAATATTTTTCAACTTTTTGGTTATTATTTTTGGTCGAGGGGCTTCGTCCTCCTCAAGCGAATGATCGCACTCGCTTCGCTCGTGCGCTCAACTTCGCCTTTGTGGCCAACCGACAACTTGCCGCACTAGCTGCACAATATACTATTTCCAATTCAACAACATAATGTATGTGAATAACACACTCCGCAGTAGAGAATAAGTCTTTAGTATTTTTATGTATAATCTGGATAATTAAAATCTCGATCGATTTAACATAGAACCGTAAAATAAATTCTGAACAATTGATTGTTTGAAACATACAAATGCGATTGAAAATAAAAGCCCGCAGATATAAAATTGAATGAAAAAGTAAGACTATTAACACGTTGAGCCTGGCATCGAGCGAGCATTTAGAAAAAGCACGTGGAGAAGTCCAATGTCATTCCCCATGGACCGACGCTGGGCTCAAAGTGTTAATTTTTTGTTTCATTTAATCGAATCTTTTCATTCAAATATATACACAAATCAAACATGATAATTTATTCAACGGTTGTCGTTAATAGCTGTATACATTTGGGATAGGATATGTATCAATATGGATATATTTTATCGAGGACTAGATGACCTGGTAAACTTCGTATCACCTACAATATATGTTATTACAACTTTTGATCAGTGATTATTAATCATAAACAAAACGTTTTTGAGTTTAAGCGAGACTAATGAACAGCAATCGATTTTTATAAATAATTTTTGATATTCGATTTTTCAGCTGATGTTTAGGATTTTCCGCCTTGTATTTCTTTTAAACCACCCCTGTATTACAGCAAACAAAACAAAAAAAAGTTATTCAAATAGGTCAAGCCGTTTTTTAGTTTTAGCGAGACTAAGGAACAGCAATTGATTTTTGAATATATTTATGGCTGATTATAACATTGCTCATACAGCATTTCGGGGTCAAAATTTTGATTACTTTGCCATTCCCTGACTTTTGCCCCATTCTTGAGGCCAATTGAAAAAAATGAATGAAAAATATTATCCCACGTGAGAAAGTCCAAATGTTCCTTAAGAAATATCAGTTTTATGGAGGGGACAGTATCTACCCATAAAAACGTGTTTAAATTTAAAAATCTGTACTTTGCAGGCGAGCACCATACAAAATTTTTTCTTTAATGTTTTCTTCGGGAGGTTTATGCCATTTTCCGTGGATGAAAAAATTTACCGATTGGGATAAGCAGAGGATCATAGCCGAAGAAATTATTTACATATATTTTTCTTTCTAATCCCAATCTATACATTTTTTCATCTACGGAAAATGGCATTAACTTTCCGAAGAAGGAATGAAAGAAAACTTTTTTATTACGGTCTTTGCCTTCAAAACACAGATTTTTTAATTCAAACACGCTTTTATGGGATAGGTGCTACCCCCAGAGTAAAACTGATACCTTTTTTTTGAAAATTTTGACTTTTTCACGCGGAAATTGTTTTTTAAATCAATTTTTTTCAATTGTCCATAAGGACCGAGCAAGAAAGTAACAAAGTTAACTTTACTAAACATGGAAGTATCCAATTTTTTTTTAAATCGACAGCCAGCAGAGTAAAGAGTTTGTAATTTGGTGAATCGTCGCTTCTTATAACATATAATGAGCAAAGGAGCTGAGTATGGCAAAGGAATCAAAATTTTGACCCCGAAATGCAGTTCGAGCAATGGTAGAATCAGCCATATATAAATAGATAGAAGACAAATTTTCGATTTTTCAGCTGAACTTTAGGATTTTCCGACTTTTTTTTTCTTTTAAACCACCTCTGTATTATAACGAACAAAATAAAACAAAAAAATAATTATTTAAATCGGTCGAGCCATTTTTGAGTTTTAGCGAGACTAACGAACAGCAATTGGTTTTTATATATTTGGTTATTCGTGAATAATGAACATGGACAGTGCATTCTTGTAGCTTATGGTCTTCTGATGAAAATTTTAAAAAAAATCATCCTGCGACCTTTCGTCGCCGAGTTATGAGTACTTGAAAATCACTTCAAGAATCTTGTAAAAAATCTTTCCAAGAATCTTGAAGAGAGAATATTCCCGAAAAGTTACAGCCCTTAATATTAATATCAAGTACTTTTCCTTCGCGTGAAAAGATTTCCGATCTAAAATGCACGTAAATTAATATTAAAGTTCGTTTTTACCAAACTCAATTTTTGTGATAAAGAATATTTATTCGAACAGTATAAATGACTACAATACGAAGAGATGCAATATAGATATAAATATTACGAATAATTAATAATAAACTGGACAACGATTCTCGAGACTACCATCGTTGCGCGCGACGTGTATCTCTCTCTCTCTCTCTCTCTCTCTCTCTCTCTCTCTCAGACACACAGTCTTTCCGTTCTCTATCACCCACGTCTACTCTCTTCGACGTTCTACGCTCGAGTCCATCCCCATTATTCGTTCTCGACTCTAACGTTCACTCTCGCGACTTCTCTCTCCACGATGCTTCGTCATCGTACGACTTTTCGATAACCAATCATAGATCAATCATTCAATTACGCCACACATCATGGGATCTCTCATATGCGTAGTACGCTATATACGCTTATTGCGAAGCACTTTCTCTATTCGCACAATATGGCGGCTGCCCTCTTGGCATGACCACCAGCGCCTCTCATTTTACGCGGCAAATACAAAACGTTCTAACATGAAAAACTTTTTTCTTCAAATCTGTATTATTCCGCGGTATTTTATGCTATCATATTGTCCTTGGTCGCAATTTACGCAGAATTGAAAGATCTTCAAAAGTGTCCCTAGCAGCGTAAGTGTAACTTACACTGGTCAGATGGTACGAACATTTTAGGTCAGGAGTGACAAAAATAAAAAAAGTAAAAAAAAAATCGTCCTAATAATTATGTTCAAATTGTTATTTCCCATTAAAAACGATTGAATATGGTTAAAAATAGTAATATGCAGGCGACACATTTATTATCAAACACCTATTGAGAATAGTGTCAGATTGTTGTTTTTTATTGAAAGTTTTTTTTTGCAAGGTTGAATTTTCGATGATTCATTCAATATCCGTAATATGTCAACATAGTTAGGCACTGCATGTGAAATCATGTAAATCATGCCTTCTTTTATCAATAAAACTCTACTGCGCTGTTTGCTCACTAGCGGATGAGCAAAAACCAATTGTGAAATATTGAACGTGTTCGTAGCTTCTACCGGGGCTTATTGCGGATTAACTGATACACGATTTAATTTTAATTTTTTATACGTGCACGAAAATATATGCTCAACTGTGCTAAACTGAACTGAAATACAACAATTTCAACACGTTGATGAATTTTTTTTTCCACTAGACGGTTTTAAAGCCGAATTGGTCTGCACGTTCCACAAATTCTGGTAGTTCAATTCATCGGGCGTCCTAATGCCGGCACCGTGGAGAAGATTCGATGAGTACTCGCGGAGTAGTATCAATAGACTAAAGCGCCAGCGGATCGACGATGAGAGCATTGACGGTTCGTCGTCGTCGTCTCAAGACGATTCCGTTCATCAATCGCAAGCATCAGAACATTCGCCGCCCGTTTCGTGCAATATTTTGCCATCACCTGCATCAGAAGACGACGCGATGGCAGATGATGGACTCGGCAATGGAAGTGAACACTCGAATGAGGATCCGGAAGTTCATTCCGACTCGGATAGATAATTCCATAATGACGACGAGGACGGCGTTAACGACCACGATCACTACGACGTCGACGTCGACGACGACGACGACGACGACGACGACGACGACGACGACGATGGTGTCGGTAGCAATAACAGCGATGATGAGCCGTTGTACGAGGGTGCGCCACTCACCGTCGCGGAAAGCATGGTAACCGTTTTAAACTTGGTCTTGCGGCATAAGGTAAGTAGCGCATCGCTCTCCGATATTTTAAAGTTAATTGCATTGCATTGCCCTATGAACAACAAATGTAAGAAAACTCTGTATAAATTTAAAAAGTACTTTTCGAAAAGTCAAGTTCCTCTCGTTCGACATTTTCATTGTAAACAGTGTTACGAGAGAGTCGACAGTCAAAATTCGATTTGTTCGAAATGCCACGAGGGTTCAAAAATCGAGTACTTTATCGAAGTTCCGATAATTCCGCAAATCAAAGCTATGTACAAACGTCGAGGGTTCTACGATATGATCCAAAACAGATTTTGGCGAGAAAAAGAGAACGCCGGCAATATTGAAGACATTTACGACGGTGCGGTGCACAAAGATTTGGGCAAACAGAATGGCTTTTTAGCTGATCGCGAAAGTATATCATTCACGTGGTATACCGACGGTATCAGAATTTTCAAGTCGTCCAAATTTTCAATATGGCCCGTTTATTTGATTATCAATGAGTTGCCGTATTCCATGAGAACGAGGAAGGAAAATGTTGTGCTCGCAGCTCTTTGGTCTGGGGATGAAAAGCCCGAACCAAATTTGTTTTTGAAACCTCTGCGTTCGAGTGTGTCCGAGTTGCGCCGGGGAATCAGTGTGAAGATACCAAACGTTCAGGGTTCTCTCATTATCAAGGGGATGATTATTTGCGGGACCTGTGACTTGCCGGCTAAAGCCCTGTTTTTGAACATGAAGCAGTATAACGGAAGATTCGGCTGTCAGAAATGCAAGCAAGAAGGAAAATATTTGAACCAAGAGCGAGTACTCGTTTATCCATTCGAGAAATTTGTTTTAAGAACAGACGAAGAAACAAGCATGCACGCCAAATTGGCTTTAGATTTCGGCGTCTCAGTATGCGGGGTGAAAGGTCCAACTGTCCTGTCCAAGCTAGTTCACCAGAGCATGAGGGCGACTGCCGTCGACAGTATGCATTGCGTATACGAAGGAGTCGTGACAAACTTGATGAATTACATGTTCTCACCAAATTTTGCTGATCACCCCGCATCTTTGTTTCGACACGTTGATCCAATTGATAAACGCATCCAAGCTCTGAGACCACCATCTTCGGTGCAGAGGTGCCCTCGATCGATTACTGAACATCTGGCATATTTGAAAGCACATGAAAGGAAAGCGTGGCTCCACTATTGGTCCATTCCCGGTACGTACGATCTCATGGAGGAGAAATATTTCAGTCACTATAAACTGCTGGTACTTGGAATCGGGCTACTCACTAAATCAAGCATATCTCGATATGACTTGGATGTTGCTTCTCGAGCATTGAATGAGTTCGTATCGATGTTCGAGAATCTCTACCATTTGCCCAACATGAGTAACAACCTTCACCAACTGCTGCATTTGGTCGATAATGTCCGGCAATTCGGTCCTCTGTGGACGACTTCTTGTTTCCCACTCGAAGATTTGAATGGAGCACTGAAAAGCTTAGTGCATGGCAGCAAATCAGCACAGCTTCAAATCCAATCCGCGGCATCCATGTTTTTGCATCTCGCAGCACTGAAAAGTGAAGTTCTGGTTGAGGGAACACCAGCGCATGCTTTTTGCGAAAAAATCGATTACAAGGATGGAAGGTTGGAACGTCATTTGGTATCGGATACCACGTATATCGTCGGACAGTGTACAAAAATGGTGGAGCTTCCTCCTTCAATTAATGACATTTTCAAAGAATCGGATGTACATGGAACGGCGTACTTCCAGTATAAGAGACTGCTTAAAGGAAAAGTATTGTTTTCCTGTACGGAATACAGACGAGGTACCAAATCAGATTCTACGTTCGCTTTATTCTCAGCTGAAGATGGCTCACATCAAATTGGCAGGATTCGCTGTTTTATCAGAGTTTTGAACTGTTTTTGCACCACATGCTGTAACTGTAACGCCAACAACTACGCTATATTGAGACCGTGCATTGTTCAGAACCGGTTCTCAACATGCATAGACGGCGAATTTTTGTCTAGTGTGCACAATATTGTTGACCTTGCAAATAACGAAGTGGCTGTCGACATACGAAAACTGAAGTGTGTTTGTTCTTATGCCGAAATCGCCGATTCTTCCGAGAGATTTGTAATCGAACCAGTTAATTTGTTGGAATTTGAGTAAGGTTTTTTTTTAACGACTCTTCCTGGGGGCTCATGACCTCACGTGGTTATAGTCGAGGGTGATGACCAACAAATTTTTCATTCTCAAGATTCCGAAATTACAAGATCCAACCTTCAAAATGCTTTTTTTTCAAATGTTTTTCTACTAAAATTTGGAAAGTTACAGCCCTTTGAAAATCGCTGAAAAATGTCGCCAATTTTTCTATTCCTTTGATTATTTGACTGAATATATTATTTCAGGCAATACAAGATTATGATACATTAGCGGGGTATAAAAAAACCATGTGAGTAACGTTTTCTCATATTTCGGAATCGTATACAAATTTCTCGTGCTACATGAAAAATTCGGTTTGTAATATGTTTGGGATATAGAATAAGAATGGCCGCTTTTTTGTTTGCTAAGGAGGTTCATCAGAAATAAAAAAATGTAAAGAAAAATGAGATTTTCTTTTCATAATCCTGTTTTGTCCATAAGTATGTTTGAATTATTTGAGAATTTGCATCTACGTGGTTTAAATGTAATGAAATCATCTTACTTGGCCTTTTCAACATGGTATCTTATGGCGTAGGCGCAATGTGATAACGTAGATCATTAATAACTCAGGAGAAAATCTACTGAAAAATCTGAAAAAAATTGTACGACTACTAGGGTGAATACGCCAATGAATGGACGCCCCCCAACGAATGGACGCCACCATGTAAATTATATCTATATATAGCAATTTTAACACGGTTGTCCATTCATTGGTAAGCGTTGCTTAACCGTTCATGCATTGGCGTATTCACCCTATGTACTTCAAAGAAGCGCTATGACAAATATCAAAAAGATCGTCTATTTTTTTAATGAATGCTATTGATTAAAAAAAATGGAATTCAAGCAAGATAGAGGGGAAAAAAGTGCGGTAATGCTGTAGACACAGAGCTCACAGGTTGGTTACGCGGGGGTGATTCAAATATTCTTTTGGTGGACAGGCTCGATACAATTCTAGTTGTCGATCGAGGATAAAGATTTCTACAAATTAAGTGGCTATTTCATGAAATTAGTGTAATTGAATACTTATTGAATATAATAGTATAGAGAAATATTTCACTGGTATTTCGGGTCAGGATAATAAGTTATTACAGTAACTTCGCCGCAAATTATAAAAATGATAAAATTGCATTTTTTGGTGTTCTCAGCATCACAGAATATTTTTAACCAATCATAAACCCTTAAAATGGTAATTGTAGCTCTCCTGCTTTACATTATTTCTAAAAATTCGGCAATTTTTCGCTTTGAAATAAGTCATTTGGGCGGTTGGCTACAGTTCGCGAGACCCGTGTATAGGGCTTCCGCCAAACGCCCTCACCTCACGCAAGCACTGATAAACTTCCTTAAAGCAACCGACTCGTCAAATATAGTAGTAAGAGGGTTTATCACTGACGTACATAATCAAAAATAAAAGACCATGTTACGAAAGTTACAAATTTTAATAATATATGCCCGAAGTTTTCACAATAATTTCATTTAACGCGAGTGATAAAGGTCTCGCTTATTCCATTATTACCATTATACGCTTATAAGTTCATTTTCTAATATGATTCACACTCTCGAAAAGTATGAAAATCGCAATAAAATTATTTAACAATTTCTGGAGTGAGGATTTAAAATGTAGTGAAGATCGATAATGGCTGATGATATTATTGTTTCATTACTTTGTTTTATTTAGTTGTTTGTATTTTAGTTTTTAAGATCTAAGTTATCATTACTCAAGGGGTATATACTTTTATTCTTGTTTGATATCGTCTACACTGAAGCTTTACTCGCATGGTTATTCATAACCATGCGGGTAACGGTTTTTCGTATTTCGAATTTCTCGTACTGCATGACGAGTTTGGTTTTTAATATATTTAAAATACATAATAAGAATGACCGCTTTTTTGTTTGTTAAAGCAACCGACTTTGAAAATATAGTGGTTACAGGCTTTATTCTGATATACTAATCTATAAAATACGAAGTTTACGTTATTTACGACTTTGGAAAATGTATACCCGAAGTTATCATAATAATTTCGTTTAACGTGCGAGATAAAGTGCTCGATATTTGAAATTTTACCATGCGTTACATTCTCGTTCCCTCTGACGTATTGAACGGATGTTCATTTTCTAGTTATATTTTTCATTTCTTCATTTATATTGTAAATGGTCTAAATTTTTCGTTCGCTTATTCATTTATTTCGCTTATACGCTGTAAAGTTTATTTTCTTCACATAATTGAAACTCTACAAAAGTATGAAAATCTCAATATAACCATTTAACAATTTCTTCATACATATATGTCGAGTCTGGAGTGATGGCGTTAACATTAAATAATCGTAATAAGTTTAGAATTAAGCTTTTATTCAGATTATGAGAAGTTCCATTTAATGAATAGAATCATTCGATCGAGAAACCGTAAAATGACATTTGCACCAGTCGCATTAAACATGCGAACTTTGAATCGTTTTTTTTTGTCATTGTACATATTTGCATTCTTACAAGCCCAAAAACACTAATGTGCGATCTGTACACTGATCATTTAAAGATAAATCTGACGCCAATGCAGTTATATTAAATCTGTTCACTCTGTTTCGTGATGCCACGATAATTGTTTCTCAAGGGCAAGGTGCATACCAACAAATAGAGGTAATGATATTCTAAGATCGTATTTTTAATTTCTTAACTTAATCGATAATATGGAGAAACTGTTAATTCTAAGTTGACGTAGGCCTACAAAGGGGAAACAACTTGTACTCGATTGATCCCAAATGTTGTCGGATTTTAAACACAGTTTTTGTTTTTTAATATTAAAAGTCCCCAGCTGAGTTTAAAGTTTACAAATGTTTCGGTGAAATCGTGTATTAAAACAAAAATGCGCTGAATTATCTACTTCATAGTGGTGTGGAAACGATAATATATTTATCTAATGAGTTTCGATTATTTTCATTTGCATATTCTCGCAAGTACTTAATTATGTGGCAGCGTATCTGTCCATGTATATCGGTGTGACTAAATAACTAGAACATATGTCAAATGTAACGTAGTTGGCGCTCGGGCGTATAGAGTCTGAGCGGTATGAAGTAGCTGTAGTAGGTGGGATTTAGTAGATAGCTCTACTAGGATGGCGGTGACTGTTGCTGACTTATCGTCACCGATAATTTCGTGCTCAATACGGTCCTGAATTCTGAAATATTTGCATTGACTGATATTAGCGAAGAGTTCGATGATCAGTAATTTTTATTTCTCCATATGCCTGTCGAAAAATTCGAAATGATCGGAATGTCATTATTATTTCTTATTCGCAACCGCCAATAATCAAAACTTTGCGTATTTTATGAGTCACTACAATCAATCAATCTAATTTTTTTACTTACTTATTCAAAACTTCGGCATAACCTGCGGGTTTTATTATTACCACTTGACAAGCCCTAATGTATTGTAAATGTCAATTCGATTAGATATATACAAATTTATTCTTATTTACTTCATAGAATTTTTTTGCTCATTTTAACTGTTATTGAAGATAACTATAAAAATATATAATTTGCAGTTAATAATAGACATCTCATTTGTCATGCGCGAATTATGTGTCATGAGCTAAACATTTAATTTAAAACAAAAAGAAAATTATAGAATGCAAATCACGCAAGATGAAATTCATATCTGCATCATGCTCTAATAAGCTAGACAGTGATAAAAGCATTTAAACTGCGCTCCTGCTTGGAATACGTATCGGTATATGTTTTTCGTCTGCACTGCAAATTCATTTACTTCCCACGTTAATAGTTGTTCTCGTATATTTTTATATTGAATGACAATGAGATGAGGAAGGCCCAAATATCGTGGTTCCCGACGAGTGTAGTCAGCCAGCTATGGAATGCGACACTTAGAAGCTGCTTTCATGAGATTAAATGGCGTACGGCAACGATGCTTAACCATGGTTGAACTTTTCAACTATAAAAATGGGCCACGTGTCATCTAGCAGTAGCCTAGTTTTTCAACAAGTAATACGTCGATAATCCGTAAGTATTCCCAGTTGTCTATTTTGGTAATAACATTTCAAAAAAATTCTGTTTCGTAATTAACGGTTGCGGCGGAGCCAACTGTTTAACAGAAACCACCCGTTTTTATGTATGTGTGAATGAATGTTTTTCATTTGACATTGGGAATCCCCAGTGTCTCATTGGGTAACACATGTATCCATCGAACTGAGATATCGTTATCATTATGTTCGCAACCCAAACAAAAGAACGAAGGATACAAGAAGAGAGAGAAAGAGTTATGTGTGAGCGAGAGAGAGAGAGGGCGACAGGCCATGAACTGTTGCTAAGTTTGTGTTATTCATTGACAGTGAGGTTAAGCATGGGTGATGATGGCGGAACAGATCGATAAAAAATCAAAGCCTATCAGTGAATGTAAGCAGACTTTTGAGGCGTCGGGAGGCCCTGCGGAATTTTGAAGCTTTGAAGAAATTGCATAAAAATCTGAAAAAATGGTAAAGATTTGAAGCAATTACATGAAAATCTGAGGAAATTGTGAAGATTTTAAGAAAATACATAAAAATTACATAAAAATCTAAGGCATTTTTGAAGATTTCAAGAAATTTCATACCAATCTGTCAAAACCTGAGGAAAATTTTTGAAGATTTAAAGAAATTACATAAAAATATGTGAAAATTTTCAAGATTTAAAGAAATTACATAAAAATCTGAGGAAATAGGGAAGATTTGAAGAAGTTACATAAAAATTTGAGAAAATTCTGAGGATGTGAAGATTATCACGTATCTTCCCTGATCTTATTATCACACATTTTGGGATATATTTTTATTTCTTTGAATACCATTTTTTGCATTGCATCTATTAATGTGTCAAAGCATTATACGTGTCAACAAATAGAGCACCAAATCAGTCTCGAACATTGAGTATTAAGAAAAAAAATGAAGATATTTTGAAGAAATTTGATCAGAATTTGAACCAATTTGTAGAATTATTGCAACCGGTTTTGAGTATTTTCATTTTGCGAATCTGGCAACACTGCACTAAAGGTGGAACAACCATTGGCGCTGTCTTTGCTACAAATTGGAAAAAATTACTTTAAATCATTTTGTGTCATATTTTAGCTACCATAATTCAATTATTACAATCGTCAATCTGGCAGATCAAGAACAAACATAATCGACAAAAACAAAAAAAAACTTTGTAATTACAGTTTAATATTTATTAAAATACATTTTAAAAACACAAATATCAACGTGCGGACTACTTGAGACTTCTTCGTTAATTCCATCATTAACTCTTCCCCTCAACCGCCCCACTTCTCGCCCACTCGCTCTCTCTCTCTCTCTCTCTCTCTCTCTCTCTCTCTCTCTCTCTCTCTTTCTCTCTCTCTTTATTCATCGGCAGAAGAAATTTTTGTCGTGTCAGCGAATTGCATACAAGTATTCACTTCCGCGGCGTGTGATTGCACACACCCAGATTTTTTAATTTTACAACGACAAATATTTTTTTTAGAGTAAGTAGATTACCTCGAGCAAGTAGAGTACGTGAAATTTTTGTGAACATCAATAATCGTGTCAATTACGAGTTTTATAACAAGTCTCCTTCCCTTTAAATGCAGTGCGTTCATTCTAATGAGGATTACTAATTACAGATTCTACTCATTACAGCACAGATTCATTCATCTGAACCGTTAAGATTCTCCAAAAATTAGTCACATGGAAATTCCTAAAGACGCAAGGAACAAGACACAAAGTTTATTCCACGAGGAAGCAAAACTGGATTAACAAAAAGTCGTGGATGTTTTAAGCATCAAGCACGTGGTTTTCATCTCTTGGCTTCATAATATCACAGAGGATTGAACGTACATTTATTTATTGAAAGAAAACTACTGGATCGGAGGTAAAAGTTGCTGCTGCAATTCACCGCTTACACTCCTACTGTTTAATGCAGTACCAAGTTTTTGCTGGGTTTTAATGAACCCAGCAAATTCACCGCAGGTTTCAACTTATTCTGAATTTCAGTTTTCTATCCTGACACTGTATCCATAATTTCCGGTTTATCATGAGTTTTGAAAAGGTACAAAGACACTAGGCCAAAAAATACATGAATGCAGTTATTTAAAAATTTCAAAACGGGAATTTCAAAATGGAGAAAATTTTGAAAAAATCGATATGCGTTCAGGAAAATTAACGCATTCGATTTGTTTAAGAAAAAAAGGACTTACCGAAGAATTATAAAAGTTACTGAATTTTTTTATATTTGTATTGTATAACGCAGTACGGGAATTTGAATCAGATGAAATTGTTGGCTGGTGCGGTAAGTGCAAAGCATCCGTAACTCCTTTGCGTGCTTCAACGAATGTGACTCGTGATGAAAATTTTTGCCCAAACATGAATAGCACGGTCAGACTCGCGAAAAGAAAGTCGGGCCAAACGTAAACATCACGAGTCACACTCGAAGCCGGGTCTAGACATGAACACGATAGAACGTCAATGCCACAGGACGAGGCTTGCCGCATATATATCTATATATATGTGTTTGTTTTTTGGTAATTTTGATGACAGTCACCGTTATGTAGCTTAAATAATTTTTTTAGTAGGTTAACCACATTATTTAAGCTATTAAAGGAATTATTGAAGCTTCAAGAGGAATTATTTAAGCTACTAAAGGATATAGATAGATTTATTTCTGAAGTATAGCCTTTCGGCTTTATACACTCCCACTCCGTTAGCATACAAATGTAATTCCTGTTAGCATCATCTTATTTTATGCCATTTAACAATTTGAAAACATTTTATAAACATTTTCAGTTTAACATTTCATTTAACATTCTTAAACCTTTTATAACCTTCCATTTTAACATTAAACAAAGACAAACGAAGAAAAAAAAACTAGTAACGGATAGTACATCAGCAGGTTAACACTCCCGTACAGCTTATATTTTACTATTTTCTCCTTCCCTCTTCCGCCCTTTTTATTAACTCCTCAAACTCGGCGACATATTTGCAGATCTCGACGCTTGGCGGTCCTCTCAGCCATTGACATAGCCGATATCTCAGGCTTTCCCCTTGACGGTCTCCCTTCCACTTCTCTACCCAGGTGACCCATTCTTCTTAATTTTCTTTTTCGCCTCAGGACAGTCGCAGATATGTTCCAAATCTTCTTCACTTTGTCCGCATACTCTGCAGCTCCAGTCATTATAGCCCTTTTTTTTCGCTCTTCCGATATTTCCGCATCTTGGTCTCACCCAGGTCTCCTTAACCGAACCACTCAGTTCTGCAATATTCCAGTAACTCTCTCTCCGTGTTGAATTTTATGCTTTTGAACATGCTGCAGTAACGTGACTTGTCAATTCTTGTCCAATCTTCCTGAATGTCCTGATCTTTTTTCTTTCCTAATCCTTCTTCTAAAAGCATCTCAACTATCTTCTCCCCTCCTCTCTGTCATATGTCGTCAATAACTCTGCCCTCTCCTACTTCCTCCATGGCTTCCTTCAATTCTTTCCCCCATTTTGAAGGGTTTCCGTTGATGATTCCTCTAATTTCTTCTCGTAGACAGATTTTTGGCCATCTAGCATTCCCCATATTCACAATTTCCAATAAGTACCGCCCTGCTCTCCTTCTGGCCTCAACCATCACACTTCTTCTGCCCGCCTCCATTTTCCATATATAGTCGGGCATGTTTTTGGCCAGTCCCATTGCCATTTTCACGCATCTCGCTTGGACCCTTTCCATTTCGCATCTTTTCTTCCAGCCCCAAATCTCCACACCGTATAGCGCTCCTGCCTTGGCCAATGAGTCGAATAAGTAGAGTCTCTCGTTCAGTTTATCCAGTCTCGCCGGCTTCATCAGTCCCCAAACGGTGCTGGCAGCTTTTTGCGCCTTTCCCGCCAGTATTCGCAAGCCCAAGTACTTAAATTCCTTGACTACTTCGATATTTTCTTTTTTGAACTGCCATTCTTCACTTTTCGGTCTTTTTCCACCTCTTCTGAACACCATGATTTTCGTTTTATTCGCGTTCACCTCCATTTTATATCCGTCTGCAAACCGTTCCATAGATTTCAGCATTTTCGTTAGTTCCCCCGCTGTCTCCGCAATCACCGCATACTTCAGGGCGTAAAATTTACCCTTGCCCATCACTGTTCCTCCTTCTTTCCTTTTTTCCCAGTCCTCGTCGATATCGTCGAGAAACAAGTTGAACAGTATCGGGCTTAGCGGGCCCCCTTGTCTGACACCGCTCTCTGTTCCAAAGTCCTCCGAAATACCCTCTCCCGCGATGACTTCGTTCCTCGTTTTTGCGTATATGCCTCTCACCATTTTATGCATCTTCCCTCTCACTCCTTTATCCCAGAGCTTTCGAAGTAGTAAGTCGCGATCCACTTGATCGAAAGCCGCCCTGAAATCAAGAAACGCGACGTACAGCTTTCCTCCTTTCTTCTTCAACCTGTTATTTATAATCGAGTTGAGAACGAATACATGGTTCCTCGTTTAATTCTGAAACCCGCTTGACTTTCTCTTTAAACTTCTTTTTTTTCTATCCAATCGTTGCTCGCTTCGCCATTATGCTTGTCACGAGCTTGTATCCTATGTCCAGAAGCGATACGCCACGATAGTTGACCGCTTCATCCTCGTTTCCTGCCTTGTGAATCGGGTATATTCTCGCCTTTTCCCATCCCGTTGGTAGCTTCCCGTAGTCCCAAATTTCCTTTAACACCTTCCATAGTCTCGTCCGGCCCTCTTCCGACAAAACTTTCAGGCATTCTACCACTATCCCGTCCTCGCCTGGTGCTTTTCTCTTTTTGCTCCATTTCAGCGCATTATTTACTCCCGTTAGAGTTATCTCCGCGTCCATTGTCGAGTCTATCACGCTGTTTTCGACCTCTTCCTCGTACTCCGTCCAATCTTTTTCTTCTTGCCCCTGGCCATCTACTATTGCTCCGAGGAGCTTGCTGCAATGATCTACCCACTGGTGCTTGCTGTAATTCCTTCCTTTTTGGCATTTTTTCATCCTGAAGTCTCCTATTGCCTTCCACCACTCGCCCATCGTTTTGCTATCCTTGATTTTTTTCCATTTTTTGTCCCACCAGTCCTTTTTATTTGCTTTATAGATCTCCCTCAGCTTCTTCCTTTCTATTATTAACTCCTTTCTTTTTTTGCATTCTTTATCCTTCAGGAACTCCTTGAACTTCTTCCAGATCTTCTTCCTCTGCTCTTTATACTTCGGGTCGAGCCAGCCTCCGCTATTTCCTCCACGACGCTCTTTTTTTATCATACCTGTTTTCTCTGCCGCCCTCCATACTGCTTCCTTGAGGACTTCCCATTGCCCCTCCTTCTCTGCTCTCACCCTCTTTTCTTCCCATATTCGTTCGAGTTCCATCCTAAACTGATCCGCCATCTCATCTTTCCACGCTATCTTTTTCAGTGGAGCTCCTCTTCCCTTGCTATCTCCGGTTTTCTGTTCTTCATTAAATCCTATTTCCGCTGCTATATGGAAAACGACTGGCAAGTGGTCCGATTCAATCCTTGGAATAACCTCCAACTCTACTATCAGTTCCTCACTTCTGCTTTCCGCCACCATCACCAGGTCAAGAACGGAGCTACCCTCTCCCCCGGCGTATGTAAGTTTCCCCTCCTCGTCTCCTCTCGTGCGTCCATTCAGCACTGCAAGCCCGTTTAATTCACAGAATTTCAATAACTTTCTTCCTTCGGCGTTTATTGTTTTGTCTTCAGACTTCCTCAATCCCGCCGCCCAACCATCATCCTGTCCATTGTCGTCTACTGCTGCGTGTGCCTCTCCGATTCTCGCGTTCAGGTGGCCGGCAATGATCACTCGTGCTCCGTCCATCATTGCCTCCTCAACCTTATTCCCCAATCTTTTTTGTACTTCCTTGAAGCCTACATTGTTATAAACTGACACAAGCCATACTTTCTCCCGAATTCCCACTCCTTTCATTTTTATAATCATTCCAAAATTCCATTCTAACACGTTGCATTTTTCGAATAGTCCTTTTTTAATTCCCACCAGGGTCCCTCCGCTCGCCCTGCCTCTTGTTTTTTCTTTAATTGCCGCTTTTGCGCACCATTTGTGGCTATTTTTCAGTTTTCTCATGACACTCTCCTCCCTTTCTTCTTCAACCCGAGTTTCTTGTGTTATTATGATATCGTACTCCTCCAGAAAGTGCCACGCGTCCCAAATCTTCCCCACTCTGGCAATATTCCACGTTATTACTCTAACGACCTCCCCTTCTATATTCTTGTTGCCTCCGAAATCTCCCTTTTATTAGTTTTCCTTCTTTCTCGCTCCAGTTCCACCAAACGTCGTCAATACATATCTTCTGGTAGCCCACTCTCACAGCTTTTCGGTTCCTCCCTAATCCGTCTCCCCGCTAACCACGCCTTCCTCTGCATGATCCGTTTCTTAATCTCCATCGATGCAAGTCTCGCCGCTGGGTTGCGTTTAGTCCATCCCAGATAATCGATCTGTGGGTTCTTTCGCTCTTTCTGCAATTCCGCTCACCTCCATACCTTTGATCGAAATAAACCTTTTGTTCCTCTTGCGCTCGATGAATTCCCACTTCCACGCGTCTTCCGGTATCGGTTCCGGTGGCGAGGGTGCTTTCTCCCCAGCCGGCAAGTGCGGCGTTGTTCCTTGCCCTAGTCCTCCTGGCTTGTGTCTTTCTAGGTCCGAAAGTCCGCTAATCAGCGAAGACTTGCCTCCCCCGCTTGCCTCCCCCGCTTGCTCGTCCTCCCCAGGTATCCTTCTCCTCCGAGGGTCTTTTCCCCCTCTCTACTTCTTTTCCGAACACTGTCGTCCTGCTTCCATAGTTTTTCTGTACATATTTTCTTCTGTTATTTACCACTCTCGATTCTTCTTCTTCTTCTCCTGGCTCGCCGTAGTCGCAGTTCGTTTTTCATCCCGTATCCCTTTCGTCAAGAACTTTTTTGTCGTTGAATCGTTGAATCGTTACCAGGAGTTGCCTCTTTCTTTTTTCCCACGTTTCTGCGTCCCTTTTCCTCTGTGATTGCAGCGCTTGAATTTCTTCTCTCAGTTCCTCTATTACTCCCATACTCGCTCTCCGGTCCCATTGGCAATCACACTTCTTCGCCTCCTTTATTTCCTTGATTTCTTTTTTGCAGCTTTGTTACCTCTCTCTTCCATCATTGATATGTCCTCGGTTCTGCGCGCCGCCCCTCCTCCTGTATTTGCATGAGCGCCTGTTTCAAACTGCCCATTTCGTTATTATTATTGTCGATATTCTCACTAGGCGTCTCCTCAGGCTCATCCTCAAAATCTTTCTCCTCATCGTTCCTCCACGTAATTAGGTCGCCGTTTTGACTCTGACCTTCGCTCTCGCTTATTTCGACGTCTTCCCAAACCTGCTCTTCGTAGATGGATTTGATCGGCGCAATTATTTTGTTCTCTACCGGTAACCGTGAAATCTAGTCCACGCTTTGAAATGCGATGCTCTCTTTTTCTTTCCTCAATTCCGTTGCGCTACGCAATACATACCGATCTAACGTCTGCTCTCTGTTAGGCCCCCCGCTCGCCGTTACGCCTTTACGCGGCCTCCCCCTGCAATCAGGACTCGACGCTCTTTCTTTTTTTTTCCTCCTCTCTCCCTGGCTTTGGGAACTTTGCCCATCTAGCCCCTATGTCGATGATTTAAGGTGGGTGTGCAGTCCCGCACCTTTAGTGTTACGTTTCTCACAAGCTGTATCGCAATTTTGCCGAGGGTGGAGGGAAACTGCAGAAGACCTCCACCGATATAGCCGGCCATGAGTTTCGCTTTCCGATGCCGGAGCTACGTCGCGCCTCGTCGAGAGATTGTAAACATGGACTACAGCAATATACATGTGACTCACACCTGTACAAGGACTTGTGTATGCCATATATATATATATATCTGGAGCTTGTCACGCCCATATTTTTATTTCTCGACGAGACTACGGTACAGGGAATCGAACCTCGGACCTTCCGATGCTCTGGTTTAGAGGCAAGCACGCTAGCCACTACTCCAGAGTCTCTTGAGGTGTCCCGTGGCGCCATCTGTCGGATGCGTCTGCGAACCTGCTCTCTGCTCCAGCATACCGGCCGAGTCTAGCGCCTGTCCCGCGTCTTTTTCCGCGCTTCCCACCATTTTACTCCCAGCGTCCAATGCTTAACCTTAAACTCTCGGCGCATTCCTGTTCTTTCTTAACACTTTCTTCCGCCTTAAGACTTCTCGTTGTCTACAATTCCACCGCTACCCCGGCTTTGACTTTAGCCTTGAGATCACTTTCGGTGGCTTTTTAAAATCACTAACTTATTTACTGCTCAAAGCAAACAAGCGCTGACCAAACTCACGTCCGTACGTCACGCGCTCCCCCCACCATCCAAGCTACTAAAGGAATTTTTCTAAGATACTTCAAGGAATGTCATCAAAATAACCAAAAGACATGCATATATACATCTATATAGATATTAGGTATAGAGTTTACTTGCACAACATACTGACTATATCGCAGGTGTTTACATTTCGGGTAGTATTGCGACTGTTATCGAGCACGGTCTGTTTACCGCTTGGGCCCGAATTTCGGCGAGCTAAACGGCACGGGAAGACAAAGATAGCAAATAGGCACGCTGGATGTGGCATTGTTGCCTTGTCTGACACATGTGAATCACTCTCTATCTCTGTCTCTTAACTCGACACTATGAGAAAGATAGAGAGATTTGTCCTTGTCACACACATAGGAATGCGCAATCCAGTAGTATAAATGATATACGATGTCATGTCTTACTTACCGACTTTATTCACGTATATACCAAGAGATGGCACTTATCTATATCATCCCGTTTACGAAACGACCCCTAGTATAAACGAAAACATAGACGTATCCACGTCAAAAAATTATCCACAATGTTTTTTTCGAATGATTCTTTTCATGATTCATCTGAAGATTGAAATATTAATTTGAAGATTGTGAAATTTTCGATGCCGATAATGACCGAACAGTTTATTGTACAATCCCAAAAAGCTGTAGTTTCATTATAATGACAGAACAATAGTTTCGCAGATATCTACAAGGTAAACGTGTGTTGAAATGTCCTTAAACAGTAAAGCAATTCGCTAAATGCAACATTGGAGGCATCGCGACCCAAAGCTTAGTCACCTGGCGAGTTTAGTTTTGTCGCATTTGAATTGCGTCTATATTATAGAATGTTTTGCATATATAGCAGTTTCTCACATATTTTCTTTGTAAATTATAATAATTAACATCAAGCGTTACAATTCAAGAACGTTTTGCACTTTATTCAATTTTTTACATAAAAATTATAATTCATAATGTTAATTAATATAATTCACAAAGGAAATATATGTGAGAGAAGGTAAATTATTTATTTTAAGGTTGTTGTGTGGTCTAGTCGTGGGGGGTAAAGTATGAGGGGGAATTTGTTACCAACTGTTCGCCGTTAAATGATCGTCGTATTTAATTTACGTTTCCGAGGAAAAAAAAATCACAGCTATTCATAACATTATGTATTCTTGACTAATCGATGATTACAGGAAGTGTTTTAATCAGTTTCCGGAATTATTTTTGATACTTTCTTATGGCTCAATAAAAGTAAGATGACTTGGCAACGTCGTAAATCGTGGCAAATAATAATGTTCAAGTTGGCAGCAGTATTGCGAACCTAGAAACGTATGCGTCCCGTTCTTGACCCCAAAATCGATTTGTGTTTGTGTCTGTTTCACTGTTTGCTTCAACAATGAATATCGCTCCGGGAAAAAAATTCTTTGGGTGGAAAGGAAAAATTTGCAGGGTGGTCACTAAATCAAACTAAAGAAAATTCCCTGACATTTCCCTTACATTTTCGAAAATTACACCCCGGCGGATTTGTGAAAGAAAGTGGCAAGGTAGGAACATTGCATTTTCCATAGGAAAAAAAAAGATTCACCCACACATTTTTTTCAGCGCCGCGCAGACAAAAAATGTTGAGCCATCATTTCTTTTCATCGCTGCGCAAACAAAAAATGTTCACCCATGATTTTTTTCAGCGCTGTACAGAAAAAAATGTCTAGTTATAATTTTTTTCAGCGCTGCGCAGACAAAAAGTGTTCACCGTATGTTTCGTATTTTCCCTGCGTAATATTTGGTTTCCCTGACATTTCCCCTCACACTCAAAAAAATTCCTGCCATTTCCAGGATTTTTCTGACAGTAGCCACCCTGGTTTGTACGGAGGCCGTATATTATCAGTGATGTGCCGATTTTACCAGAGAACATAGAATTACACGGAAGCGTAGGGCTTATGGGAGCATTTGGCAGACTTTTTTAGGGTGATCTATAGTTAATCACCACAACACGGAGGCGCTGGGGTGATGAACTACCGATCACCCCAAAAAAGTCTGCCAAACGCTAACACGGGGCCTGCGCTTCCATGTAATTCTATGTTCTCTGATTTTACCTACCTTACGTCCATATTTTTTTTGTTTCATTTTGTCAAATATTTTACCATTTTTTTAGTCCAAGAGTAATTTAAAATCTTTGCAATTTTCGAATTTTCAAAAAATTTCTTTCATTATTCATAAAAGGTATATTTTTCTTCCACTATTAATGAAGGATATATTTTTCTCGGTATCTCTCGAAATTCACCATCACTCTACATCAATTTGAAATAAGTCATAATTGTTATTTGAAAGAATAAAAATGAATAATTGTTGAGATTATCGAAGGAAAGGAGGAACGATAGGATTGAAGAGAAAGATGAATTACAATATATATAAGTACGCTTTATTTAATTGAGTTAACAAAGGAACTTCTTGTTGCGCACGTCTTGCGGACAACGGTCACAGACCAACTAACTGTATAATGTGCCGGTGAATCGAAAGTAGTGCGCTGCGGCGCCTAAGTACTTAATATTGCTCACGCATGCGCGGTGGGTCTATCGACGTGCGATAACTTTATTTCTCAACACTCCCGCCGTTTAAGTGCGTCGAGAATCCTGTGCCTAAACTGTTACGTAGATACTGAGACTGTCTCTTTGGAAGTGCTTTGGTTAAGATATCCGCTAACTGCTGATCAGTAGGTACATATTCTACTGATATTTCCCCGCTTTTCACAGTTTCGCGAACATAATGATGCTTAATGTCCATATGCTTAGTTCGTTTGTGGAACTCTGGATTTTTGATCAAACGGATAGCACTTTGATTGTCTATTCGCAAAACTGTCGCAGTTACCGGTAGACACTCGAGATCGTTTAACAATTTCCTCAGCCAGATGGCCTCTCTTGCAGCCGCTGCTGCCGCGACATACTCGGCCTCCGTTGTGCTGAGTGTGACTAGCTTTTGTCGTTGAGACGACCACGTCACAACCCCGTTCGATAAACAAAACGCATACCCTGTTGTAGATCTACGTGTCTCCACGTCACTTGCAAAATCCGAGTCTGAAAACCCCTGTAACTCCGAGTTACTCCCGCCGTTTTTGTACATTATGCCGGGTTTCATTGTTCCGACCAAGTACCGGTAAATTCGTTTCACCACTTGCCAGTGACTCTCGTTGTGATTGCTAAGAAATTTACTGACTAAATTCACCGAATATGCGATATCCGGCCGCGCCACAACCGCAAGAAACATTAATGAGCCCACTGCTTCTCGAAATGGTACGGTATTTGTGTTTTCATCGTCGCGATCGTTTGGAACTAGTCGCACGTGCGGGTCGGCAGGAACACTTGCCGCTTTTGCATCAATCATCTTAAATTTATTAAGGATTTTCTTCACATACGCTTCTTGATGCAAAAAGATGGTTTTCTTTACCCGATTTCGTTCAATTGGTACACCGACAAATAAGTTTCCATCCCCGATCGTAATTTCGAACGCGTTTCCCAACGATTTTAATACTGATTCGAGGGCTTTATTTGATTTTGCTGCGATGAGTCCGTCATCTACGAAAAGTGCTAAAAATACGTCTACACCGTCTACCCTTCCTCGAAAGATACATTCGGCGGCTACTGATTCGCGGAATTGATATTTTTGTGAGAACTCGAGAAAATTTTTGGTTCCAGCACCTGGGTGCTTGTTTCAAGCCATACAAGGACTTGTTTAGTTTACACACGAAACCACGTTTTTCTTCTTTCTTGATGTCGAGTCCCTCGGGTATTTCCATGTAAATCTCTTCCTTCAGCTCGCCGTGAAGGAAGGCTGTTCTCACGTCGAATTGTGTGAGCTCCAAGTCGTGCTCAGCCACCACGGCCAAAAAAACTCTCAAGGAGTCGTATCTCACGACTGACGAGAAGGTCTCCGTGAAGTCAAGTCCCTCCTTTTGTTGGAAACCTCGTGCACAAAGTCTAGCTTTGTACCGGTATACGACACCTGACGTGTCTCGTATGACCTTGAATACCCATTTTGAATCTATGGGTTTCCGATCCGTTTTCCTCGGTACGATCGACCAAGTCTTATTCTTCTCGTGCGCGTCGAGTTCTTCATTAATCACCTCGGTCCAACTTTCGACCTCGGCACTGGTCATCGCCTCCTGAAATGTGTTTGGCGGATTGTATTCAGCAAAGTCGATCTCAAACCTTATCGGTCGACGGATGGTTGCACGATCCCGCAGTTGTCGGTCATTTTCTTGTTGATTTTGATCTTCTTCTCGAGGATCTTCTCGATGTTCATTTCTTTAAGGTTCTTCCTCGGCTTCTTGATGCTCGATGGGTTCTGCCACATCTTCATTTTTGTGCGCTGAAAGGAGGTTTTCGAATTCTTCCCCTTCAACTGTCCCAAGTTGCGACTTCTCGTTAAATGTGACATCTCTCGATACAGAAATTTTGTTATTCTGTGGATTGTACAAACGGTAATTCATAGAGTCGTTCTGATAACCAACGAAGATTAGTTTTGTTGCCTTTGGATCTAATTTCTTGCGAAATTGTTTGTCGATATGCTTGTACGCATCCGATCCAAACACTCAAAAATGAGAAACATCTGGTGTTTTACCAAACCAGATCTCGTAGGGTGTTTTCTCTTTACCGGTAGCCAGAACTCGGTTGAGCACGGTCACTGCCGTAATGACGCTGAAGCTAGCCACCCAAGCTAGCCGCCGCAGTAGTAACGGCTATAGCGTTCAGACGTATATGTATGCGCGAAGGTTACGGGAGTGTGTACGCTGTATCGCTCGTCGAGAAAATGGAAATAAATATTCACTCTAACAAGTTTCGGTGCTATCCATCAAATTATTGACGTTGAAATCAGAAGCATCATTTAATGATTTGATTTTGTTATTTTAAAAAAGCCCCTAATGGCATAAAATCATTATTTGTTTTTTGACGTGTTTGCAGTGAAAATAAAATACAAAAAAATATGTTTCTTGTAGATTTTGATGTGACGAATCGAATGGCGTATTTTTTAATTTTATTTTCATTGCAAAAGTGACGAAAGAGTCGAGAATATGAAAAGAGCCAAGAAACTGACAACGAGTCCGAGCGCCAAGCGCCTTCTGAGCTATTTATTTATAATTAAATAAATCAGCTCCCAGTTTTAGCATACGCCATTCGATTCGTCACATTGAAAACTACAAGACACATATTTTTTTGTATTTTATTTTCACTGCAAAAGTGACGAACGAGTCGAGAATATGAAACGAGCCGAGAAACTGACAACGAGTCCGAGCACCAAGCGCCTTCTGAGCTATTTATTTATAATTAAATAAATCAGCTCCCGGTTTTAGTATACGCGATTCGATTCGTCACATTGAAATCTACAAAAAACATATTTTTTGTATTTTATTTTCACTGCAAAAGTGACGACCGAGTCGAGAATATGAAATAGGCAGAGAAACTGAGAACGAGCCCGAGCGCCAGGCGCCTTCTGAGCTATTTATTTATAATTGAATAAATCAGCTCCCAGTTTTAGTATACGTCATTCGATTCGTCACATCAAAATCTACAAGAAACATATTTTTTTGTATTTTATTTTCACTGCAAAAGTGACGAACGAGACGAGAATATGAAAAGAGCCGAGAAACTGACAACGAGCCCGAGCGCCAAGCGCCTTCTGAGCTATTTATTTATAATTAAATAAATCAGCTACCAGTTTTAGCATACGCCATTCGATTCGTCACATTGAAATCTACAAGAAACATATTTTTTTGTATTTTATTTTCACTGCAAAAGTGACGAACGAGTCGAGAATATGAAAAGAGCCGAGAAACTGACAACGAGCTCGAGCGCCAAGCGCCTTCTGAGCTATTTATTTATAATTAAATTAATCAGCTCCCGGTTTTAGCATACGCCATTCGATTCGTTACATCAAAATCTACAAGAAACATATTTTTTGTATTTTATTTTCACTGCAAAAGTAAAGAAAGAGTCGAGAATATGAAAAGAGCTGAGAAACTGACAACGAGTCCGAGCGCCAAGCGCCTTCTGAGCTATTTATTTATAATTAAATAAATCAGCTCCCAGTTTTAGCATACGCCATTCGATTCGTCACATTGAAAACTACAAGAAACATATTTTTTTGTATTTTATTTCACTGCAAAAGTGACGAACGAGTCAAGAATATGAAAAGAGCCGAGAAACTGACAACGAGCTCGAGCGCCAAGCGCCTTCTGAGCTGATTATTTATAATTAAATAAATCAGCTCCCGGTTTTAGCATACGCCATTCGATTCGTCACATCAAAATCTACAAGAAACATATTTTTTGTATTTTATTTTCACTGCAAAAGTGACGAAAGAGTCGAGAATATGAGAAGAGCTGAGAAACTGACAACGAGTCCGAGCGCCAAGCGCCTTCTGAGCTATTTATTTATAATTAAATAAATCAGCTCCCAGTTTTAGCATACGCCATTCGATTCGTCACATTGGAAACTACAAGAAACATATTTTTTTGTATTTCATTTTCACTGCAAAAGTGACGAACGAGTCGAGAATATGAAAAGAGCCGAGAAACTGTCAAGGAGCTCGAGCGTCAAGCGCCTTCTGAGCTATTTATTTATAATTAAATGAATCAGCTCCCGGTTTTAGCATACGCCATTCGATTCGTCACATCAAAATCTACAAGAAACATATTTTTTGTATTTTATTTTCACTGCAAAAGTGACGAAAGAGTCGAGAATATGAAAAGAGCTGAGAAACTGACAACGAGTCCGAGCGCCAAGCGCCTTCTGAGCTATTCATTTATAATTAAATAAATCAGCTCCCAGTTTTAGCATACGCTATTCGATTCGTCACATTGAAAACTACAAGAAACATATTTTTTTGTATTTTATTTTCACTGCAAAAGTGACGAACGAGTCGAGAATATGAAAAGAGCCGAGAAACTGACAACGAGCTCGAGCGCCAAGCGCCTTCTGAGCTATTTATTTATAATTAAATAAATCAGCTCCCGGTTTTAGCATACGTCATTCGATTCGTCACATCAAAATCTACAAGAAACATATTTTTTGTATTTTATTTTCACTGCAAAAGTGACGAAAGAGTCGAGAATATGAAAAGAGCTGAGAAACTGACAACGAGTCCGAGCGCCAAGCGCCTTCTGAGCTATTCATTTATAATTAAATAAATCAGCTTCCAGTTTTAGCATACGCCATTCGATTCGTCACATTGAAAACTACAAGAAACATATTTTTTTGTATTTTATTTTCACTGCAAAAGTGACGAACGAGTCGAGAATATGAAAAGAGCCGAGAAACTGACAACGAGTCCGAGCACCAAGCGCCTTCTGAGCTATTTATTTATAATTAAATAAATCAGCTCCCGGTTTTAGTATACGCCATTCAATTCGTCACATTAAAATCTACAAAAAACATATTTTTTGTATTTTATTTTCACTGCAAAAGTGACGAACGAGTCGAAAATATGAAAAGAGCCGAGAAACTGATAACGAGCCCGAGCGCCAGGCGCCTTCTGAGCTATTTATTTATAATTAAATAAATCAGCTCCCGGTTTTAGTATGCGCCATTCGATTCGTCACATCAAAATCTACAAGAAACATATTTTTTTGTATTTTATTTTCACTGCAAAAGCGACGAACGAGACGAGAATATGAAAAGAGCCGAGAAACTGACAACGAGCCCGAGTGCCAAGCGCCTTCTGAGCTATTTATTTATAATTAAATAATTCAGCTCCCAGTTTTAGCATACGCCATTGGATTCGTCACATTGAAATCTACAAGAAACATATTTTTTTGTATTTCATTTTCACTGCAAAAGTGACGAACGAGTCGAGAATATGAAAAGAGCCGAGAAACTGACGACGAGCTCGAGCGCCAAGCGCCTTCTGAGCTATTTATTTATAATTAAATAAATCAGCTCCCGGTTTTAGCATACGCCATTCGATTCGTCACTTCAAAATCTACAAGAAACATATTTTTTTGTATTTTATTTTCACTGCAAAAGTGACGAACGCGTCGAGAATATGAAAAGAACCGAGAAACTGACAACGAGCCCGAGCGCCAAGCGCCTTCTGAGCTATTTATTTATAATCAAATAATTCAGCGCCCGGTTTTAGCATACGCCATTCGATTTATCTCATCGAAATCTACAAGAAACATATTTTTTTGTATTTTATTTTCACTGCAATCACGTCGAAAAACAAATAATGATTTTATGCCATTTGGGGCTTTTTGAAAATAACAAAATCAAATCATTAAATGATGTTTCTGATTTCAACGTCAATAGTTTGATGGATAGCACCGAAACTTGTTAGAGTGAATATTTATTTCCATTTTTTCGAAGAGCGAAACAGCGTACATACTCCCGTAACCTTCGCGCATACATATACGTCTGAACGCCATAGCCGTTACTACTGCGGTGGCTAGCTCGGGCGGCTAGCTTCAGCGTCATACTGCCGTACCGACTGCTTCCGCCCATAGCGACAGAGGAAGTTTCTTCGCCATTTTCATCGTGCGCGCACTCTCGATGATCGTCCTATTGTCGCGCTCGGCTTTACCGTTCTGCTGGGGAGTGCAAGGTGCCGTGTTTACTAGCTCGATACCACGAGCCTCGAGATACTGCTTTATCTCACGGTTACAATACTCTCGCCCATTGTCTGTGTGTAACACCTTCATCGGCTTGCCGTTGTTGATCAACTTTTCATACTTTTTGAAAATGTTGAAAACATCAGATTTATGTTTTAAGAATTAAACATACCGAAATCCTGAAGCATCATCCTTGAACATTACGCAGAACCTTGCACCACCGATAGACTTTTTTGAGAATGGTCCGCACACATCCGAGTGTATGTGTTCGCCCGGTTTCGTGCTCCTTTTTGTCTCATTCTTCTTAAACGGAAGCCTGTGTGCTTTTCCGAAGGCACACGATTCGCAGAAGAAATTTTCAATGTCTGCTATTTTCACACCGCGAATTAGCCCCTTTTGCGTCATTTCGCGCAAGACTCTGCTATTTACGTAACCCATACGTTCATGCCAGACACGCAAGTTTACAATTGACACATTTGCTTCTCTTGCCGCGCTTAGTTTTTTCACTTCGAAGAGCATTCTATAAATTTAATTTTGTTGTTGCACACCGACACCGAAAACTTCACCATCTCGGTTAATTGTTACAAGTTCTCCTTTGAACGAAAGCTCAAAACATTTTTTAGTGCACATACCGACCGAAAACAAGTTCTTTCGAGCTTTTGGAACGTAGAACACGTTTTCTATACGAGCTTTACCCCATTCACCGTCCACCAGACTGTCAATGACCACAGTGCCTCGGCCTGTAACGTCACACACGCTATTGTCCCCGAGCGTTATCGTATCGCCACTGGTTGGTTCGAATCCACTATACCAGTCCCGTCGGTAAGTGATGTGTCTGGACGCACCGCTGTCGGTAAACCAGACATCGCTTGTGTCAGCTGCCAAGAGTCGTTCTACGACCTCACTGCGCGACACTGTTGCCGATTTCACTTGCTGCTTTTGTTCACTTGTTGAAGCGACGAACGCACACTCGCGAGGATTTTCACCGGTATTGTTTCTGTCCCTTTTCTTTTTCCAGCACTCACGAGCGAGATGTCCCTTCTTTTTGCAATAAAAATACTCGAGACTCGTATTCTTACTTTCGCGGCTTTTCTCACTGTTGTTGTTATTTTGATTTGCGGCGATTTTTTTCGTTTTGTTCCCGCCAATACTAACAGCGGCTAACGCGCGAGTGACGTCATCGTCACCTTCGAGTCGTCTTTCCCCCTTTAGTAACCGTTCCAACAGACTATCGAGGGTTTGTCTTTCTTCAGGTACACTGTCCCATGCTGTCTGGAGAGCGTTGTATTTTTCTGGTAGGCTGCCAAGAACCTTCGCCATTATGGACGTGTCCGAAACCGCTTCTCCCAGATCCCTCAGTTAAGACGCCATGTTTTGTACTTGGGAAACGTGTTGTACAACCGACTCGTTTGATTCCATGCGATGTCCGTGGAACTTTTGTAGCAGGATCATCTTGTTCGACACTGATTTCTGCTCGTGGATTCTCACCAACTTGTCCCACATTTGCTCCGCTGTGGTGCAGTCAAGCATACAGTCGAGCTGGGAATCCTCTATTGACGAGGAAATTATGCACATGGCCGTCACGTTGTCTTTCACCTACTTTTTGCCATCGGTCGAATTTTCATCTGCCGGCATTACACGCGCGCCCGTTACAACGTCTTGAATCACGTTCGCGATAAGCATCGTGTTCATTCGAAATTTCCAGGCTTGGAAATTCGAGCCATCAAACTTCTTGATGTTCTTTATAAGATTTGATTCCAACATTTTCGTCCGATTATTTTCCTGTGCGCGTTTACCGGAACACTACAATGGCGACCACGTATCGACCACAAGGGAAAGAAAAATCGAGATAACCATTTTCTCTCTATCGTTCTCTCACTTCGATAATCGGGCGTTACGCAGGCTGCTTGCCTAGGCCCATAACCTGTTGAGATTATCGAAGGAAAGGAGGAACGATAGGATTGAAGAGAAAGATGAATTACAATATATATAAGTACGCTTTACTTAATTGATTTAACAAAGGAACTTCTTGTTGCGCACGTCTTGCGGACAACGGTCACAGACCAACTAACCGTATAATGTGCCGGTGAATCGAAAGTAGTGCGCTGCGGCGCCTTAGTACTTAATATTGCTCACGCATGCGCGGTGAGTCTATCGACGTGCGATAACTTTATTTCTCAACAATAATATCCCTTTTTAATTCAATGCACGTGTCTAAATGAATTGATAGCCCCATGCATAATTACCAAATGTCGGTAACGTAGGGAGTGCTCCCTCCGTTTACTTGGTTGCCACGCTTCCAAGCCTCACCCGTTCGTGTGCTCGATTATTGAGCAAATTCGCAATTGTAAACATTAATAATTTTAAAACGGTGCTGTGAATTATGATTTTCAAGGTGGCGGGGGTTCGTCTGATATTCCATCGAACTATACCTAGTTTTTCAACTCCGAGGCATCATTTTTTCGGCAGATATATGTAATATACTGAAAAATGTACGGAGCATTCCCATAAGCGTAATGTTAAAAGCACACAAAACACTTTGACTTTCAGAATTTTTTCTAGATAACGGTACTGCGGACTCTCTCGAAATGTCACATGCTAATTAGTAAAGGGATTATGAATATCCACAAAAAAATTTCAGCTCGGTGACATCATATCGCCCTGACCCCACAACAACCTTAACATCGTTAGAATCAGCTATTGTAGTCATGGAAGAAAAAAGACCAGAATTACAAAAAAAAATAACCTAATTTTTTTTTTAATAAAAAGTTATGTGAAAAAATGTAATTGTTGCTAAAATGAAATGGTTTAAAGAACCGTAAATTGAAGACTTTTCAATTCTAGCGGACACTTTTTTGTGATCCTGTAAAGAAAGTCGGAGATTTGACTATGGACGGACACAAAAATTTGACTTTTATGATAAAAAATTGTTGGTTTTTCGAGAAATTCCATATTGAATATTGTCTGAATGGATCGAACGAAAAAAGGTCCCGAGATTATGGTAAAACAAAACTACCGAAAACACAAAGCTACGCTATCAATATTAACCAGATCCGTCAATGGGTTGCTGAGTTATGACTGGGGACGGACAGCCGAGGGGTCGAAAAATCAAAATTTGAATTGTCTTGGCATAATATGCCAAGATATATATAAGTAAAAAGTTTGTGGCGTTATTATGATAGGAAATAGGTTTTTGGGGGGGTTTTTGGGGAGCAATACTAATACAAAACAGAACTTTGTTAAAAAAAAAAAAAATACATAAAGTTACAATAAAGGAATATTTGAAAAAACAGTTCTAGGCTTTTGTAGCCTATACTAACACGCTTCCAAAAAATACGGAGTCTTTGGCGTCGGCTCCAAAAAGTTGAATTATTTAAGCATCTGAAAATGATGAATATTTTACGGATTCAGGCATCGCTCAATGAACGGAACGATAATTATTTGGCACAAAATAATTTTTTATTGTTTTAAATACCAAAATGATGTCTTAAAACAATTTATGAGAAGAAAAGAATTCACGGCGCACAATTGTGGCAAAAGTGCATACGATGCTTATCGCAAACCGTCGTATGCCGCATTTACTAAAAAAAAATAAAAAAAAATAAAAAACGCTTAAAAAGCAAGAAAGCAAAAAAAACTAGAAATAATATAGCAAGACTTTAATCTCTATGAAAATATTGAAAAAACAACGGACTAATAAGCCGAAAATGCAAATGTTTGAAAGAACCTTAAAAAGAATCTTTGATAGGACCTGGAGCATGATTCTTTCCAAGATTCCTTCAAAGATTCTAAGATTTTCTCCAAGACTTTAAGAATCTTTTTAAGATTCTTTGAAACAATGTGGTTTTTTCGAAACCTGAGGAAAAACTTAAAACTGATCAATTCGAGTCAATTTTCGAAAAAAAAGAAATTTGAGAAAATCAAAAAATTTTGTTTGCGAAAAAGATAGCAAATTAAAAATAAAGATGATCTTCATGGCCAAATTCCGTTTTAACACGGCGTTAAATCTTGGAAAAATTCATTTACAGAATCTTGGAAACGTTCCTTCGAAGAATCTTGGAAATATTAATTAGAAAAATCTTGGAAAGACTGAAGTAATGAATCTTGTACAGTGCTGGCCATTAATGGCTGCAAATCTTTGAAAGATTCTTCCCAAGATTCTGAGATTCTCTCCAAGATTCTAAGATTCTTTCCAAGATTCTAAGATTCTTTCCAAGATTCTAAGATTCTTTCCAAGATTCTAAGAACCTTTTCAAGATTCTAAGAACCTTTTCAAGATTCTTTGAAAGATTCTTTTGAAGAATCTTTTCAAGTGCTAACCATTAATGCCTGCAAATCTTTGAAAGATTCTTTCCAAGATTCTTTCGAAGATTCTTTCAAAGATTCTTCCAAAGGATTCTTCGGCAGAATCTTGAAAAGAATCTTGGAGAGAATGTTGAAAAGATTCTTGGAATCTTGGGAAGATTCTTAGAATTTCGGGAAGATTCTTTTCAAGATTCTTTCAAAGATTTACAGGCATTAATTAACGCCGTGTTACAACAGAATTTGGCCATGATGGTCATCTTTATTTTTGATTTTCTATCTTTTCGCTAATTAAAGTTTTACGATTTTCTCAAATTTCTTCTTTTTCGAAAATTCACTCGAATTGTTCAGTTTTTAGTTTTTCGTCAGGTTTCGAAAAAATCTCATTCTTTCAAAGAATATTTCGAAGATTCTTATTCGATGCTACAAAAAAATCTTTGAAAGAATATTTTAAAGATTCTTAGAATCTCAAACAAATTCTTAGAATCTTGGAAAGAATTTTTCAAAAATTCTTTTTTTCTGCGCGGAATCTTTGGAAAAATTATTGAAAGAACATTAAAAAGAATCATGGAATCTTGGAAAGAATCTTGCTCTGCGTCCTATCAAGGATTCTTTTCAAGATTCTTTCAATGATTATTTTAAAGATTATGTTATTCTACGCGGGTTGAAATATTATTTTTAAGGCTATCGAATTTTCGATGCTGATCTCCTTAGAAATCCTTTTAATGTTCTACACTTTTTTCGAAGTTTTCAAAACATTATTCGCAATGGTCTAATCATGACGCTTAAAGATTCTTCCAAAGATACTTCCACGAATTATTCCTAATATTTTTTTAATGATTCTTACAAGATTATTGAGAATTCAGTTTATGAAAAAAAATATATAAAAGTCTCATTGTTCACCGTATGTTGTCGGTGAAATTTGCATTTTCTCATACCACATTACAATTACAATTACAATTACACTGTACGACATAAAATGTAATAACTATCTCTATGGTGCCCTTAGATCTCAACAACGTATCTTCATCAGGTGACCGCTTGATAATGTGTTTCCGACGATTTATGGCGCTGTGGTACCGTCGTCATTGTCAAGCTCAACATTTCGTTTATCTACAAACGATTATACACACCCTGATCGATACCACATTCTCTCGGCTCTTCGAGATAATATTGAGAATCCTAAAAGCTCGGCAAACTATGAAATACTCGAGCGACCAATTGTTTCCTCGATCGTCTGGATATTCCCAACGATGGAAGCATCAAGAAATCAGCGCGTAAAGTGACACCAAAGCTTGATATTCCAATGAATGTACTATACGGTATTATACGTCACGTCATTATGATATAAAAATTCTATTACCTCTACGTACAATGTTATTTCAACGATATTTCGCGGTTTCCCTAATTGAGATTTCATATATTGGCTGCACATTTGCTCATTACAAACTCTATACAAATGATTAACGAGAAATAAACGTCGAAGCAACGCATTGACCCGCTAATCGTACAGTGCTGACCATTAATGGCTGCAAATATTTGAAAGGTTCTTTCCAAGATTATAAGATTCTTGCCAAGATTCTAAGAATCCTTTCAAGATTCTTTCAAAAATTCTCCGGTAGAATCTTGGAGAGAATCTTGAAAAGATTCTTGAAATCTTGGGAAGATTCTTTTCAAGATTCTTTCAAAGATTTACAGGCATTAATGTTAATAATCTTTTCAATAATCTGGTAAAGAGTCTTGTTCAGGATCCACTGCTTGATTCTTTTCAAGATTGTTGGAAAGATTTTTTACAATATTCTTGGAAAGACTCTTTACAAGATTCTTGAAAAGGTTCATTTCAAGATTCAGGAAAACGTTCTGGGTCAAAAGTGGCTGCAGACAGGTCTTTCATAAATTTTTGTTTCACGAAATCATTAATTCATTCACAAAGTCTTGGAAAGAACAATATTGTTTCCAAGATTCTCCCGTCCGATCGTCTTTTACAGACTGTATTACAAGATTCTGTACAACAGTCTATCCAAGATTTTTCCAATTAATCTTTCCAAGATTAGTCCATTCAACCTTAACAATATTCATCGAATGAATCTTTTCAAGATTCTTCCAATTAATCTTTTCGAAATTCTTGGAATAAATCTTCCCAAGGATTAACGCCTCGTTGAAAAGAATTTTGGCAATGCAGGTCATTTTTGTTTTTGATCTGCCATCTTTCTTCTAAATGAAGTTTTTCGATTTTCTCAAATTTCTTCTTTTCCGAAAACCTACTCGAATTGATCAGTTTTCCGTGAGGTTTTGAAAAAAACCGAATGATTTTTGCATTCAAAAAAAATCTCGTGATGGATCTTTCCATAAATCTTGAAAAGAATCAAGCATTGGATCGGGAACAAGATACTTTACAATATTCTTGGAAATATTCTTCAAATGATTTTTTACTTCGCAGTGAATCTTTACTTTCCAAGAATCTTGTTAAGAATCTTTCCAATAATCATGTAACGAATCTTGTTCCGGATCCAATGCTTGGATTCTTTTCAAGATTCTTAACAAAATTCTTGCAAAAATTCTTGACAAGATTCTTGAAAAAGATTCTTTTTTTTCTACGATCTCGTCAATATCTATCGATCTTGTCAAGATTCTCTCGACGAGACTGCAGAGAAATCAGCATATCGTCTTTCCAATATTTTATAAACGAGATACGCGGCAAATCCTCCATTAATTTTCTTTGACTGTTTGAAAAAATATTTTCAAGATTCCCATCGAGACTCTTCCGAGGAATCTATATTCAAGATCTTCATCGACTTGATCCGCAAGATTGTTTGCCCAGAGTGCATCATCGAATTTTCATTACTCTCGTCCCAGATCAGTACAATCTTTCAAAGATTCTCCGAACGAATTGGACCTTGTGAAAGTCTACAAAAAACGATTTCGAAATCTTCAAAAAATTTTTTTCACCATTCTGTTGGAGTTTATTCCGACGGATCTGCCCAAGATTGTTGGAAAGATTTCTTCAAATATTTGCTGCTCAATATTGACACATCGCGTCCATGAAATCTTGCAAGATTCTATGGATTTCGGAAAGATCCTTTCCGAGATTCATTCCAATATTATTTGCAAGATGCTCTTTACTCGAAAATCGAGAAACTTTTTAAAAATCTTTTTAAGATTCTTCTCATGAATCTTGCAAAGATTCTTTTCGAGATTCTTTTAGAGAATCTTGCTCCGGATCGTATACGATATTCTTTCCAAGATTCTCAAAAAGATTCTCGAAAGATTCTTTACAAGATTCTTTAAGAGATTCTTTACAAGATTCTTGAAAAGATTCTTTACAAGATTCTTTTTTTCTACGCAGGTAGTGTGTACTTCACTTAAATTTTAAAAAATTTGGACCAAAAGAAATTCAATTTGGGAAAATTTATACATCAGGAGAAGTTAATGTGTAATTTTCTCTAATTTTAAAAAATTTGGACCAAAAAAAATTTAATTTGGGAAAATTTATACATTAGGAGAAATTAATGTGTAATTTTCTTAAATTCAAAAAAATTTTGGTAAAAAAAAATTTAATTTGGGAACATTTAAACATTATTAGAAGGTAATGTGTAATTTTCTTGAATGTCAAAAAATTTGGATTAAAAAAACTCAATTTGAGAAAATTTATACATTAGGAGAAGTTAATGTATAATTTCCTTAAATTTTAAAAAATTTCGATTTAAAAAATCCAATTCGGGAAAATTTATACATTATGAGAAGTTTATGTATAATTTTTTCAAATTTCAAAAAAATTGTACCAAACAAAAACTTAATTAGGGAAAATTTATACATTAGGAGAAGTTAATGTGTAATTTTCTTGAATTAAAAAAAAATTGGGTGAAGAAAAAATTTAATTTGGGAAGTTTTATACATTAGGGGAAGTTGATGTGTAATTTTCTTTAATTTTTAAAAATTTGGACAAAAAAAATTTAATTTTGAAATATTTAAACATTAGGAGAAGTTAATGTGTCATTTCCTTAAATTTTACAAAAATTTGGATTGAAAAAAATTTATTTTGGGATAGCTTAAACATTAAGAGAAGTTAATGTATAATTTTCTTAAATTTCAAAAAGTTTGGACCGAAAAAAAAGTAATTTGGGAAAATTTATATATTAGGAGAAGTTAATGTATAAGGGGGAAAACGCTTGTTTTTTCCATAGCGTGACCCTGACTCATTTTGATTTGGCGGAAACTTTGCTTATTTCATCGTCTGATCTCAAAAACAACTCTTTAATTTTATTGGATTTTTTGGAGCCACCATAGCGTAATACTAGACCTTAGAATATTTTGACTTTGGAAAATATTTAATTTTCAATCGACGATATCTCTGTAGCGGTTGATCGTATCGAAAAGTATATGGGGGGCTTTTATTTTCGTTTTGAGTCTATCTTTAAATTAAAAAATTGTCTGATTGTTTTAAAGCAAATTTAAGCACTCGAAATAATTTTTAAAAATTAAAATCACGATACCCAAAAACTGCCCCCTTCGAATTTTAAACAAAAATTCTTAAAAATACTACAATTCATTACCAACATTTTGAAAAAAAATCAGGATGGTATTTTCAGCGCGAGATATTAATTTTTCAGTATTTTATTTATTTGTTGATTATCAATTTTTGTCTATCTGTTAATTAATTTGAGCTTCGAATAGTGTAAAAAGAATAGTAAAACAGAATAATGTAAATCAATAACCCATACACATGTTTTGGTAGAATATATTTTACTCGTATATGCAATTTAATACTTGTATAAATCACTCGTTTAATTTTTTCATCAATTTCAATTTCTTATATGTTAAAAGTATTTTATACTCGTATACACGTTTTTCATTCTCGTTTTTTTCTCGGATATTTAATATTTTTAAATTATGCTATGTATCTCGCTTTCGACAGAATTCGACCATCTTTTAACAACAATGTTGCCGTCGTGTAGCGGAATTATGCAGCGATGCTTCTGAGTATTTTTTATTGATCGGGCAATTTTGAATCGTCCATCCATTAAAAATTCCTTCGATTGTTCGTAATCACTCTTCTCACGGTAAACAATTTTGATCGACTGTACATTTTTTGAAGCCCATTCGTAGAGCTCTCGAGGTGTTGTAATTTGCTTGTCTGCTGGAAGTTGCAAGCTGGCTTGCGATGCAAGTCTTTTTATCGTTCCGCCTATTCCGTCGCAGGCACCTTTGCCATGTGCGGTAGCGAAGAAATGCCATTCGGCGAGAACTCCAAAATCCTCTTCGTGATAATACACATTGACAAAATTTTTGAAATTCTTGAATTGCCGTGGTGCCCCATCGGAAGTGTACAAGATTGTTGACAAATTTTTTAAGAGATCCTTCACGAAGTCGTTTATCACTTTAGAATTTTCGTAAACAGCGATGGCGTCATGATGCAAATAGTCCGACATCACAACTAAACTCTTGTGTTCTAAGCCGTCGCCATTATTATTATGTGTACAAATAAGTTTCCGCGGTTTGTCAAAAGATGGCCCTACCAGAAGGTTATGGAGAAATTGTCAGATGTAAAACGTAATATCCCAAGTTTCGTCATCCGGCAACACCATAACCTTAAAGTACTAGTGATTCCGTATCAGCATCACGTAATTTTTTTCGTTTAAAAATGTCAAGTTTTGTGCCGAATAAGCATCATTTGCGAGAACTTTCGATTTACTTCTTTAATTTGAAAAAATCTGCAGCTGAGGCGCATCGATTGCTTCTAGAAGCATATGGTGAAGCTGCTTTAAGTGAGAGAAGTTGTCAGGAATGGTTTCAAAAGTTTAAAAACGGTGAGTTTGACGTGGACAAAGAACGGACAACGGAACGGAACGGACAAAGAACCCTCGAAACCATTACTGGAGCTCTCTACCGAACACAATTGATGAGATTGAGTCGGGCACTTAAGGAAAAACGCGCCCATTACTACTCCAGACACGACAAAATTATTCTTTTACACGATAATGCTCGTCCAAATGCTGCGGCGCCGGTAAAAACATACTTGGAAACACTCAACTGGGAAGTTTTACCCCACCCGCTGTATTCACCAGACTAAGCCCCTTCCGATTATCACCTGTTCCGGTCGATGGCACATGGTCTGTCTGAGCAGCGCTTCACATCATATGAAGACACCAAAAATTGGGTAGATTTGTGGATAGCGTCAAAAGATGAAGAGTTTTTTCGACGGGGTATCCGAATGTTGCCAGAAAGATGGGGAAAAGTAGTGGCAAATGATGGAAAATACTTTGAATAAAACGTAATGTACTGTTCCTTCACAATAAATTCCTAATTTTTTATAAAAAACCGCGGAAACTTATTTGTACACCTAATATAATAAACAACAACGTGATAAATTGTTGCTTGACAATTGTTCCAATGGAATCCTGGAGCAGCATCTTGAACGACAAAAGCGTAGTTCTCTGCAAAGTCGCATGTCACGATACATTTTCCTTCTTGCAGATTACCCTTTTTCCACCGTAGGAACTCGAACCATAGTCAAGTCAAATCGCTCCAAAAAAATCTGAAAAAAATCCTGAGTGCTTTTTAGAGGTACTACAACCATGAAAAATCGCGGACAAAATCGGGAAAATAACAATGAACAACGGCAATCATCCCCACACCACTCAGTCTCTCGAACGATCTTCGATCGCACGCCGCAAAATGTGATCAATTAATCGTTCTGGTTTTCAACGTTTATTCCGATGGATATCTATCTCTCAACTTTAATTGGTAAACATCACACATTTTCATATACAACAATATATCACACACCTAAATTTCACAAATAATATTTACCGATACAGATTAAAACGTTCGCAAAATAACGATCGTTTTTTCTCAATTAATTAAAATCCGCTCATGGAATTCATTAAAAGACATCCACGGATTCTTTTAATGCAACATGTTTTATTGACTTACATCTATAAACACAAGAGATCATCCTCGAAATCTACTATTATAAAACCGGAATCACACGAGAAATTCAGGTTAGCCGCTATGACACATAACATAACCTAAGATTATATAATTAATAAACCGCTATCACGAAATCAATGTCCGATTAATAACCGATAAAAATCAAAAATGTACACTACATCAATTATTTATTCAGCTTGTTAACACATTATAAAATATTTATAGAGCAAATAAATTTCTGAAGAGGATCCCAAACAGAGGATCGAAACGTAAAATTTCGACAAAAAATCATTCCACAACCATTAGGAATTATTGGCCGAATCGAAGCCGATTCCTTTCAACAATCAAGGTAATCATCAAGGCATTTTCGATTTTTTCCAAAAATCTAAAAAAATACTATGAGGACGGGTTTTAATAATTTTTTTCCAAAACATACATTTAAAAAAACAAAAAAATTATTGAAACCCGTCCTCATAGTATTTTTTTAGATTTTTGGGAAAAATCGAACATTTCTCGATGATTACCATTTTTGATTTTTCTTTTCTTTTTATTACATCAAACCTTGAGATTTTCTGCAAATTATCAGATTTTTTCGGAGTGGTTTTTTTACGATTTATTTTTTTTTTCAAACGAAAAAAAAAAATTTCTTGACTTACATAGCCTTATTTCTCATGAGACCATTCTGAAATTTTCCGAGTGCGTTCAGACAACTTCGAAATTTGAAAAAAAAAACAAATATTGAAAGTGGTAATCATCGAAGACAATTTATTTTTTTCAAAAAATCAAATTTTTTCGATGATTACCACTATCAAGGTTTGTTATTTTTTTTCAATATTCGAAGTTCTCGGAACACCCTGAACAATTTTTAGAATGGTGTTATGAGAAACATCTTAAAAAAACAATGAGAATGGGTTTGCATAATTTTTTTGAATTTTTTTCCTAAAAGATTTAGAAATACAAAAAAAATTATTCAAACCCATCCTCATTGTGTTTTTTTAAGACTTTTGGAAAACATCGATAATTTCTCGATGTTTACCGTCGTTGATTTTTATTTCCTTTTTGTTATTTCAAATTTTGACATTTTCTGCAAATCGACCAATTTTTTCAGAGTGGTGTTTTTTGGATTTCAATTTCATTCTCCAGGTGAAAATTTTTTTTTTCCTACTAGCCTTATTTCTCATCACACCATTCTAGTATTTTTTCAGGTTGTCCAGAAAACATCGAAATTAGAAAACAAATAAAAACAAAAATTGAAAGTGGTAATCATTGAAAAAATTTCATTTTTTTAGCAAAATCGAATTTTACGATGATTACCACTTTCCATTTTTGTAATTATCATTGAAATATACCAAAAGATTATTAAAACCCATCCTCATTGTTTTTTCTTCGATTTTTGGAAAACATCGATAATTTCTCGATGATTACCGTCTTTGATTTTCATTTCCTTTTGCAAATCATCGAATTTTTTCAGAAAGGTGTTTTTTGGATTCTTATTTCATTCCCCAGGTAAAATTTTTTTTTCTCATTTAGCCTTATTTCTCAGAAGAGCATGCGGGAAACTTTTCAGGTTGTCCAGACAACGTCGAAATTGGAAAAAAAATTTAAACAAAAATTGAAAGTGGTAATCATTGAAAAAATTCATTTTTTTTTTTTAAATCAAATTTTACGATAATTACCACTTTCAATTTTTGTAATTAATATTTATTTTCTTGAAATTTCGAAGTTCTCTGAACACCCTGAAAATTTTTTAAAATTGTGTTATGAGAAATAAGGCTAGTTGACCAAAAAAAATTTTTCAATTGGAAAAACAAATACAAATCGTAAAAGACCACTCCGGAAAAATTTGATGATTTGCAGAAGATGTGAAACTTTGATATAATAAAAAGAAAATAAAAATCAATAATGCTAATCATCGAAAATTGTAGATGTTTTCCAAAAATCTCAATCAAAAAATTAGGATGGGTTTCAATCATTTTTTTTTTTGTATTTTTTTTCAAAAAGTACATTTACAAATAAAAAAAAATTATCGAAACTCATCTTCATTGTTGTTTTTTTCTTTAGATTTTTTGGAAAATTCGAAAATTTCTTGGCGATTACCATTTTTGATTTTTTTGATTCTTATTACATCAAACTTTGACCTTGTTCGAAAATCCTCAAATTTGTTCCGAGTGGGATTTTGGGAATTTCTATTTTTTTTTTTTAAGTGAAAAACAACTTCAACTAGCCTTATTTCTTATAACCCCATTCTTAAAATTTTTTAGGGTTTTTATGGAACTACAATTTGGAAAAAAAATTGAAATTGGTCATCATCGAAAACTTTCGATTTTTTTCGAAAAGTCAAATTTTTTCGATGATTGCCACTTTTAATTTTTCTTTTTTTTCAAATTTCGAAGTTCTCAGAACATCGAGCAAAATTATCGGAATAGTGTTATGAGAAATAAAGCTAGTTAACAAGAAATTTTCCTTGCAATTTGAAAAAAAAACAATCGAATTTGCTCGCCATACTTTATAATAAAGGAAGGTATGTGGCTTATGGATAAAGATGAGGAAGCAACGTGAAAATTTTTTGTTATTATTTATTTTTTTCAACTATAAATCGACCAAGATGCCATTTGAAAAGAAAAAAAAACATTTTTAAGGAAAAATAAACATTTTACAAGAAAAAAAAAATTGAAAAGAATTTTAAAGTACGCCAATCATACGCTTTTTTTATAGGTTATCATTTGGTTGCAAGCGGGATAAGGGCGTGGAGTACCCCGCTGCGACCAAATACGCATCCAATTCCTTCAGCGCTTTCGTCGCCTCGCGGGACTTGCGATTTTTTTCCGCCCGCCTCGTGCGCTTTCGCTCACTTGCCGATTCCGAACCCCACCCTTGGTTTTGCCTGCTGTTTCCACAGTTCTGCTGGGGTGGGATCGGTGGCAGTTGCAGCGGCTGCAGTTGTCCGCAGCAGTGCAGCGACTGCGGTTGAAGCGGCGACCGTTGATCGCGGTACAGCATTGGCTGCAAACTTCGCTGCTGTTGTGGCGGCTGCGGTGGTAGTGGCTGTGCGTCCCTGCGGTATAGCAGCGGTTGCGGTGTTATTCGCTGTGGTTGCCCGTGGTACTGTAGCTGATGCGGTGGTAGCATCTGCAGTTGTAGCGGCTGCGATTGCCCGTGGTACTCGCGTAGCTGCTGCTGCTGGCGGTACTGCTGGGGCTGCTGGTGGTACTGCTGTGGCTGCTGCGTGCAGAAATGTTGCAAATCAATTGCTTTAAACCACTTTGTAATTAAGGCAGGTGGAAGAAAAAAAATTTCCAACTAGCCTCATTTCTCAGAACACCATTCTAAAACATTTTGGGGTTCTTCAAAGAACTTTGAAATTAAAAAAAAAATAAAAACAAAAATTGAAAGTGGTAATCATTGAAAACGTTTCATTTTTTTTGAAAAATCGAATTTTTCGATGATTACCACTTTCAGTTTTTGTTTTTATTTCTTTTTCAAATTGCAAAGTTTTCAGAATACCCTGAAAAATTTTCAGAATGGTGTCATGGTCATGAAAAATAAGGCTAGTTAACGAGAATTTTTTTCAATTGAAAAAAAAATCGAAAAAGACCACTCCGAAAAAAATTAATGATTTGCAGAAAATGTCAAAGTATGATATAATAAAAAAAATAAAAAATAAAACATGGTTATCATGGAGAAATTTTCGATTTCTTCCAAAAATCCAAAAGAAAAAAACAATAAAGATGGGTTTCAATAACTTTTTTTGCATTTTTTTCTCGAAGGTACATTTGAAAAAACAAAACAAAATTTGAAACCCATTTCCATTGTTTCCCAGTGGACACAGTAATGTTGCAGCAATGTAACGGCAATGTTACCGTTTGTAACATGTGACATAACATAGACGTTACATGTAAGTTACATGTAAGTTACAATTTCCTACTCAGCAATGTAACATTGTTACATAACAGTTATGTAACAGTTACGTAACAGTTATGTAACAGTTACGTAACAGTTATGTAACAGTTATGTAACAGTTAGGTAACAGTTATGGAATTGTGTTACGTTACTGTAACTAGAATTAATTGTTGTTAAACATGTTATAAAAAATATATAGCTCTCGCAAAATAATTTAATATGCATAGTTTACAGGCCCGAAAGAGATTCATAGAAAAAAAAAATCTGCACGAATTGTCTGATCTAACTTTTTTCAGAGACTGGGAATCGAACCCTCGACCCTACCTACCATCCTACCTATCTACCTAACACGCTACCGATTACGCTACCGACTACTTATGAATTCTCTCTACTTGTATAATATATGAATGCTTGAGTGCCGAACAAATAATAGTAGTATAATAATGGTAGTAAAATAATAATAATAATAATAATAATAATAATAATAATAATAATAATAATAATAATAATAGTAATAATAATAATAGTATATGCATTTGAATGAGCAATAAACCATGAAAGTTCGTTTTTTTATTTGCGAATTCCAATCCCCTGATCCCTCATAAGTTATGTAAACTTTATTCCAGAATACCTGAACCCTCATAACTTACGTTACCCTTTATAACATAATTTCAGAGCTTCAAACCTCTCATAAATTATGTAAGCCCTCAAAACATGTTTCAAAGAGCTGTGACCCCTCATAAGTTAAGTGACCTCTCATAACTTAATTTTGGGGCCTCCGACCCCTAGTGTCATGTGAACTCTTAAAACTTCATTCCAAAATACCTGACCCCTCATAACTTACGCCATCCCTCATAACTTGATTTCGCGACCCCTGACCCCTCGTAGTAAAAATGTTTACAGTGTGTAACTTCTATGGTACATTGCCGCAATAGAACATATGTTACATTACTGTAATGTAACAAGGTTATATAGCAGTTATGTAACCTACATGTAACAAATGTTACATAACATGTTACTTGCACGTTATATAACAGCAACGTTACATAGGAATAACATTGTAACATTACATGTAACTTCCATGTTATATTGCCGCAATATAACATTTGCTACGTTACTGTAATGTAACAAATTTAAATTGCCGCAATATAACATATATTACATTGCTGTAATGTAACAAAGTTATATTGCAGTTATGTAACCTACATGTAACAAATGTTACATAACATTGTTACTTGCATGTTATATAACAGCAACGTTACATAGGGATAACATTGTAACATTACATGTAACTTCCATGTTACATTGCGGCAACATAACGTGTTCACTGGGTTCTTTCCGATTTTTGAAAAAAATCTACAATTTTCCGATGATAACCATTTTGGATTTTTTTCCATTTCATTATATCAAACTTTGACAATTTCTGCAAATCCTCCTGCGATGTACGCATACATGCACTGGTGATCTACCTGTGGATCTGGTTGCACAGCCGGTTGGACATCAAGCTCCCTCTCCGCTTCCCCGGGCGCCAGCGGTGGCTGCTGTCGCCACTGATGCACCAGCGCCAGTTCCTGGCGTATCAGTTGCAGCTCTTCCTTCATTTGCTGCTGCTCCTCCCGCAGCGCTGCTATCCGAACAACCTATAAAAATGGCATGAAATAAAGATATTAGGTATATTCTACGCCAAAGCAATAAACAGCTTTTTTACTGTTTAATTTGAAAAACGAAAAAAACTTTTTTTCAAAACAAGCTTTTATTAGGTCCAACTTTTATATATGGAGCATTTCAAGTGAAATCGTGGGGTCATTTCCCTCAGGTCATCAGATCCTTGCGTAACTTTCTTTTTTCGCATTGGTTCCACTTGAAAAGTAGCCTCCTTTTTAAAAATAATTTTCTCGCCATTCTTTCAGGTGGTGCAACGATAATTTATGTGTAAACAGAAATGATAACAGAAAAAACACCATTTTTAAAATTCTGCACTTTTTTCCACAGATTCTGGTCCACAAACAAGTAATATCTATCACGACTACAAAGTGGGATGCGGCTGCCTCATATTTATTTAAAATAATTTTCTTTCTTCAGTTTCTAAAATAAAATGAAACAATTAATTCCTAATATCTCTAACATAAGTAAATAGAATAAATAAAAATAAAACATATTTTGAAAAATTTTGATATTTTGCATATTTTTCAAATGAAATGAGAAATTTTTTTTTTTTTAAATACTTTAATTTAATAGGAAACTTTAATAGAACTTAATAGGACTAACTTTAATAGAAAACGATAACTGAAAAAAACCATTTTTAAAATTTTTCAATTCTTTCTACAGATTTTGGGTCATACTTGAGCAATATCTATTATTATTGAAAAGTGGGATGCAGCTGCCTTATTTTTTTAAAGAATGTTTTTTTCCCCGTCTCTAAAATAACATGAAAAAATTAATTCCTAATACCCCTCACATGAGTTTAAAAAAAAGAGGAAAATAAAACATATCTTGGAGCATTTTGATATTCTGCGTATTTTTCAAAACTAAGGAGGGAAATATTTTTTTTCAATACAATATATTTTTCATGTATTTTGGAAAATATGTAAAATATCAAAGTTTTCCAAGACATGTTTTATTTTTATTTACTTTTTTTACTCATGCTAGAGATATTAGGAATTAATTTTTTCATTTTATTTTGGAACCTGAAAAAAGAAAATTATTTTAAAAAAATATGAAGCGCCGCATCCCACTTTCTAATCATGATAGATATTACTTATTTTTGACTCAGAATTTGTGGAAAAATGGCAGAATTTCAAAATGGTTTTTTTTTCAGTTATTTCCTTTTTACACATAAATGATCGTCGCGCCACCTGAAGGAATGGCGAGAACATTTTTTTTAAAAATGAGACTGTTCTTGAAGTGTTCTGATGATCCGAGGAAAATGACCCCACGATTTCACTTTGAATGCCCCATATTCAATTATTGTGTACTTATAACACTATCAACTTTCAAATAAAAGCGTGTTTCACCCTTTTTTCTTGCTATTATGAAAATGTAACACGCTTTTATTCAATAACTTGATACTGTGATAATTACACAAAGATTTAATATATGAGGTATTCCATACCAAGCTGACCAATCCGACCAATTTTTTTTGTACGTACTAAAAGCACTTTCTCAGAATTTGTTTAGATTTTTATCTCAACCTAACTAACCACAATAAATTTTATCAAAATTTGACACATTTTTTATTCCATGCTCATAACTTTTTAAAAACCTGAGATATCAAAATAAAACAAAGAATTCTTTCTTTCCGTATTGAGTTTAGTTTTATAAAAAAAAATTCGAAAAAAAATATAAATACTTATTTTCATATGTTTTTTGAAGAAACACAAAATATATTTTGTTTTTACCTGGAGCCTTTTTATTTTTTTGAAAAAATTCACGACTTTTTGAGGGACATTTTTACAGATACTACAAAAATTCGCAGCTTGTGCTTCTCATAACTTGCATTTTTTTCTATTTTTCACTACGTATGAACTAAGGAATCATGTTTCCTCCTTGAATAAAAAAAATAGAAAAAAATACAAGTTATAAATATCACAAGCTGCCAATTTTTCAATATCTGTAAAAACGTTTTATGAAAAGAGGTGAATTTTTCAATAAAATAAAAAGGGTCCAAGTTAAAAAAAAATATTTTGTGCTTAAAACTTCACAAAAAATATGAAACTCAAAATCGATATTTTTTTGGTATTTTTATATTAAATCGCAACTCAAGACGAAAAAAAATGATCCTCTGTTTTATTTTGGTATCTCCGGTTTTTAAAACGTTATGAGCGTTTGAAAGAAAATTGTGTCAAATTTGGGAACATTTATTGTCGTTAGTTGGGTTCAGTCAAAAATCTGAAAAAAATCTGAGAGACTGCTAGAACGTACAAAAAAATAGAAAATTTTCAACGCAACCGCAATAAAAAATGGTCGGGTCCACGGATTTTTTGATTTTTTTTTTTAAATTACATTTAAAAATACACTAAGTTATTGCAACCCATCTTCATTATTTTTCTTTACATTTGTGGAAAAATTGGAAACTTCGCGATGATTACCATTTTTGATTTGTCTTAAATTATATCAAACTTTCACATTTTCCGCAAATTTTCAAATTTTTTGAGAGTCGTGTTTTTTCAATTTCTTTCTTTTTTGACAAGTGAAAAAAAATGTCACCGACCCTTACTTCTAATAACACCATTTGAACAATTTTCGACGTGTTCAAACAACTTCGAAATTTAAAAACAAATAAATAAAAACAAAAAATTGAAAGTAGTTATCATCGAAAACATTTCATTTTTGTTTGAAACAACGAATTTTCTAGATTATTAACACTTCCAATCTTTGTTTTTATTATTTTTTTCAAATTTGGAAGTTTTTTTAGAATGGTGTTATTTGAAAAAACAAAACGAAATTTGAATCCCATTTCCATTGTTTCTTTTCGATTTTTGGCAAAAATCGACAATTTTTCGATTATAACCATTTTTGATTTTTTTCCATATTATTATATCAAACTTTGACAATTTCTGCAAATCCTCCTGGGATGTACGCATGCATGCACTGGTGATGTACCTCTGGATCCGGTAGCGCAGCCGGTCCCACAGCCGGTTGCACAGCCGGTACCACAGCCGGTACCACAGTCGGTGGCACAACCGGTACCACAGCCGGTGGCACAACCGGTACCACAGCTGGTGGCACAGCTCCCCCGCCGTTTCCACGGGCGCCAGTGGCGGCTGCTGTCCCGACTGACGCGCCAGCGCCAGTTCCTGGCGCATCAGTTGAAGCTCTCGCATCACTTCCAGCTGTTCCTCCCTCAGCGCTGTTATCGGAACAACCTATAATCATGAAATGAAGATATTAGGTATATTCTACGCCAAAGAAATAAACAGCTTTTTTACAACTTAATTTGAAAAAAGAAAAAAAACTTTTTTTCAAAACAAGCTTTTGTTAGGTCCAGCTTTTATATTTTAAATTATTGTGTACCTATAACACTATCAAGTTTTCAAATGAAAGTGTATTACACCCTTTTTCTTGCTGTTATGAAAATGTAACACGCTTTTATTAAAAAACTTTATATTGTGATAATTACACAAAGATTTAATATATTAGGTATTCTATACCAACCCAACCAATCCGTGGACCCGACCATTTTTAATTTTATTCAAAATTTACTATTTTTTTTGTACGTACTAAAAGCAGTCTCTCAGATTTTTTTTAGATTTTTATCTCAACCCGACTAACCACAATAAATTTGTCAAAATTTGACACATTATTTTTCAAATGCTCATAACTTTCTAAAACCCCGAGATATCAAAATTAAACACATACCTGACCCGAGGCAGTGTTTGTAGCCGGATTCTGGCTCGTTCCTCCGGTACCCGCTGTTACCGTCGAGGTTGCTACTGTGGCTGAACCATTAGGTACCGTTGGAAAGGATTGCCCGACCACAGTAGCTGTTGGGCCCGACGTCGTTTTTCTTGTGGACGATTGTCCCGAGGAAATAACCTGAAATCAATACATTGTTGTCAAACGTTGTTGTCGTTATTGTTGTTAATGTTATTTATTTTTTTTTTTTGAAAAAAAACGGGATTTCGTTGTAAAATCTGGAAAAAAAACTAAAATCTAATGGAAAAAACAAAATTTTTGGGCTTTCTTCTGTACTGGAGATTTTAATACTCTATGAGTAGAAATTTAAAAAAAATTCATTTTATCAATTTTTCTAATTGTACTCATGGAGTATTAAAATCTCAATTTTTGGATGAAGCCCAAAAATTTCGTTACATTGCATCACATTCTTCTGCATTTTTTCATATTTCATAAAGAGGCCAGTAAAAATAGAATTTAATTTTGCACTATCCTACCGATCCAAATTTTTCTTTAATAACGTTTACGATCACTTACTGCGTATAAAATCACAAAATGTTGACAGATTCCTGTGACGCCACAGGCGCCATCTTGAAAAAACGTTTTTAGCCGATATCTCGGAAACTATGCATTTTAGGGTGAAAGTCATAGAGACCATTATTGTAGAGAATAGAATTTCGCATCTTTTGTTTATTAAAAACTTTTTTGTAAAACTACACGGAAAAAACGACGTGGTTGGTTCAACCAAACAGCTTAGTGCTCTGAGCGCCAGAAGAGAAATTAGTTGGATCAACTAGATAGTTGGTTGTGTCAACTAACCAACCTTATTTCTTAGTTACCATCACTAAGTCGTTTAAAACGAGTTAGTTGTGCTAACTGAAAAATTAAGTTGGTTAGTTGACCCAACCAACTATCTACTTGATCCAACTAATTTGTCGTCTGGCGCTTAGAGCACTGAGCTGTTTGGTTGAACCGACTAAGTCGTTTTTTCCGTGTAACCACTTACGATTCGCGGCTCATTTAATGAACACGTTTGCTTATATTTTATTAAATTACTTTGATTTTTGTCTGATTTTACAACGTGGTCCCGTTTTTTTACAAACAAAAGTTAAATCTAAAAAACCGGTGACCAAAAAATTCCGTACAAATTTGGGACATGTTTTTTCAATGTTCTTTTTCATGTACAAAATATAGAGGAAAATTAAAATCAGGAAGGCAAGATTTCGATTGAAATACCGTGGAATGCCTCATATATTTTTAACTATAAAAAAACCCCGCTCTGATTATTCCATACTTTCGGCGAACAAAATCTTGTACATTTCTTTCTTCGTTTACAGGTTTATATTCCCCCAAAAGATCACGAGAAAACAAGCCTATTCTAAAACCCATATTCAGAATTTTCATAACCATGAAGTTATTTCTTGGATTCTTCGACAGTCTGTTTACATTGTACGATCGCAGGATCGAACGAGCACATCGTGGCATCGCGCGCCACCCCGAATACAATGCCCCCCCCCCGCTCCTCCCTATTCGTACACAAAACGACGCTCGCTGTTTTCTATCGTACGCACGAGCCAAACCGTCCAGCACACTATACATACATATTCTCCAAATAATGCTCAAACGTTCCGGTAATTAGTTGGAGAGTATGTGTGTTAGTGTGCTGGACGGCGATAGTAAACAGCGAGCGACATTTCATGTACGAAGAGAGGAGGGGAGGGGGGGGCAGCAATGTGTCCGGGGTCGCGCGCGATGTGCGTTCGGTCCTGTGATCGTACAATGGAAACAGACTGTCCAGAAAACAAAAAAATTACTTGACGGTCATGAAAATTTTGAATAAGATAAGTAATTAGCTAATTAATTATAAACGGTTAATACAAATATTTTTAGGCTCACCTGATCCGTACACGACGATCGCGTTGCCGGACGCTTCACGGCTGCAGGCGAATTCGCAGAAGAAATAACACTCGGTCAAAGAATTTAACTCTAACCACACGCAATAATTATATTTTCAGAAATAAACAATCTTTACAAAAAAAAAGAATCACTCTCGGTTATACAGATCTCGACTACTCTACTATTCGCCGAGAGAAACGTACCGCGAGATAATTTTATAAGTTTTATTAGTTTTGAAACGTGCGGTAGAGAAATATTTGTTTAATACGCTATTTTCAGTTTCAACGAAATTCACAATATAAGAAGGTTCTTTCCCGGCAATTATTCATCGCTGTTAGTTTTATCAGAATTCGACGTCGTTATTTATTCCCGATCTTTCCCGAAATGATGACCGTGATATACCGTGTATTACAATACAAATTCAACCGATATTAATCCACGATTCTCACGGGACACTGACTCGATTTTCCGAACACGCCGACACGATAAAACACACAGCCGTTGATCTCGGAATACGTTACGAAGATATTTCTAATAAAATCAATATTTAGAGAGCGTAGAAAGAACAAGACTCACGTTATTTTTCCACAGTATAGAATATTATCTTTCCTTATTTTAGATTTCTTCTCTCTTCTATTCGTTCTTTCTCTCTATGGATTTCTTTATCTCTTCTCTCTCACTCTCTCGCTCTTTCAGAAAATCTCCGTACTTTCTCCGTGAAATTTCTCTACCTTCGATCATTGCTCGGAAGAGACTGCCCCTGTCCGTCTCGCGGGACGCTCGAGTCTCTCTTCTCCCCCCAAGTCCTATTCGTAATCGTAACGCGTCTTCCCATTGGTAGTAATTCTAATATATGCTCGATCGGTGACGAATGACACGTTTTGATTCTTTCCAGGCGTCGTGGCCGGTGGTCGCCCGCCAATTCCCTTGTAACGACGCCTCAAGCTCCCGCCTTGATTATCGAGTGTACTGTGTGGTGAGTGAGTGAGTAGGTTTTCCCTTGTCCTATTAATGTTGTCCCGTGATCCTTTTAGTAATAATTTTCCTCCTCCGACGTACATGAAATTAAATTGTAAAGAGTGAGTGCTATGCTCTTTTATGAGAAATGTGTCTCGTGATCTCGTTTGCGGGAGTTTTGCATGTTCTACAAATTTGTAACGGTCGTCATAAAATGTACCCCGTTACAACACTCCCCTCCTTAGACTTGACTGCCCTCAGTCAAGAGGTTTCCAAAACTCCACGGTCTGTATGAATACCGTGACGACGATCCACCCAAAAACGAGATCACAAGTGAACGTAGAGTAAAATCAATAGTTATGAAATCAAAGCAATTGTGTATCACGTAAGACATCATAGACAAACATTTTGGACGGACGATCGGGGCGACTAGGGGAACAAATCGGGATTACTTGTATATAAAATGATGGCGGCGTTATTGCTCAACACTGTACTTTATTTATTTTATAGTCTCCTCAGGTGTATGGAAAATGAGAAGAAGAAAGAAAGAAAAAAAAATAGTATCGCAAAAATAATATCGTAGAGAAAAAAAAAGGAAGATAGAAAAAAAAATCGTTATGGATCGCTGTTGTTATTCTTGTGACTGGGATCGGCGTCTGTCTCTGTTCTCTTGCCCTTTTGGTCCATGATAATAGACAGCGCATCTCTGACATGTTTTAACGGTTTCTCCTTCCATGCCGCAATTGAAACAGATGCGTTCTTTGGTCAACGGACTTGGGCAGTTGGTCCTTGTATGTCCCGTCTTCCCGCAGTTCCAACACTTGTTGGAGATCTACATCGGGGTGGGGCGAACCGAAAGTTGACGAGCAAGAATGACTTGACGTACTTCTTGACGTTGTAAATAGGCCCTTTTTTTCTCATTAATTTCGGAACTGTTCGGGATCTCCTCCTTGTTGGTGTCCGATTCCGTCGTCTCACGAGGTTGATTTGGGGTTTCCTCCCTTTCATTAATCGCGTTGTCTCGTGGTGTTTCGGGACTATGTGGGACATCATCTCGGACTTCAGTGATACCGTCCGTCTTTTCCGGGTATGATTTTGTCGGAGAATTTGTCGCTTGTTTGGTCATCTCGTCCAACCTTAGGCTCTGCCAGTCGAGTCTGACAACCTCCCGTCCTGTTGCGTACCGAATATTGCGAAGATGGATCTCCCAGCGAGTTGCCGCAATGGTAGCCATATCGAGGGGGTTTCGGATAGCTTCACTCAACCCATATCTTGCTCCAATCTCCTTCTCCGCTTCTATGGCCATCCTCAGATCCGAGATTGTCTATCTCGGTGGCTAGAGCGAGCGTCGCGGGGATGTTGTTCTTACGGGACTCTTCGTCTGCTCGTAGCATTATTTCAGTCAGCCATCGCAATTCGGGACACTCATCGGACATCTTGACTACCTATGAAAGGAACCAAGGAACGGTACGGTTTCAAGTCATCAATAGATACCTTCGGTATAATGTGACCTTGACTGTCAGTCAACTCAAAGACTACCGGTGATAGAACGCGGCTAATAGTGAAAGGACCATGATATTTAGGGGCTAGCTTGGCTGCAATAAATTGCGGTCCCGATGACAAAATTCGTTGTCTCCTAAGTACCATATCCCCAATCTTATAAGTTGTGGGATTTCGATGCTTATTAAATTGAATAGACTGGCGGCGATAGGCTTCTTCGAGGTCGTGTTGGATCTTCTTGCGAAAAGGGTCTAACTGTTGCATCCGATCTGACCAATGATGGATATCCGTAGGTATAACTTCGCGAGTTCCCGTTTCGCGGCGATAGAATTGATGTGGCTTTGGACTTCTTCCAAAGTTCAAATACGCTGGACTGGTCCCGATTGATGAATGATGAGCCGTGTTGTAAGCAAAACGGAATTCTGATAGATGTAAGTCCCAGGCACGGTGGTCATTCTCCAGGAAAGAAATTATCATTGTTTTCAACACTCTTTTGACCCTTTCAACGGGATTAGCCTGCGGGTGGTATGGTGGTGTGGTTGTATGGAAGATGCCGTATTCCTCCGCAATCGCACGCAAGCTTTGATTGACAAATTCTGTCCCGTTGTCAGTGAGGAGAACTTCCGGTGTCCCCCAGCGTGAGATAACAAGTTCTTCCAGGGCTTCTCGGATTTTCTTCCCGTTAGCCTTCTTAAGAGGACACAGCTCTATCCACTTGCTAAATAAGTCTTGAATAACCAACACATACGCATTTCCCGCCCGACTCCTTGGAACAGGTCCCATTATATCAGCGGCTACTACAACCCACGGTGCCTCGATTACCCTCCTGCCCATGAGTCCGGCTGGTTGTCCTGTCGGAGCTTTTGTGCGTTGGCAAGTTTCACAATGTAAAACGTATCGTGATACATCGGCAAACATTTTGGGCCAGTAGTAAGCCTCGACGATTCTTTTGAACGTTTTATCAACGCCTAGATGTCCCGCTTGAGGTGTGTCATGGTTCTCCCGTAATACCGTCAATCGTTCACGATGCGGGACGACCAATTTCCATTCGGTATCTTCTGCTCCGGGCCTGTTATCACGTACGAAACGGCGGCGTAAATAAAGTCGATCGCCGACTATTTTCCAGTCCGGGTAACGAGCTGGTGCTGTTTGTACCTCATTGAGCCGTTGCGTATACCAAGGATCTGTCTCTGTGACTTCCTCTAGACCTTCAGGTTCTTCCTGTGTGTCAGCTGGTATAACATTAAGTAGTAAAGAGGTTTTAGTTAGTTCTGGTTTAAATGCACCTACTTCGGCACATTCTCCGGGTGTTTCTTCTTCATGAACCCTGGAGAGAGCATCGGGAAGATGATTCAAGGAACCTTTGCGATAGACAACATCAAAATCGTATTGCATAAGCTGAATAGTCCATCGAGCGAGTCTTCCTTTCGGTTCTTTTAGGGAGCGTAGCCATTTTAAACTGGCGTGATCCGTAACCACGGTAAAGTGGTACCCTTCCAAATATTCGCGAAATTTACGTATTGACCACAAGATGGCTAGACATTCCAGCTCGGTAACGTTGTAGTTCCGTTCGGCGGCTGACAAGCTGCGACTTGCATAGGCGATTGGGTGTTCTGCGCCATTGGGTTCTTGTGTTAACACTGCTCCGAGTCCCGTCAGACTTGCGTCCGTTTGTAATGTAAACTTCTTTGTAAAATCGGGACGAGCTAAGGTAGGTGGTTTCATCAGAGCTTGTTTCAGGTTATTGAAAGCTGATTGCTGTTCCTTTGACCAAATCCATCTTTGGCGTTTCTTCGTTAATCCCGCCAAAGGCTCCGCGATTGTCGCATATCCGGGAATAAATCGACGATACCAAGACGTAGCTCCGAGAAATCGATGAAGTTGTTTAAATGTGCGTGGCTCCGGAAATTCCTGGATCGGTATAGTTTTATCCGGATCCGCTTGTAAGCCCTCATGGTTGACGAGAAAGCCGAGGTATCGTACTTCGCTACGACAGAACTCGCATTTGTCGGGATTAATCAAGAGACCAGCCTCAAAAATGATGTCAAAAATCCGTTTAAGCCAAATCAGGTGTTCATCAAAAGTTTCGGTAACCACGATTATATCGTCGAGGTACGCGAAAGCATGTGGTTCCGATTCGGGACTTATCAGACGGTCGAGCAAACGTTGAAAGGTTGCTGGAGCGTTTGTTAATCCGAAAGGCATCCTGGTGAACTGGAAAAGTCCCCGTTGTGGTACGGTGAATGCTGTTATTTCACGTGATTTGGTTTCTAGTGGGATCTGGTGGAACGCTTGACTCAAATCCAATGTCGAAATATATCTAGCGCATCTTAATCGATCTAAAATTTGGTTCATATACGGTAAAGGGTATGCATCCTTTTTCGAAACCGCATTAACTTTACGAAAGTCAAGGCAGAAGCGATAGGTGTTGTTCGGCTTCTTTACCATGACGATCGGGCTGCTCCAGTCGCTTTTCGATTTCTCTATGGTTTCTGCCGTCAACAAGCGATCTACTTCCTGGTACATGGCGTCTCGAACGATCGGCGTTACAGGATAATACCTTTGTTTAATTGGAGCTGAATCTCCCACATCAATTTTATGCTCGATCAAAGTCGTAACTCCAGCGGCTGTTTTCATCCGGGGGAGCTCCAACGCTAAAAATTGTTCGAGTCTTTCCGATTCCGGGATCGTCAGGTCAGAAATGGGAGCACAGATATCTATGGCGTCGGGACCTTCGACAGGTTCGAATTCATACTCGTTATTGCGAGAATCCCCGAAGAACCAACGTCGATGTGCATGGTCGACGATTATGCGCATATTTGCCAACGTGTCCAGTCCAAGAAGTAGAGGAACAGGTAGTTCTGGTTGGATACGGGCTATGATGTTAAAAACTCTGCCTTTTAATACTACTGGTAGTTCCATTTCCTCGTTACATCGGATGGATTTTCCGTCCGCGATCGTGCTGCTCTTTTCGGAAGTCTGTCTAGGTCTGAATCCAAGACTCTTGGCGAGCTGAATCCCGTGTGAGCCGATAAACGTACTAGTTGCTCCACTGTCACCATACTTGGCAAGCGTCGTCCCGAAAGATTTAAGAAAATTACGAGGACTGCCCTCGAGTGAGCATCATCTGCGACGGGACTACATAAAAATTCAGGTATCATGTTTGTAAGTACCGGATTGGATTGTGAGGTCTTCAATGTTACTGCCGGAGTCGCCTTGACCTCTTTCAACGGCCCCCTTGCCCGTTTCCCTGGCAATTGTGACCGGTGCGTGTAGTTTCGCCTAGTTTTCCACAACGGTAGCATTTGATTACTTTTGGTACAGCGCATCCGCGCTCGTAATATCCTGGTCGCTGGCATCGACGGCAAATAACCTCCTCTGGATTAGGAGTCCTCGGAGTATGCGGAGAGTTCCTTTCACTGGTCGGTGATTTTCCATTATTATTGTCCGGCGTCCGATTTTTCGGTTTCATAGGAGTTGGAGGACGCGAATAAGATTTGCTTGAATCTCCGGGACTTGGATTTGGGCTACGATGACCGTATTGACCGTGATCTTGTCGTTTTTCATAGTACAAAGCCTTTGGCGACGTATATGAGCTACGTGAGTCCCGACGGTACCCATCGTTGTCATGCCGTCTGTAGGAGCTTTCCCCTCCTTGTTCTCTGGCTCGGGGACTGTAGTCTCCACGAGATTGATCTCTATTGTCCACCAAACCAAAATTTACGTGGCGACTTTTCGGACGTTCGAGTTGATGATAGGCGAATTCCGGAAAAAGAGATCTCTCGGCCGGTATTGGTTCTCGTCGCGTAGCTGCTAATCGATAACCTCGCTCCACGCGTGTGGCTATATCCTCAAGATGTTCTAAGGAGCGGATGTCAGGACGTTGTATCGCTACCTGCAATCGTGGCAACATATTATGATGAACGAGGTCGAGTTGTTCATCTCCGCTTGGCAGCGGGATCATTCTGGCCATGAGGTTCCGCATGCAGGTTACGTAAACGGTGAAAGGTTCATCGTCGCCTTGGATTCGGGAACGTATTTCCAACTGGAGAGTAAACTGGAAATCAGGATCGCCGAAATGTCGGCGGAAAGCTGCGGCACATTGTTGCCAGTTAGTCCAAGCTGATCTTTCAACCTTAAACCAGTGATAAGCCAGTCCTTCAAGGAAGAATGGCAAGCAGTGCAACAAGTCCTCATCAGTAATCGGGACTAGCTCGAGTCCATCCTCAATGCGGGTCAGAAATGAATTGACCTCTTCTCCGCGAGCTCCCGAAAACTTCAAATTCCATCGTCTGATTATATCGTAAGCGCCCATAACCGGAGCTTGATAACGGCCGACCTCTCTCCGATACGGTGAAGAATGTTCTAGGGCAACCCCGGGATGGTTACCAATTCGTTGTTGAGAAATATTGCGTTGAGGAAAGTTGAGGTGACCTTGACCACGTCCTCTTGAAGGTCTATTGACTGAAAACTCTTCTACGGTTCTCAGGCTAGTGTTTGAGGTATTAACATTTTCGTGACTCAGACGAGCTGAGAAAAATAACCGCTCCCGTAAGGCTGCTTGTGAACCTTCGAGAGGTAGGCCTAAAATTGTCAATTCTTCTTTGACTTGGTCTCCAGTCAATGTTGCAACTTCATCTGCTGTCCAAAGCCTCGCCATGATATCGTTATGTCTTTTCCAACTTTAATATTTTAGGGAGTAAATGATACTCGGTGTAGTGTTTGTATTGGTTAATAATCGCAATACAAAATAATATAAATTTTACATCTCGAAATATAACCAACGATTATTCAAATATCCGTTAAAAATATCAAATAGTCATATAATATCGTAGAGGGCCGAATAAAAAAAAAATTGTTAGAAAAACATAAACATATGCGGGACGAATAATCCGGCGGCAATTATTGTTGCGCCAAAAGAGAAATTATTTTCCCAATCAAAACGAAAATCAAAACATAAAATGGGAAACACAGAACACCAAAAAAAAAAAAATACTATTACAACTTATTTCTTAATCATAAATCATCAAATCAGATCATATATCAAAACAAATTTTATATTCCTACCGAGGACCCAGTGGAACAAAACAAACGAGAGAAAGAAAGGAAAAAAAAATAAAAATAAAAATAAATGAATAAATAATAATAATAATTTTTTTTTTTTGTCAATTATTTAAAAGATAAAAATCCTCTTTTTAGTCAGATTAATTTAAAAAAAAATAATAATGGTCAAATCATATAAAAAAAATTGTCAAAACTGTAGAATTATAAAGTTCTTAAACGGTAGAACAAATAAATAAAAAAAATAAAATAAATAAAAAAAAAAAATAAATGAATAAAAATAAAAAAAAAATGGTCAAGATTAAAAGAGAAAATGTCAAAAAAAAAAAAGTCAAAATAATTTCGGAATAAAATGTCAAAAGTCAAAATAATATCAAAGACGAACAAAAAAAAAGTAAGAAAGATAAATAAAAAAAAAAAGCAACAATAATCAAATAAAAGGCACAATAAACAAATTCAAAAAAAAATACGTTGCAAATTGGTCACTCGGTACACGATTTCAAATAATATTCACAAAATCATAATCATAATAATATTCACGAGATATTCCGAAATAATATTTCGAACTATGTGATAAAATTTTCACCGTTTCAAATCTGTCGACGTGCCGGTAGCGAGTCCCGATGTAGACGAGCAAAACAAAAAAAACGTACACACAACGCAACTATCTCTCTCTCTCATACAACGCTTACCGCTCGCGCGCTGCCTCGCTTATTACACGGGACCTTGCCGCAGTCAAAATTTCCGTTGAAAATTTTCGCTAATCTCGCACATTAAATTCTCGTGAATTCTCATATTCTTCAACCTCAATCTGACAAAAAAAAATATTCACGACAAAACACAAAAATAAAGACAATTTTTCGCAATTTTCAAAAGATCAAAAAAAAAATTAAAAAAAATTTAATGTTCACAATTTCCAAATAATAAAAAAAATTCTCTGACCGAATACGATGTTAATCAACGTGGCCCCACGTTGGGCGCCATATTTGTAGCGTTACTTTTACTCAAACGTCCCGAACACCTACAAAAGTATCGTCTAAGAGTTTTTCCCCTTTTTTCTTTAATGGGCGCCAGGTACGAGAGTACCGAGGGAAAACTCTGAGATTATAAAACGACGAATATTCCTGGTTAGCTACAGCCGACAAATTATGTAGAGTGGGGGGTTCAAAGAAAGAAATAACACTCGGTCAAAGAATTTAACTCTAACCACACGCAATAATTATACTTTCAGAAATAAACAATCTTTACAAAAAAAAAGAATCACTCTCGGTTATACAGATCTCGACTACTCTACTATTCGCCGAGAGAAACGTACCTCGAGATAATTTTATAAGTTTTATTAGTTTTGAAACGTGCGGTAGAGAAATATTTGTTTAATACGCTATTTTCAGTTTCAACGAAATTCACAATATAAGAAGGTTCTTTCCCGGCAATTATTCATCGCTGTTAGTTTTATCAGAATTCGACGTCGTTATTTATTCCCGATCTTTCCCGAAATGATGACCGTGATATACCGTGTATTACAATACAAATTCAACCGTTGATCTCGGAATACGTTACGAAGATATTTCTAATAAAATCAATATTTAGAGAGCGTAGAAAGAACAAGACTCACGTTATTTTTCCACAGTATAGAATATTATCTTTCCTTATTTTAGATTTCTTCTCTCTTCTATTCGTTCTTTCTCTCTATGGATTTCTTTACCTCTTCTCTCTCACTCTCTCGCTCTTTCAGAAAATCTCCGTACTTTCTCCGTGAAATTTCTCTACCTTCGATCATTGCTCGGAAAAGACTGCCCCTGTCCGTCTCGCGGGACGCTCGAGTCTCTCTTCTCCCCCCAAGTCCTATTCGTAATCGTAACGCGTCTTCCCATTGGTAGTAATTCTAATATATGCTCGATCGGTGACGAATGACACGTTTTGATTCTTTCCAGGCGTCGTGGCCGGTGGTCGCCCGCCAATTCCCTTGTAACGACGCCTCAAGCTCCCGCCTTGATTATCGAGTGTACTGTGTGGTGAGTGAGTGAGTGAGGTTTTCCCTTGTCCTATTAATGTTGTCCCGTGATCCTTTTAGTAATAATTTTCCTCCTCCGACGTACATGAAATTAAATTGTAAAGAGTGAGTGCTATGCTCTTTTATGAGAAATGTGTCTCGTGATCTCGTTTGCGGGAGTTTCGCATGTTCTACAAATTTGTAACGGTCGTCATAAAATGTACCCCGTTACAATATATATATTGTGACGTGACTTTTCTTAACGCATGAAAAGCCGACTCTTCGTGTCACAAAACAGCTCACGAGATCACTCAAGGATTGGGCGCCAGCTATCGCAATAAATTACGATAGCAAATTTATATTTCCTTGAGTTCTCTCGTGAGTTCAACAATTTCGCCTGGCTAGCTGCCCTTGAGGATGGTAGAGGGGCGCGGTTAGGGATCGTTGGAAATTCTACAATAAATACTCTTTGCAGCAAGTTCGGGAAACACAACGCTTACTTTATTAAACTGAATTTATACGATCAATCAAGAAGTCAAAATTCACAATACCACAAGTTCCCGTTATCGCGCGCGTCGACTCGTCGTCGAGACAATATTGCTTCGTTTTGGAACACTTTTACCTTCGAAAATGCCTCTACTCGCGATTTTCCTCAATTCCACAACCAAAACGAGCAAAACGACGTTCTTACCGGTTTGTTTTCAGCGGAATGGTCCCGTAATGCAGCGGGAACCCAATCTTTGATATATTCGGCAGACGCGCTTCTCTTGCTCGGTACTTGATAACGGCGCGATTCCAACGTCCTTCCCCGTTCGGTACGGCGGCTCAAGTCCCCGAGAGAACTTTCGTAATCGCCCTCGTAAGCTCTGATTTCTACCCCCACCCTTAGGTGATTCGAGTCGACTGTTAGCGCGATTGGATAATCGATTGCGCGATTGATTCGAGGCGGCGGATGGATCGATGGCACGAGCGATAGAACGAGAGCGCGATCGATGCTCTCTCCCGAATTACGGACGAATGACGATAATAATAATGTTTCTCTCAAGCTGTGCGATATGACGCACAACCACGCGACGACGTTGAATTTGGCGCTCTCTCAGCGATGATGCCGAGAGCGACAACGATGGATGATGTTGGTGGCTCTCGTCGATGATGACGGCATGGCTCACGTACGTGGGCTACGTTGCTCATGGTGTTAGTGGCGAGGGCATCGAATATTGCTCTCGCTGGCCCTTCTCGTTCTCGGTTAAGCTGTTGCGCAGACGATGGTGTTCTCGATGCCGTCGTCGTGTCGGTAACGGCGGGAACCGCCGTTTTGCTCAAGAGAATTTTTCGGAAATACAAAATTAAATTAATATCTAACGACAAGTTAACAATTTGGCCCTGATTGTATCGTTCGAGAGGGACTCGGCCTGGGAGCGAGGTTGTACCTCGCGCGTTATCGAGCCATTTGTGACGTTCGCCAAAATACGGCGTCACAATATATATATACTAGGGTCCGTGCGGCTCGGGCGCTACGCACCCTCGCGTCGCAAAAGTTCTACTTAATGAAGTTGGCCTTTAGGTTTGGGTTATGAGGTTTGGGTTATGAAGTTTGGCTTATGAAGTTTGGGTTATGAGGTTTGGGTTCTCGATTCTTGTACACAGCGGCGGCGGCGGCGGCGATAATTTTATATAATATAGAGAGATAATCGTGATATATGTATATATAATATACATGTAAGCAATAGTTGTAATCATTTTCTCCGTGCGCACTTGTTTGTATGAAATAATGCCACGTTTCGGAGCTCCTTTTTTATGAAGCGAGTGAATCGGAGGGCTCGCCGCTTTCCGAACCTCCCTATTAAGTTCTGCGAAAGGGAAAAAATACGAATTTTTTTTCAAAAGTTATGTAGCCTCCAAAATATCACTATATTTTCTCTGTTTTCTAAACTCATGTTTTAAATATATAAAAAAGTATCATATTATCACTAACGTCCTCAGCAGGGTTTTTTAGGGGATACTTGGAGCTACGAAAAAAAAAATTTTATAAAGAAATATTAAAAATTTTTTTTTTTGCAGGATCTTGAATTTTACAAAATTGTAAAAATTGACTAATGGTTTTAAATTTTTCGCTACAATTTTTTTGTAGGGTACCTCTAACTAATTCACAAAGATCCGGACATTTTGGAGAGAGGGTTTTTTTTTCTTTCGAAAGATAAAAATTTTTGAATGTCCTTCAGAGACCTTATGTTTTCAATATCACGAAAACTATTATATGAACACTATCGATCTGAGCTAGATTTTTAAGAGGGTACTTAAAACTACAGAAAAAAAAAATGTTCCGAAAAAATTTTTCAAAAAATCTTTTCTCTGCAGGATTTTGAAAATTACAAAATTGTAAAAATGGATGACCGCCTTTAAATTTTGTACTCACATTTTTTTATATGAATTGTTAAAAAAATTCCATCTCTTGAACGAAAAAAAGACCCCTCTCCAAAATTTCAGGATTTTTTAAAATTAGTTAGAGGTACCTTAGAACAACATGTAAGCAAAAAATGTAATGGCCGTCTTTCGTTTTTACAATTATGTAATTTTTAAAATCCTGCAAAAAAACAATTTTTTGAAAAATGTTTTCGGAAAATTTTTTTTACGGTACTTTTAAGTATTCCCTTGAAAATGTAGCTCAGATCGTTAGGGTTCGTATGATAGTTTTCAAGTTATTGAAAACCCAAGGTCTCTGAAGTAAATTCAAAAATTTATATCTTTGGAAAGAAAAAAAACCCTCTCGCCAAAATTTCCGGTCCTTTTTGAATTTGTGTGAATGAATAGGTGCCCTACAAAAAATTTTTTGCGAAAAATTTAATACCGTTAGTCCATTTTTACAGCTTTGTAAATTTCAAGATCCTGCGAAAAAACAATTTTTCGAAATCTCTTTTTTAAATATTATTTTTCGTAGCAAAATGCACGACATTTTTTCAACTACTGTAAAACTGTCGAATAGTTGAAGAAAATGCAAGTAGCATTTTCACGTCACTGCAGTTACATACAAAAGTCACCCATGATTATTTTGTTAATCTCGATGTGAATGGAGGGTGACGATAACTCTCGTTACACTGTGCGTGCAGCATAACAGTGAATCAAGGTGCTGTAGTGGAGGTTTGAATAGCAGCGAGCTCGTCAATTCACTCGCTCCGCGAAAAGGCGGATTGTAGCCATGGAACTATTTAATGAAGAAAATCTGATTACAACTATTGTTTTTTATTTTTACGAGAAAAACACAATCTTATCTGTACATGTCTTTTCTTATTTATTGCTTAGTTGCAATAGTTAAAAAAACCAATGAAATATTCTGAATTATTAACTGTTGTCTGTTTGTCTATGAAAGTATAAAATTGAGAAGTTTTCTAATTATAATTATCACATGTGGTAGCAAAAAAAAGAAGATAGAAGAATATCTCGCAGAAATGTATTTTGCTTACTTTTCTAACTTACAAAATAAGCTTTATTTGTAAATTGGTGAGGTTGCGAAAAATGTAATTTTATGAAGAAAGTATAGTGAGACTTCGGCCTACTTTGCTCTAACGAAAAAAGTCACTGTCATTTGATGCAAAATAATTGAAAGAAATGAATAATGTACAAAAGGTATTTTTTCACGTTTCCTCCTGCATTAGTATAGTAACGAAAAATACCCGACGGGACGACAAGGGAGAAGAGAGAAATTTATGACGCGAGCTTCAACGTAATGAAACGATTATAGGTGAACAAGAATTTTCGTGACGAACGTCGAAGACGCTGGATGTAAACAAAGTGTTACTGTACGCTGACGACGGCAAAAGATACGCGCTCTCTCCCCCCGCCATCCCGCACGTGCCGCGAATAAGAAGAAAGAGGAGATGGTGAAACGAAAAGAAAGAACCGCCAGTTTACTTTCGACAGCATAGGAGAAAGTTCGCTTTGGTGGATGTTTCATTCTTTAGTTTATCGTGTTTTAAGAAACAATGGAAGTGTTCACCACGAAGTTATCAGGGGTCGATTATGGATTAGTGAAGGATCACGGGAAGTGCGATCTTCAGAAGGCAAAGTCGAAAATTGCCAATACACCGATGCGGGATTACCCTTATGCCGTACACGTGGTAAGTGTAAAAACAGATTTAAAAGAAAAACACACAGAGACACACACACACATAAGATAAACACACGACAGGAGCGCCAGCATGGACATGTATTATAGGTTATAATAATAACTGTCGTGACAATGCTGTGGTGATTTGGGAAATGTTTTTGTAGGGGGCAATCCACGCCAAGTAAATGGATGGGTTTCTAATTTTCTTGCCCTTTCATAAATAATATTGCCTGAACTAATAGTAGTGCAGATACAGTGACGGGTAATGTGTATGGGGCAATCCGTGTTAAATTGACCAAGAGTTGAAATTGACCTCTTGAAATTAAGACGGAAAAATGTTTCCAATCGAATGTTTCCAAACCTCCAAACCTAACCTCACAAATATTAATTGCATCTTTCCACGTCGATGGCAAGGACTCTTTGTGGTAAAAAAGCTTTTTTCATTGTATTCTTGTTGTTTTTAAATGTTAAAAGACCACTGAAAAAAGTTCAAAAATTGTGACAAATTTGAGATATGTTTCTTGTAGATTTCGATGGGACGAATTGAATGGCGTATGGTGAAACCAGGAGCTGATTTATTTAATTATAAATAAATAGCTCCGAAGGCGCTTGGCGCTCGCATTGAGAAAACAGTTTATTTATAGTTAAGAAATATATTTTGTTGGCACTTTTACTAAAATATTCGTTAACTGTTACAAAATTTGTTAGCCGATAACAAATTTTTATTTAAGATGTTGGCCCAGTTGGTTTGAAATAAAACAGCCGCAGACTTTTCGCAAATGTGATATTTGGTAACAGTAAAGAAATAGGTTTGTTAACAGTTAACAAATGACCATTAAAATACCAACGAGTCGTCTCAAAAAAATATTTATCAACAGTTAATTGATATAAACATGTTTGGTACGCGACTCTGAACCTTCGTCGCACGAGCTCGTTCGTGCGCAGACGCGATTTTTATTATTAACTATAACGCCGATGGCATTATAGTTAATAATAAAAATAAAAACATTTTTGCGAGCTTGTTCGTGCGCAGACGCGACGAAGAAACGTATGATCGAGGTCGATTGTCGTCAGTGCATGGAGTTCGCCGCGCGTAGAGAATATAACCTATTTTGTGACTGTGAAAACGTGCAACGTTTATAACGTTACTTGTCGGTGACATTAGTTAATACTAAAAAAAGAAATATTTTCGCGAGCTCGTTCGTGCGCAGACGCGACGGAAAAACATATGATCGAGATTGTCGTTAGTGGAGTTCGCGCGTATACTTCGCCAAAAATAATAAAAATATAAAAAGATTGTCTTACAATTTTTAGAAATTCATAATATTTAATTTATATATTATATATATTGTCGCACTGAAATGTGCTAGACTGCCGGAACAACGTTATTTGGTATAGCTGCCGGCTGATCGTTACTCAAGCTATTAGGCCAGTAAAAAAGGCAAAAAGTGAGAACTTTTAGCCGGCAGTCCTGAAAACTCGGTTTAAGGGTAATTTGATGATTCTAAATCGAATGGTGCTAATTATTTTGCACTTAGACCAGGAGGTTTTGAGATAAAGGGTTAAAATAGGGTTATCTCAGAATCTGAACGTTTGATTGAAAAAAGTTTCAAACAAAAGTTGTAGAGAATCACAAAATATGTAAAGAAAGCTCAGGGCTCCATCTTCGTATTTGCAAAAATAAGCGAGAAATATTGCAAAAAGCATCATTGTGAGAGTGGGGAGAAGCCCCGCCTCGCCGGCGGTCATTACGCGTGAGTGAGCTAGTGTGTGTGCGAACGTCCGTGTGTACTAATCACAAAGGAAAGGTCTTCGGTTATTGTCGGGCCTCTCAAGGTCGTGAATGCGAGAGCAAGTGAGAGACGGAATCCGTTTTTTTCTCTTTCTAATTTTTCACGCCTTACAGAGTATTTTTCGTGTTTCAGCCGTTCAACCGTCGAGCGTTCTATATATATATATATATATATATATATATATATATATATATATATATATATATATATCTATTGTACGTTTATCGGCGTAAAAGCGCGGCGTTTTTAAATCTTACCTTGATGCTTATTATCTTGAAAACTATTATAGTTACGAAAAATCGTTCTGAATTCGTCTGAAAGAGTATATTTGAGGCTATGAAAAAAAATATTCCGAAAAAAGTTAGGAAAATGATGAATTTGACGAATTTTTAATTTTTAAAAATCGTGAAAATTCAAGCTGGGCATTAAATTTTTCGTTTCATTTTTTTTATATAATACCTTGTATTAATCTTGAAAGATCCTGACATTTTTAGACAAGCTTTTTTTGTTTTTTTAAAAATATGAATTTTTGATTTTTGTTAAATCGCGTATATCCACGATCAACATTGAATGTTTGGTTACACTTTTTTTATATAATACCTTGGACTGATCTTAAAAGATCACGAAATTTTCAAGATAGTGTTTTGTTGTATTGCGGATTCTATAGCTTGACATTGTCTTCTTCGCTTTGCTTCTTTCAAAAGGAATTCCCTTGGAAGAACTATTTTTCACAAACTCCCACTTGCGCATTCAAAATATCTTTAAATTATTTTCTTCACTGTTTTTCTTTTCGAAGGGAATTCCCTTCGAAGAACTATTTAGTACTAAATCCCACTTGCGCATCTAAATATCTTGAAATTATTTTCTTCGCAGGTCTTCTCTTCGAAGAGAATTCCCCTCGAAGAACTATTTTTCACAAAATCCCACTTGCGGATTCGAAATATCATGATATTATTTTCTTCGCTTTGCTTCTCTTGGAAGGAAATTCCCTTCAAAGAACTATTTTTCACAAAATCCCACTTGCGCATCTAAATATCTTGAAATTATTTTCTTCGCAGGTCTTCTCTTCGAAGAGAATTCCCCTCGAAGAACTATTTTTCACAAAATCCCACTTGCGGATTCGAAATATCATGATATTATTTTCTTCGCTTTGCTTCTCTTGGAAGGAAATTCCCTTTTTTTACAAAGAACTATTTTTCACAAAATCCCACTTGCGCATCTAAATATCTTGAAATTATTTTCTTCGCAGGTCTTTTCTTCGAAGAGAATTCCCCTCGAAGAACTATTTTTCACAAAACCCCAATTGCGGATTCAAAATATCTTGATATTATTTTCTTCGCTTTTGCTTCTCTTGGAAGGGAATTCCCTTCGAAGAACTATTACTCACAAAATCCCACTTAGGGATTCAAAATATCTTAAGATTATTTCGAATCCGCAAGTGGGATTTAGTGCTAAATAGTTCTCCGAAGGGAGTTCCTTTCGAAGAGAAGCAAAGCGAAGGAAATAATTTCAAGATATTTTGAATCCGCAAGTGGGATTTTGTGAAAAATAGTTCTTCGAAGGGAATTCCCTTCCAAGAGAAGCAAAGCAAAGAAAATAATATCAAGATATTTTGAATCGGCAAGTGGGATTTTGTGAAAAATAGTTCTTCGAGGGGAATTCTCTTCGAAGAGAAGACCTGCGAAGAAAATAATTTCAAGATATTTAGATGCGCAAGTGGGATTTAGTACTAAATAGTTCTTCGAAGGGAATTCAAGATAATAAGCATCAAGGAAAGATTTAAAAACGCCGCGCTTTTGCGCCGATAAACGTACAATAGATATATATATATATAGAACGCTCGACGGTTGAACGACTGAAACACGAAAAATACTCTGTAAGGCGTGAAAAATTAGAAAGAGAAAAAAACGGATTCCGTCTCTCACTTGCTCTCACATTCACGACCTTGAGAGGCCCGACAGTAACCGAAGACCTTTCCTTTGTGTATTAGTACACACGGACGTTCGCACGCACACTAGCTCACTCACGCGTAAAGACCGCCGGCGAGGCGGGGCTTCTCCCCACTCTCACAATGATGCTTTTTGCAATATTTCTCGCTTATTTTTGCAAATACGAAAATGGAGCCCTGAGCTTTCTTTACATATTTTGTGATTCTCTACAACTTTTGTTTGAAGTTTTTTTCAATCAAACGTTCAGATTCTGAGATAACCCTATTTTAACCCTTTATCTCAAAACCTCCTGGTCTGAGTGCAAAATAATTAGCACAATTCGATTTAGAATCATCGAATTACCCTTAAACCGAGTTTTCAGGACTGCCGGCAAAAAATTCTCACTTTTTGCCTTTTTTACTGGCCTATAAGCCGTTGTACTACTGCGGCGGCTAGCTCGGGCGGCTAGCTTCAGCGTCATAAAAATATGAAAAAATGGCGTGGTTGCTCTAGCGTCAGCAAATTTTCCGATATCGGGTCAAAAAATATTTTCTACGGATAGTTTGAGCGATGGAGATAGTTTCCATTGAATTGTACTGAAATCGATCGAAGAGTTCGTGATTTATAACATTTTGACTTTTTTGCAGAAAGCGCGAGAACGTTATAGCTTACACATATTTAGTGATATCGGGCTCAAAATGTTTATATGGATACTTTAAGGGAAAAAGTTACTTGGTAATCATTTTTGAAAAAACTCGTTAACTTTTGCGAGTTTTATAAATAAAATTTCAAAAAAAATGGCTTGGTTGCTCTAGTATGTGCGAATTTTTCCATACCGAGTCCGAATATATTATACAGATAGTTTGAGTGATGGAAATGGTTCGTTTTTAATATCGTGAAAGTCGATGAAAGTTCTAGTTGCGCGAACGTTATAGCTTCCACATATTTAATGATATCAGGCTCAACATTTTTATGGAGATACTTTAATCGAAGTAGTCCCTTGGTATTCTATTTTTTAAAAAATTATTAACTTGTCCAAATTTTATGCGACTTTTAAATATTCCAAAAAAGTACGTAGTTGCTGTAGCGTTCACAAAATTTACGATATCAGGTTGGAAGAAATTATACAAATAGTTTGAGTGATATATACATTAGGGTGGTTCTTATGTAGGGTTCGGACGAATTTTTTATCAGGCGCCCTCCAAATCGACTCCAAATAATTCAAAAACAATACCCTAATTTTTTTAGATTTTTACCTAGACTCTAACCCCACCCGAAATAAGAGCAGATTTCCCCATTTGAAATACACGTGTTTCGACCATATTCTCAGAATATATTTTATTCTAGGGGTACAAATTTTTTGAAAAATCTGTAACCGCGAGGTTTTAGTGTTCATTGGGGCTTCTATTTGAGGAAAAATTTACATGATCCTAGACGTCAATGTAGACGAATTGCATACCCTCTAATCTGATTTTTTTTTCAATTGAACAAAATATGGTATCTATATGTGAAAATAATTTATATTTCGCATTTTTTCTCCTCTTAAGTTCACATTAGGACATTGCATACAAATTTTCGGTCATGGGACCGTGCCAATTTTTTTTACGCTCTTTTTTTTTGTTTTTACGCTCCTTGCGGCAAAGAAATTGATCATCTCGTTACGCCTAAAACGAGGAAATTACGAAAAATTCATTATTTTCACATATAGATACCATATTTTGTTGAATTGAAAAAAAAAATCAGATTGGAAGGTGTGCAATTCGTCTAGATTGACCTGTATGATAATGTGAATTTTGTCTGAAATAGTTGCTTGCCCGAATAAACACTAAAACCTGGCAGTTACAGATGTTTTGAAAAATGTTTACTCTTAGAATAAAATATATACCGAGAACATGGTCGAAAGACGTGTATTTCAAATGGAGAAATCTACCCTCATGTCGGGCGGGGTTAGAGCCTAGATAAAAATCTGAAAAAATTAGGGCATTGTTTTTGAATTATTTGTAGTCAATTTAGGGGGTGCCTGATAAAACATTCGTCCAAACCCTAAATAAGAACTACCCTAATATACGTATATAAAATCACTATGATTGTGAATATATAATATATATGTAAGCGACACTTGTAATAATTGTTCCCGTGCACCCATGTTTCTATGAAACAATGCCACGGCTCGGAGCTTCTTTGTGGAGCGAGTGCATCGACGTACTAGCCGCTATTCGAACCTCTATACGAGCACGTTGATTTACTCGCTCTGCCGCGCCAATGTTTCGCATTTCTCGGATAATGAGATTACGAAAAACCGCAAAGCAACAGCTTTTTTTTTTAAATTGTTTTTAATTTATTTGTAAAAAAAATATATCAATGAAATTAATGTACATAAATTTTAATCTATGTATTATATATATATGGCGAAATCCATGATTGCTCGAACAGAATTTCGGGGTAAAAATTTTAATTCCTTTGCCATTCTCACATCTTGTTGTATGTTATAAGAAGCGACGATTCACCAAATGACAGCCTCTTTACTCTAAAAGCTTTCGAGAAAAAAAAGTATTGAGAATTTCCATGTTTAGGAAAGTTAACTTAGTTACTTCCGTGCTCGGTCTTTACGGACAATTGAACAAAATTAATAAAAAATATTATCCCACGTGAAAAAGTCCAAATTTTCCGAAAAAAAATTCAGATTTACCCTGAGGGTAGTATCTACCCCATAAAAACGTGTTTAAATTAAAAAATCTGTGTTTTGAAGGCGAGCACAGTATCAAAAATTTATTTTTTATTTTTTCTTCGGAAAGTTTATGCCATTTTCCACAGATGAAAAAATTAGCAGAGTGGGATGAGCAGAGGATCATCGTCGAATAAATTATTTTTTTTTTTGTTTTTTCTGTAACGTATATTTTTTTTCTAAAACTACATCCAATTTAACGTAAGAAAGGTTCTATAGCTATTTCAGCTACTGTCAATATATTCCGAGATATGATTTTTTTAATATTGGACATTTTATGCATGAATAAAATTCGTATCTCGGAAACTACCGGTTGTAGCCAGAATTATTATGGGACCTTTTCTATGTAAAATTAGCTCATACTTCCGAAAAAAATACTACAATTGAAAACCGATGATTCGCTCTCATGATTATCATCACCAATTTTTTTTTTCTTAAGAATTATATGTTTTTTCATATCTAAAGCTAATTAGACGTGGGAAAAATCTAAATGTAGTTTGAGTTACTACTCATACATTCTGAAATATGAATTTATGAATATTTCTCATTTTTATACAATTTTTGCATTCACAAAACTCATATCTTGAAAATCGTCGTTTACAGCTATTTCGATTACAGGCCGGCAATTTGGTTGATTCTGCCAAACAAAAACGACTCAAGTTAAAAAAAGAAATGCCACGAATAATCTACATGATAATTGCCTACTGACAAGATTTTATTTTTATATTTTTTTTAATTAATTCAATATGAAACAGTGGCACTCAGTGGTAGCTAGAAACAGTAGCCCGCTACTGCTTCATAGCTGAAAAAAATATGAATATTCCAAAAATCTATATCTTAGAATTTATAGACAGTAGTTGAATTTGAATCAAAACTTTTCTTACGTTAGATAAGTTGAAGTTTTGAGAAAGGTACAATAATTTTTTTTTTTAAATTCAATTATGCAAATGATGAGAACGAATCATCGCTTTTTCATTAGCAGGATTTTTTTGTAATGAAATGAGACAATTTCACGTAGGAAAGGTCCTATAATAATGCTGTCTACAACCGGTAGTTTCCGAGATACGAATTTTATTCATGCATAAAATGTTCAATATAAAAAAAATCATATCTCGGAACATATTAGCAGTAGCTAAAATAGCTGTAGACCCTTTTTTACGTTGAATTGGATGTAGTTTTAGAAAAAAAAATATCCGTTTGAGAAAAAACGGAAAAAATATTAAATACTTTATTCGACGCTGATCCTCTGCTCATCCCACTCTGTTAATTTTTTTATCTGAGAAAAATGGCATAAACTTTCCGAAAAAAAATAAAAAACGAATTTTTTATACTGTGCTCGCCTTCAAAACACGGATTTTTTAATTTAAACACGTTTTTATGGGGTAGATACTACCCTTAGGGTAAATCTGAAATTTTTTCGGAAAATTTGGACTTTTACACGTGGGAGAATATTTTTGATTAATTTTTTTCAATCGTCCGTAAGGACCGAGCAAGGACGTAACAAAGTTAACTTTCTTAAACATGAAAATACTCAATATTTTTTTTCTCGAAAACCTCCAGAGTAAAGAGGCTGTAATTTGGTGAATTGTCGCTTCTTATAACATACAACAAGATGTGAGAATGGCAAACGAATCAAAATTTTGACCCCGGAATGCTGTTCGAGCAATCATGGATTCAGCCATATATATATGGGGTGTTCCATCCCAAATCAACCACTTTTGACCCGACCCCTTTAGAATTTGCTGAAACTTTTTCATTCTTTTATACCCTTTGATAAACATTTTTTGAGAATTTGTTCAAATTTTTATGTCCAACCCAAATAAAGTTATAAATTTTTCAAAAAAATGGTATTTAAATTTTCAAATAGCTATAACTTTTGTAGGCATTTACTTTTAGGCACCTTTTTTTAAAAAAAATTCTTCTTTTTTAATTAACTTTTTGAAAAAATAAAAATAATTAAAATATTTTCAATTCTACAAAATAATCAGTTTTTTTGAGTAAAATCGTTATTTTTTCGAAGATCGACATTTTTTGTTTTTTTGTGTTTTTTCAAAAAGAACTTCAATTGAAATGACAACTATTCCCGCTAATCCCGGAGTAGGCCGCATTTTTTTATATTTTTTTTATTCAATCGAAAAAGAATTGTCAAATTTTCATGAATGACATTTTTTTTTTTCATTTATTTCTATAATAAAATCAATGTAATTCGACTCTTTTATGGTATGTTATTCTCAATTTATAGGCTTATTCTACCATAAAAGAGTTGAATGACATTTATTTGATTACAGAAATAAATGAAAGAAGAATAGTACATTACGACCCAAGGCCCGAAAGTTGGACTTTCTGGCCCGTGTGATAAACGGCCGAGGCGAAGCCGAGGCCGTTATATCACACATTATTATATTAATATATTAGTAACATATTATATTTCATATCACATAGAAATATAATGTATTATATTTCTAACATATCTCATGACCAGAGAAATGCGAAAAATTGTACCCGGAACGCGCGGCAAAGTGAGTGAATCGACGTGCTCGCGTCGAGGTTCGGAAAGCGGCGAGCCCGTCGATTCACTCGCTTCACAAAAAAGGAGCTCCGAGCTGTGGCATTATTTCATAGAAACATGGGCGCACAGAAAAAATTATTACAGCTATTGATTACATGTACATTATATATTCACATACATCGTGATTATATGTATAATAAAACAATTGTTTAATAAATCTGAACATTCATGTATATTAATTTCCTTGATATATTTTTTTTAGAAATATGTTAATAAGAATTCGGGAAAAGAAGGTTCTGCTTTAGGGTGTCCAGTAATCTCATGATCATTGATCAGAGAAATGCGACAAATTGTAATCCGAACGCGCGGCAGAGTGAGTGAATCGACGTGCTCGCCTCGAGGTTCGGAAAGCGGCAAGCCCGTCAATTCACTCGCTTCACAAAGAGAGAGCTCCGAGCCGTGGCATTATTTTATAGAATCATGGGCGCACGGAAAAAAATATTATAACTTTTGTTTACATGTATATTATATATACACATACATCGTGATGACATATATATATATATATATATATATCTCTATATTATATAAAAATGTCGCCGCCGCCCCCGCCGCCCCCGCCACCCCCGCCGCCCCCGCCGCCCCCGCCGCCCCCGCCGCCCCCGTGTACAAGAATCGAGGGGTCGGGTTTGGGTTAAAAGGGTAATCAAGACGGCCTGAAGTTGGCCACAGACTAAGCAGGGTGAAGTTAGCCATGGAAACGAGAATCGAGCGGGGTAAAGTTGGCCATGGAATCGAGAATCGAGCGCGGTGAAGTTGGCCATGGATTCGAGAATCGAGCATGGTGAGGTTGGCCATGGCATCGAGAATCAAGCGGGATGAAGTTGCCATGGAATCGAGAATCGAGCGGGGTGAAGTTGGCCATGGAATCGAGAATCGAGCGGGGTGAAGTTGGCTATGGAATCGAAAATAGAGCGAGGTGAAGTTGGCTATGGAATCGAGAATCGAGCAGAGAGTTGGGGCGGCGGGGATGGGACGGGGGAGCGTGGGGGTGGGGAAAGGCGGTGGGCGGGAGTTAAGGTTTGGGTTAGAATTGAACCTCTACGACGCGAGGGCGCGTAGCGCCCGAGCCGCACGGACCCTAGTATGTCCGTGCGGCTCGGGTACAGGTATTCTCCGTGCACGTCTGGTACAGTCTCATCTCGAAGGTCATTTTCCCATAAAACCGGGCATTTGTGATTTTGAACTCTCGCTCCTTTGCCACGGCTACAGCCACCCTCCACTCGAGAGGTATCTCCCCTGAGCTTATGATGTCTATGATTTCCCTGACGTTGATGGATTCTTGCTTCAGGTAATGAACTATGACACTTTTTGAGGTCGGCTTTGGGCCCCTCGGGAACCTCCCGTGCAGGGTTCGGTGTGCCTTGGTATCGTATTCGTATATCCACTGCGACATCTCGGGGATAATTGATTTGTCTGACAAAAGATCCGCCATGTCTATATGATAATCGAACTCGAGCGTTTTCTCCAGAGAAACATGCTCGAAGAACTCGTGCCTCCAGGGTCTCTCCGGCTGCTCCAGCCACATGGTGTTCATGTAGCTCTTCCTGATAATTGCCGGAGCGAGCTTCGAGACCTTCACGTTGGGCCAAGATTGGTGTGCCTTATAATACTGTCTGCAAAACTCCATGCGAAAGGCCTGCAGAAGCACTTGACCCATTCCCTCCAACCCAAGCTTGAGAAGGGTACCTTTCTCTAGCCACGATGCCACGATATATATATATACTAGGGTCCGTGCGGCTCGGGCGCTACGCGCCCTCGCGTCGTAGAGGTTCAATTCTAACCCAAACCTTAACTCCCGCCCACCGCCTTTCCCCACCCCCACGCTCCCCCGTCCCATCCCTGCCGCCCCAACTCTCTGCTCAATTCTCGATTCCATAGCCAACTTCACCTCGCTCTATTTTCGATTCCATAGCCAACTTCACCCCGCTCGATTCTCGATTCCATGGCCAACTTCACCCCGCTCGATTCTCGATTCCATGGCAACTTCATCCCGCTTGATTCTCGATGCCATGGCCAACCTCACCATGCTCGATTCTCGAATCCATGGCCAAATTCACCGCGCTCGATTCTCGATTCCATGGCCAACTTTACCCCGCTCGATACTCGTTTCCATGGCTAACTTCACCCTGCTTAGTCTGTGGCCAACTTCAGGCCGTCTCGATTACCCTTTTAACCCAAACCCGACCCCTCGATTCTTGTACACGGGGGCGGCGGGGGCGGCGGGGGTGGCGGGGGCGGCGGCGACATTTTTATATAATATAGAGAGATATATATATAAATATGTAATAAAACAATTCTTTAATGTATGGATCATTCCATGTCACTCCTACTAATGGTTGGAATCGACCCCTTTTGATTCTCATAATAATAAAACCGCGAAAAAATGTAACCCGAATGCGCTTCAGAGGGAGTGAATGAACGTGCTCGCGTTGAGGTTGCAAGAGCGGCGAGCCCGTCGATTCACTCGCTCCGCAAAAAAGTAGCCCTGAGACGTTGCATTATTTTATGAAACATGCGTGCACGGAGAAATTCATGATAACTCATGCTTTTATATACACTGCCGCTCAAAGATTTGGATACACCTGTCGATATTTCTTGCCGCACTAAAAGTTGCATAACTCCACCAAAAAATAATATAATCAAATTTAAAAAAAAAACCGTTTTAAAGTGAAAGGATTCAGCTCCATTTCCCTTTTTTTAAAATTGTGTACCGTTTTTTTCGATTCGGTATGACCCTTTGAACGTGACCGTTGTTTGGCCTTCTCTCGAACTTCGCAAATTGGGCGCATATTGAAAGAGTACGCAAACGCTTCACTTTTGGCTAAAAAAGAGAAGTTTTGAAAGATGCATCTTAGCTCGCAAACTATGGAGTGTAGGAAAAAACGTCAAGTATAAAAAAAGTCGCGTAGATATACACAGAAACGCCTGGAATGATTTCAGAATTTTTCTTCGAAAATATTTTTAAAAATTTTGTTCGAAACTCACGAGGGAATTTTTTTTTTTTCGATCGATGAAATATTTTGAGGCAGTACTCGTGTAGATGAAGTGAGTGCCTTAAAACATTTTATCGACATAAAAAAAAAATTGCACTCGTGAATTTCGAAAAAATAAAAAAAAAAATTCGAAAGAAAAATCCTGAAATAATTCCAGGCGTTTCTGTATATATCTACGCGACTTTTTTTTATACTTGACGTTTTTTCCTAAACTCTATAGTTATCGAGCTAGGATGCATATTTCAAAATTCTTCTCTTTTTTAGCCAAAAGTGAAATAACTTTGCACGAAAAAATCGTACGAAAATGTTTTGAGAACAAAAATGAAGCGTTTGCGTACACTTTTAAATATTACGTAGATAAAAAAGCCGAGAAAAAATGTCCTCAAGTTATGCGCCCAATTTGCGAAGGTTGAAAAAAGGCTAAAGGACGGTCACGTTCAAAAGATCATACCGGATCGAAAAAAAATCGTAACAAATTTTTGAAGTAAGGGAAATGAAGCTGAATTCCTCCCCTTTGAAACGCTTTTTTAAAAATTTGATTATATTTTGTTTTGGGCGGAGTTATGCAACTTTTGAGCGGTAGTGTATATTATATATTATATTTGTATATGTACAAAATATCCCTATTGCTTTAAATATATTGAAATTAACATATGTGGGTCTTTCCATGTCAAATCGACGAAAAGTTTAAGTCAATACCATTTGATTTTGTTGAAATTCGATCGGAAGTTTTCATTCATACCCGTGTAGAAATTTGGGTAGGGAAAAAGTTCCGCCCCTGATCTGCCCCCCCTAACTAATGTAGGGAAATGATCCGCCCATCCTGACAGGCCCTGATATGCGATGTAACACCTGGCTCTCCATTTTCGGATCCGGGGGTCATGAGCAGGCCCCTATGATTATATAATCCGGCCCTTGCAGATCCTTATCAGGCCCCTAGATCATTTTTTAACGATGATTTTTCAAGGGCATGATTTCGCATGCTCTTGAATGCCCTGATCATGCCCCTTGAACAGCCAGACCAGGCAAATCTTAAATTTGTTTGTTTTCGACGATAATATACTGCATATTTTCTAAATGCAGTATATTAAATATAAATAATGAAATATTTTTAACTATATCAAATCGCTGTAGACTACCTCAGTTTTATAATGGAAAATTAGACGCGCTGCATTCATAATTATGTACATGAATAGTTTTAACAAGAGAATCAAAATTAATTTACGTTTTACATTTTTTATTATATTCTATATGAGGTACACATTTATTCAAATTTACCCTTAAGTCCAGCAGGGAGTGATGTTTATAAATTTCTACATTTTAGACCAAAAGAATCTAGCGACAAGAATTCAATATGTATATTTATTAATTAAAAAATTTACAAAAAGAAATTATTTCGATGAATGAACTGAATAATAATTCATCATTTTGCTGTTTCGGACAACATGACGCAGAATATTTACATTTGTACGAGTATTTTTCATCATTCAGCTTATCGATTCAACCAAATTGGGTTTTCACAATTCTCATTGTCTAAACTACAAATCTCAAAGAATAAATTCTTGGAAAACAGTTTTAATCATAATTGTTGTTCAAGAAAAGTAATAAAAAAGTTCACAAAACATGTTCAGGACCTGCTCATTTTCTGGCCATGCAAGGCATGAACTCAAAGTCGATGGATAAATAATTTTATTTTAATACTTAGGGGAATCCGATAGTTTCCACATCACAGCCCTATCAGGGATAATTACACAAAATTTAGCTTAAAAGTGTAAAAGTAACATCGCCGGAAACTGTTCATATTCTGATCATGCAGGGCACTAACAAATGACTGATTATTTCAATGTAATAACTAGGGGCCAAGTCAACCAGTTCCTTGTTAGGGCCCTGCCAGGAAAATCGGATCAGGCAGGGCGGATCAGGGGCAAGAATCAATTCATGGTTGCCCTATCAAATTTCTACACGGGTAATGTAATGGAGCTCTGCTAAAGGGGAAAAATTTCAATTTTGTTTCAAAATTTCTTTATTTTTCCTGTTTCAAAAAAGAATGTCCTAAATAGGTAGATACTATGACAATACCACTAATGGTCTGAGCTAGGTTTTGGAGAGGATACTTGAAAGTACCGAAAAGTTACTGTTCAGAAAAAAATTTCCAAAAAATTCCTTTTTCGAAGGATGTCGAAAAGAACAAACTTGTAAAAATGGAACACCGCCATTACATTTTTCGCTCCAATTTTTGTTTTTAAGGTATCTCTAACTAATGTCAAAAGATCCTACAATTGTGGAGAAGGTTTTTTTCCAAAAGAATTTTTTTTCTCAGCATTGAACAATGTATATGAGGTATTCCATACCAAGCCGACCAATCCGTGGACCTGACCATTTTTGATTTTGTTGAAAATTTTCTATTATTTTGTACGTACTAAAAACAGTCTCTCAGAATTTTTTTAAATTTTTCTCTCAACCCAACTAACCACAATAAATTATTCAAAATTTGACATAATTTTTTTTTCAAGTGCTCATAACTTTTTAAAAACCGGAGATATGAAAATAAAACAGAAGATCATTTTTTTCCGTCTTGAATTGTAGTTTTATAAAAAAAATACGAAAAAAATATCGATATTTATTTCCGTATGTTTTTAGAAGTTTTAAACACAAAATATTTGTTTTTATCAACTTGGACACTTTTCATTTTTTTGAAAAAATTCACCACTTTTCAAAAGACATTTTTACAGATCCTAAAAAATTGGCAGTTTGTGCTGCTTATTTTTTGTATTTTTTTTCTCTTTTTTACCGCGTGTGAACTATATCCTCGTTGGATTAAAAAATAAATAAAAAATACAAGTTACGATAATCACAGGCTGCCAATTTTTTAGTATCTGTAAAAATGTCTTCTGAAAAGTGGTGAATTTTTTCAAAAAAATAAAAAGGGTCCAAGTTGAAAGAAAAAAAATATTTTCAGTTTAAAATTTCACAAAATATTTTTTTTTATCAACTTGAACACTTTTTATTTTTTTTGAAAAAATTCACCACTTTTTAAAAGACATTTTTACAGATACTAAAAAATTGGCAGCTTGTGATTATCATAACTTGTATTTTTTTTTAAATTTTTTAATTCAACGAGGATATAGTTCACAGGCGGTAAAAACGAGAAAAAAAATACAAAAAATAAGAAGCACAAACTGCCAATTTTTCAGTATCTGTAAAAATGTCTTTTAAAAAGTGGCTAATTTTTTCAAAAAAATAAAAGGTGTCCAAGTTGAAAAAAAAAAATTTTTTCTGTTTAAAATTTCACAAAATATTTTTTTGTTTTAACTGGGACCCTTTTTATTTTTTTGAAAAAATTCACCACTTTTTGAAAGACATTTTTACAGATACTAAAAATTGGCAGCTTGTAATTTAATAACTTTTATTTCGAAAATAGAAAAAAAATACGAGTTATGAATATCACAAACTGCCAATTTCTTAGTATCTGTAAAAATCTCTTTTAAAAAGTTTGGAATTTTTTTAAAAAAATGAAGAGTCCTAGTTGGAAACAAAATTTTTTTTCGAAGTTTTAAACCAAAAATGTTTTTTTTCAACTTGGACCTTTTTTATTTTTTTGAAAAAATATAAATAACTTGTATTTTTTTATTATTTTTTAATCCAACGAGGATATAGTTCACATGCGGTAAAAAAGAGAAAAAAAAATACAAAAAATGAGCAGCACAAACTGCCAATTTTTTAGTATCTGTAAAAATGTCTTTTGAAAAGTGGTGAATTTTTTCAAAAAAATAAAGTGTCCAAGTTGATAAAAAAAAAAATTGTGTGTTTAAAACTTCAAAAAACATACGAAAATGAATATCGATATTTTTTTCGTATTTTTTAAAAAAAAACTACAACTCAAGATGGAAAGAAATGATCTTCTGTTTTATTTTGATATGTCCGGTTTTTAAAAAGTTATGAGCACTTGAAAAAAAATTATGTCAAATTTTGAATAATTTATTGTGGTTAGTTGGGTTGAGACAAAAATTTAAAAAAATTCTCAGAGACTGCTTTTAGTACGTACAGAATAATAGAAAATTTTCAACAAAATAAAAAATGGTCGGGTCCACGGATTGGTCGGCTTGGTATGGAATACCTCGTATATTATCAAAAAGTAACCCTCCCCAAAATTTCGGGATGTTTTGAGATTAATGAGAGGTACCGTAGACAAAAATGTCAGCAAAAAATGTAATAGCGATCTTCGATTTTTACAATTTTTCAAATTTCAAAATCCTGGAAAAAAGCGATTTATAAAAAAAATTTTTGAATCAAATTTTTGTTCTGGTAATTTCAAGTATTCGCTGGGTGCAAAGAAGGTGGTGGGGGAACCGAAGTCGTTCACAGCGCTCGGAGTTACCAGAAAAATACTTTTCGCGGACGATAATAATAACTCACAATAGCGATGTTGTCTGCTGGTCGTCTGCTACTGCCTGAAAACCCGTTTCAATCCCTTTTAATTAATGCTTTAGTCATTTCAGATGGAAAATAAATAAGGTCAACATTATTATCGACACTATAGATATACATAAACGTCAAAAATGTATATCAATAACGATATTTGATTAAAATTATTTGATTGTTCAGTTGCTTCTCGTAAAGACAGTTATGTCAGGGTCCGCGGTAGTTGCAACCGGTAGTTGGCGCTGCCATCGCGCACCCAGCGAATACCCTTAAAAATGGAGCTCAGATCATTAGTGGTATTATGATAGTTTTGTAGATGTTGAAAACATGAGTTTTAAAAAGAGGAAAAGTAGTGAAGTTTTGAAAGAAAAGTTTTCATTTCTTTCGTTTAGCAGAACTAAATATGATAAATGAAAACTTGTGACCAAATTTAAACCGAATGAAAAGGGGTCGATTGCAGCCATTCGTTGATTCGACATGAAACGACCCATCAATTGTAAGCACGCACGCACGCGCGCACGCACGCACGCACGCACACACACACACACACACACACACACACACACACACACACTCACACACACACAATACATGCAGATAGTTCTCAATGTGTTAATGGCATTCTTTTGATTAATGACAGTTCCGAAACGTCATTGAGCCGCTTGATGGGATACCACCATGGACCGAAAAGCAGGTCCAACCTTGGATCGGCGATGCACTCGAGCTGTCGTTGGATTGTATCGAGGAGTTCAAGTTGTATGAAAAATGCAAAGTGGCCATCGGAAAGAAGAGTACGGGTAAAAAAAAACAAAGGAAAGCAAATACTTCAACGCTTGAACGAAAAGATCGGCGAGGTTGAAAAAAGCATTCCGAATGACAGACGCTCCGTCGTATCACGCATAGAAGAATACTTCTTGCTTGCAACCCAAGCAAATAGTAAGTTTTTCTATGTGTACAACTGCGAGAACCCACCACTGGGTGTCATCAGCCGTTTGAACGGCATGAGTGACCATTTGGACGCAGCCGAAAATTCTAGGGTCGAAGAGATGCCTGGAATAAATACGAGCATGTTTTACATTGGCGGCACAGGTAGCTTCACCGAAATGCACGTCGAAGACAGTCTGGCTAACAGTGTAAACCTCATGCACGCAGGCAAAGAAAAGATCTGGATGATAATTAACAGGGAGGACTATGCTCGAACGAACCGCATTGTCGCCCAGAAGTTAAAAGATCTCCGACACGACGAAGACGAGGAAGATGTGACCGAAGTTTGTGGATTTCCACTTCATCACAAAAATTTGGTACTGACTCCGCGTTTTCTGGATGAACACTAAATACGATATCAATTCGTGGTGCAAAAAGCCGGAGATCTGCTGTACGTTCGGTACGGGATTTTCCATCAAGTAATAAACGTTGGTGTGAATATTGCTGAAGCAATCAATGTTGGAAGCCATGCGTGGAATTTGACCAACGACTTAAAAATGCTTTGCTCGTGCAAAAAGGGTCAATTGATTCATGCTGCAACGAACGCAAATGTAAACATGACGGTCAAAGTTGGAAAACCCAAAGCCCGAATGCACCGATGCGATACTTGCGCCCGGATATTCGGCACGAAGAAATTGCTTGTGAAGCATCAAAAAGATGATCACAATGCGAAGCATATGTGTGCAATTTGCGACAAGCAATTTGAACACAAGCAGACCTTGAACCGGCACATACGAAGGACTCATTCTTCTGGTGAAGAAAATACCGGAAGACCAAGTGTTTGTTCCACCTGTGAAAAGGTTGTGCAAGATCTGGCTCGCCACAAGAGGGAAAGGCATCTGACGCTGGTGGAATGCTCGGGATGTAACACGAATTTCACCCGGCATGACCTCACCGAGCACGAGAAGTTGTGCAAAAAATTCACTTGCACGGATTGTAGCAAGGAATTCAAATCGCGCAACTCATTGGGAAACCATCGAGCGAGATGGTGTAGCAAGAAGCAAATGACGTGAGCAATGGCAAAAGGAAAGTCAGTCAATATTGATGACATTTCACTTTTTCCTCTTGCGTCATATTCTTTGAAGAATTTGCTGTCAATCGTCTGAAATAAATTGTTTCTGTTTTTTTTTGCCATCAGGAAACGTCTTTGGTTTTGGATGAGGAACTGCTTGAAGGTGGCTTGCCTGTCGCAGTTTGCGCAGATTTTGGTGGATTGGAATCTGAGGCATTCGAAAGGAAGCGTGCTGTAATCGCAGCAATGATCATCCTTGAAGATGTATAGAGAGCCGAAATACGAGGCATTTTTGAAGATGTGTGCTGTTTTGGATGAGCAACTGATCGTAGCCACACCGGTTTTCTGAGACATAATGTGCTATCGAAAAGTTGTGAATCGAAGGTAGAAGTATCCTATAAAATGTTTGTTGATTTTGACAGATTGCTATTGAAGTTGGTGAAAATGTACCAATTTCAGTTGAAATCAAGTACAAGTCAAAAATATTTCAGCAGGCAATAACGGCTTGTAAAATATGAACAGCCGTAGCAACGGGCATCTCCATAGAAGTGTGCTGTTTTTAATAAGCAATGTATAGAAGTTGCAATAGTCATTCGTGACGTATGCTATTTTCGACAAGTTGCAAATCGAAGACAGAGTCCTCGAAAGAGATAATTTGCCCAACGGACATCTCCATAGAGAGGTGCTGTTTTTAATGAGCAATGTGTCGAAATTGCAATGGTCATTCGTGACGTATGCTATTTTCGAGAAGTTGCAAATCGAAGACAGAGCCATCGAAAGAGATAATTTGCCCAACGGGCATCTCCATAGAAGTGTGCTGTTTTTAATGAGCAATGTGTCGAAATTACAATAGTCATTTGTGACGTATGCGATTTTCGACAAGTTGCAGATCGAAGACAGAGTCATCGAAAGAGATAATGTGCCCTTTTAAGACGAACTGCTTTTCAAGCCTATGAAAATCCACAAATTACGATGAGGGACATAGCAAAGAGAAAAGCAGTTAAAATTTTTGTGTTCATTGAGCCGAAGTCCGCTGAAGGAATGAGAAAGCGATTACCAACGGGACAGGGCTAGATGACCAGAGTAGTGGTTTTTTTTAGTCAGTAAGAATCTGACACTACCCGAAGATCAAAGGTGTCTAATGCAAGATCTTTTTCCACCGATAATTAAAAAAAAAGAAAAAAAATGTAGCGAACGTAGAAACTAGAAGCATCATCGATGAAGAACAATGTTATCGATAAGCCACCTCCCGAGGCCACATCGGTCTTTCGAGACATGATCTGGTTTCGAAAAGTAGCAAATGAAATGTAGAAACGGTCCACTGAAATGTTGGCTGATTTAGACTGATTGCTATTAAAGGTCGTAAAAATCTATTAATTTCTATTAGTATCAAATCGAAAACGAAAACATTTCAGCAGACAATTTCAACTCTTCACATATGAAGAGCCGTGGCTACAGGCATCTCCATAGAAGTGTGCTGTTCTTGCTGAGCCATGTGTCGAAGTGGCAATACTTATCCGCAAAGTATGCTATTTTCGACAAGTGGAAAGTCCAAGACAGAGTCATTTAACGAGATAATATGCCTTTTATGACGAAGCAAGTCTGAAGTGAAGCAGAGTGGACGGAAAAGAAATTGAAAAAAATGTCTCAGGAAAGTATCATAGAAATTGGAATCGCGCTTTTTGCACCGGTTCTAGGTACTCGTGGAGATACTTTTTTTCTAACCCTTGTAGTCCCCTTTGGTGACTTATGGGCTGAAAGGAAATTAATTTTTAAAAAAATGTCTCGAGAGAGAAACATAGAAATTCCAATCATGCATTTTGCACCGGTTCTAAATACTCATGGAGATAGTTTTTTTTGTAACCCTTTCAGTCCCTTGTAGTGCCTAATGGGCTGAAGAAAAATTGATTTAAAAAAATAGCTCGAGAGAATATCGTAGAAATTCAAATCATGCATTGTGCGCCGGTTCTAGATACTCTAGAAGAGACTTTTTTGTAACTTTTTTAGTCCGTTTGGTGACCTATAAGCTGGAAAATAATTAATTAGAAAAGAAATGTCTCCAGAGAATATGATAGGAATTCGAATCATGCATTTTGCACCGGTCCTAGATACCCGTGGAGAGACTTTGTCTCTAAGTTTTGTAGTCCCCATTGGTGACTGATGGACTAAAAAAAATTGGAAAAAGTCTCATGAAAGTATCATAGAAATTCGAATCATGCATTTTGCACCGGTTCCAGATACTCGTATAGAGACTTTTTTTCTAACACTTTTACTCCCCTTTAGTGACTAATGGGTTGAAGGAAGTTATTTATTTAAAAAATGTCCCAGAGAGTATCATAAAAATTCGAAACATGCATTTTGCACAGATTGTAGATACTCGTCGAGAGACCTTTTTTCCCAGCCCTTTCAGTGCCTTGTGGTGACCAGCGGAAAAAACATGGTTTGGAAAAAAAAATATGTCTCGAGAGAGTATGATAGAAATTCGAATCATGCATTTTGCACCGATTCTACATACTCGTGGAGAGGCCTTTTTTTCCATCCCTTTCAGTGCCGTGGAGTGGCAGGCGGAAAAAACGATTGAAAAAAACATGTCTCAAGAGAGTATGATAGAAATTTGAATCATACATTTTGCATTGATTCTAGATACTCGTGGAGAGAACTTTTTTTCCAGCCCTTTCAGTGCCGTGGGGTGACAGGCGGAAAAAACGATTGAAAAAAAAAATTATGTCTCGAGAGAGTATGATAGGAATTCGAATCATGCATTTTGCACCGATTCTACAAACTCGTAAAGAGACCTTTTTTTTCATCCCTTTCAGTACCGTGGGGTGACCGGCGGAAAAAACATGATTAAAAAAAAAAAGTGTCTCGAGATAGTATGATAGAAATTCGAATCATACATTTTGCATTGATTCTAGATACTCGTGGAGAGACCTTTTTTTCATCCCTTTCAGTGCCGTGGGGTGACAGGCGGAAAAAGCGATTGATAAGAAAAAAAAATATGCCTCAAGAGAGTATGATAGGAATTCGAATCATGCATTTTGCACCGATTCTACATACTCGTGAAGAGACCTTTTTTTCATCCCTTTCAGTACCGTGGGGTGACCGGCGGAAAAAACATGATTAAAAAAAAAAGTGTCTCGAGGTAGTATGATAGAAATTCGAATCATACATTTTGCATTGATTCTAGATACTCGTGGAGAGACCTTTTTGTCCATCCCTTTCAGTGCCGTGGGGTGACAGGCGGAAAAAGCGATTGATAAGAAAAAAAAATATGCCTCAAGAGAGTATGATAGAAATTTGAATCAGGCATTTTGCACTGATTCTGCATACTTGTGGAGAGACCTTTTTTTCCAGCCCTTTCAGTGCCGTGGAGTGTCCAGCGGAAAAAACATTTTAAAAAAACAAAAATGTCCCGAGAGAGTATGATAGAAATTCAAATCATGCATTTTGCATCGATTCTACATACTCGCGGAGAGACCTTTTTTTTCCATGCCTTTCAGTGCCGAGGGGTGACCGGCGGAAAAAACATGCTTGAATAAAAAAAAATCACTCGAGAGAGTATGATAGAAATTCGAATAATGCATTTTGCACAGATTCTAGATACCCGTGGAGAGACTTTTTTTTTTACCCTTTTAGTCTCCTTTGGTGACTAATGGTCCGAAGGAAAATTAATTTTTAAAAAATGTCTCGAGAGAGTATCATACAAATTCGAATCATGCATTTTGCACCGGTTCTAGATACTCTCGGAGAGACTTTTTTTCCAACTTGTTTAGTCTTGTTTGGTGACTGTTGAACTGGAGAAAAAATTCAAATAGAGTGTCAAGAAAGTATTTTAGAAATTCGGATCATGCATTTTGCACCGGTTCTAGATACTCGTGGAGAGACTTTTTTCTCCATCTTTACAGGCGTGCGCTGTTTTCAAAATGCAATGTGTCAGAGTCGAAATTGTCTTACGAGACATGATATTTTTGGTACGTTGCATGTAGCAAGACAGAGTCATCTAGTGGAAAACTCCCTAACTGTTGCAAGCATAACCTCAACTACGCTACAAGACGCCGAATCTGTAGTCCACTCAGGGCAACACAGAGCGCGCTGTAGCAAAGTTCCAAACACGGACGGTGTTTATGCAGCAGTCGGTAACGTAGATCATAAGTTTTTATAGTTCGGACATAGTGGCGCTGGGGACGCGTCAATCTTCACAATCGTCTCCAGCATCCTCTTAAAATAATCATTTCACCCCTAAGGCAAATGCGAAAACTCTTGAAACCACTCCCAATCGTTTTCTCGAGGGCAAAAACGTAGGGTAGCATGTATTTCGCTGCCTCTACGGAAAATTCCTTCTATGAAGCCCGTTCTTCCTGGACTATACAGTAACGGTCACCATAGTAACGGTTACTATGGCAACGTTTACTATGGCAATGGTTGCCATGGCAAGGGATACCATTACCTCTGTTGCTTAGCGTAGCTAGGTGTGGTTAATGGTGAGTGCAAATTATTGTAGGGCTGGAAGTAGATTATGGTGTAGGTACTGTGGGTAGTTGTGGGGGTGGGGATGGGTGTGAGTTGTTACATGGGTGGGTGTGGATAATGGTTTGAGCATGGTCAAGGAAGGATGTGAGTTGTTACATGGGTCTGTTGCTTGGCTTGGGTAGGTGTGGATGGCTGTGGGGATGGTGGTAGTTGTGAGGGTGGGTGTGAGTATGAGTTGTTACATCGGTGGGTGTGGGTGTTATATTACATACAATCACTACAGTATAATTTTTGATTTATATTTATTATAGCTCGGGAATTGAGCATTTTGTTTATATCTCACGTCTAGGTTCCACAATTAATTTTAATCGCGAGCGCGGCGTATGGGAAATCCCGAAAACTAAAATCCAAACCCGTATTTCACGCGGATAAAGTCGAGGGAAAAAGCTAGTAAGTATATATACCTATACCTTATATTAGTACATTACGATTCGAGTGCGTTGAAACTTTTTCTGACGAGTGTGAGTTTGCAGCATGAGCCGAAGGCGAATGCTGCAATCGGACGAGTCAGAAAAATGTTTCTCGCACGAGTTTCGTACAAAATTTTATTGCACGAGTGCAGAGAGTGCCATTTTACGCACGAAGTGCAATGAAATATATTTATACCTCATATATTATTTATATTAGGGTGGCGCTAAAAAACGATTATTTTTTTTCGAGTCTCTTGTGATGATATGTTAGTTTTTTATGTTTTAAGGGTGGGGTAAAGTATTTTAATTTTTTTTTCATTTATTAAAATTTTTTAAATGAATGCATAATATCTCAAGAATATTGTGTTAAAATTTCAAGACGATCGGAGTAAAATTGACGAAGTTATGAGTATTTGAGCGTCTATTGCTCCATGCCGGGTTTGATACCTGGGCGGCAGCTGTGTGGCAGCTGCTCTACGGACCTGGCATCGACGACTCTGAGTGAGTATAAGAAAATTATCGAGTTTTATTTTGAATTTCTAAAAATTCAAAGATAATTGAAAAATCTGAAGAAATTCATACGTATTCAGAAAAATGAACGAATCACGAAAAAAAATTGGGTTGCGGGGAAATTTGTTGACTAATTTTTTTTTCATCATTTTGTTAATAACGTTTTGGAATTATTATTATGCAAAATTAATCTTTTGAGTACCTTTAATATGCATGAATTTTCTCAGATTTTTATGCAATCAAGAAGAGTTCTCAAACTTATGTGCAATGAGCGCTAAGCGACCAAACTCTTCTGCGTTTTTCAAACCGTTTTTCTCAGACTTGTCATATTTGAGGTCCGTGTGCACGATGACTTAAAATCTACTGGACCAATCGCTTAGAAATTTTGCACAGTATTTCTTCACGTAATTCACCAGGTATTGTCGAGCGCTTTTTGTTTTTTTAGATAATTACTTATTTCACAACAACAAATTAGCCGATGTTTTTTAGCGAAAATCGGGTTTTTGGCTCCCAAGTGCTACGAAAAATCGAAAAATCGAAATAAAAATCCTCCCGTCATTACCTCGAGAAACATCTCCTTTAACAAATGCATTTTGATTTTTTTGTTTCAGATGATTCTGTTGCGAGTTATGGTGTACACCGCAAACCAACTTTTTTTCGTGGCGCCTCCGGGGTTCAATTTTCACTCGCTCAATTTTAAATATTTTGCAATGCAAATTTAGGAGAATGTTGTTCAAATGTTACTTCATTATATGTAAATTTTTCAATCAACGAACACTATCCGTTACGCCAAAAAAAATCTTCAAAACATGCCTTTTTTCGCCGAATTAACTTTACCCTGCCCTTAAGAACCCTCACTAAAAATTAGCGCAAAAAAAATTGTTTAATGGTCACTAAAGATCAATCAAATCAAATTTTTATTGTGTTCAATTTTTTTGCTTATTACGGAAGAATTTTATAGATGAAAAAAAAACAAGTCTCTCAAATTTTTAACTCAAAATATTCATTTTTGAAGGTCACCGATAATTTTTTATATTTGTAAGTGCATTGCATTAGATGTCTTCGAGTGACCTTTAAATATTCACATGAAAATTTGATACATTTTTTTCTTTTAATTATTAAGGTAATCGATAAAAATGAACCACAAGATGAATAAAAAATTAAACACAATACTGAAAATTTTATTTTTCAATAACTCGATGTTTTGCAAATTACAGTAGTAATACGATTGATTATTTTTTCTTTGAGTTCTCAATTTCTTTTAATTTTCTTTTCGATATTACGAGCATGTGAAAGATCTGTTTTATTAACGCTACAGTAAAACAGAGTGTATGTTAATTTTTGCGACACAACCATTCCTTGACTATTGAACCTAATGATCTGAATTTTGACCAGGTGACAGGTGATTCTTTAAAAGTGAATATTTTCAGCTGAAAATTTGAATTTTTTTTTTCGTCTATTGAATTCTGCCCTAAGAAGCAAAAAAAAAAAATCATTAAAATTCGATTTCTCGAATTTTTTAAATGTTTAAAAATCTTGAGGGACTCTTTAAACATTTTTTTTGAGCTCATTTTTTGTGAGGGTTTTGTGATGGACGAGCGGGTTAAATGAATGATTATAATGTTGAAGTTGTATATATTAAGTGAAAGTTTATTGAATGTGTGAATGGTTGAGTTCAGAGAGAGTGCACGTCTTAATTAGGTGGATGTTGGAGATGAACTAATTTGGATTAGGAGAGAGAGTGGAAGTGTAAGGTTGGAAGTGGGGTGAAGTAGGGGTCCAGGCGAGTGGAGGGAGGCCACGAGCCGTCGTAACGAAGCCCGTGGGACCAAGGACAATATAGGAGATTAGAAGATGCTGAGGAATAAGGTTTGAGCGTGAGAAGTGATAAGAGAAATGAAGTATGGATGGATGGCGTGAGAAAGGAATGAAAGGGTATGGGGAGTTTTATGTATGATACCGTGACACTCCCCCTCTTGAAAGAAACGATGGTCCCCATCGTAAGTTACAATAATTTGGTTCAAAATTTGCTTCTATATAATGACAATGTTTTTACAATTGGTTTGTTTTTGTGTGACTCGATATAATGAAATGTGTGTTTATTTATTGAAAAAAAGGTGTGTAGTCTGGTAATTTTTATTTTGTTATATTTGTTGTTTCCTTTGTCGAAAAATGGTTGGATGGTCGTTATTTTTAGTTGTTGTATAGTCATTCTTCAAGTTCCATTGAATTTCCTTTTGATATTCTTTTGATACTCCTCATCTATGGATTCTGAAAATGCTATGAAATCTGAAACTGAATGCCTGGATTAGTGTTTGTGTTAGTGGAATTGGTTTGCCATTCGGGATAGGGATGGTTAAAGGATGCTTAAATTTAGTATAAAGTAATATGATTCGTATTTTTCCCTGTTGAATTTCAGTTGTCGTTGGTTTTTCCTTGTGTACTTTTGTTCCTGTTATTGGTTTTTCGACCATTCTTCCAATCCTGTTAATTATTGTTTCGCGAGCTTACAATATTGTTTACTTATTTATTCCATATTGGTTCCAAATTTCTTATTTCATTGTTTAATTTGTGGTTTTCCTGAAACAGTCTAAAATTCTGGTTAGCGTTTTGTTAGTGGGAAAAGGTGTGTTAGCTTGGATCGGTAAAGGTTCGATCGTCACTTGGCCAGGGCGACGAATGAGCGATACGCGAATCTCTTTGAATTGAATATTATTATCTGTTGGTCAATGTTTAACTATTTTTGTGATTAGGGGATACAGGATAAGATATGCGGTGATCGAGGGTTAAAATGATAATACGTACGTTAAGATGTGCAAAAGTATATAACTGTTTTGGCTATTTTTCTTTTCTCTTCCTTTGAATGTTTATACGCTTGATTATAAAAGTAAAGTAATGTAACCCTAAGTATAATTACTTATAATACTATGAAAATACTAAGTAATACTACGGTAATACTAAGTACAATTAGTGTAATGATTAGTATATTATTGTTGTTATTATTATTGTTATTAAAGGTATACGAAAAAAAAGGATTGTTTTTCGTTAGTATTGGTCGATTGGTATGTTTGCATATTGTGTTTGGTATGTATGGTATGAATGTATATTTCCTATTGATTGTATTGATTGTATTGATTGTAGATCGATTTAAGTTTCTGTGATCCAAATTCGTGTCGTATCACGGGTCTTTTTCCTTAATTAATTATCGTAGCGTTCTAAAACTAATCGTCTATTTAAGTAACTGATTGTTAAATTTCAGCTGTGTATGTTCTTACATCTATATGCTTTTACTATTAGTCCATTATTTGTTTTGTGTGTACATGTGTATTATTTTTTGTATGATATAATTGAGAAAACAAGTATTCCAAATGTGTAGAACTGTGTTTAAGAGCATGTTCGTCTCTTGTCATTTGGTCGAAGCAAATGGAGGAGAAAACTTGGGTGCTCTAATCGCTCTACTTCTTTTGCTGCATGTTAATTTTTTTTGTTAATCATGTTTTAATTGTTCTTGAAGAATTAAAAAAAAAAATTATCGCTATCTTTTTCGTCTATTGATGTTGATGATAATATTCCTGTGGTTCTTTGAGTCCACGTTTGATTATTAGTGTTGTTTCTTTTCGATCGATTATATTTTCCTGTTAACCGTTTTGTTTCCTTTATCGATTGCCTTCTCATTTCCTGTTTCGTTTGCCTTGTCATCGTATGTTTTATCATAGTTTTGTTATTCTTGTTCTATATTCTTATTCTAGTCAACATGGGTCGATTGCCTCTTTTTTTTAAATCTTTACTAGCCGACAGAGGGCCATTTTTTTTGTTTACTAGCCGACAGGGGGCCGATTGTTTTTTTTTGTTTTGTTTTGTATTTCGTCCTCGTTTCGAGCGACGGATTGTTCATTTGTGATCGTGTTTGTCCGGTTTGTTCGTTCGTCCCCGGTGGCGGGTGACGGTTTACTTACTTCTAATCGCGTGTGTGCGGTTTGTTCGTCCCCGGTGGCGGGTGACGGTTTCTTATTTCTAGTCGCGTGTGTGCGGTTTGTTCGTCCCCGGTGGCGGTTGACGGATTGTTCGTTTGTTCAATTTGCGTAGATAAATCTAATTCGTTTTCCATTTCGTTTGCCGTGTGTTTTGCTAAGTTCATTTGCCTTTCCATCCCGTGACGTGTTGATCAGGCACGCTTTGGGCTGGTTTTCCTATTGTAAAGTAATTTTTTATTTCCGTGTAGAGTTGTCCATATTCTTTCCTTGGTTGTTGCCGTGAGGTTCATTATTATCGGGAGAGTTATCCTTTGAAGTTTGCCGTGTCGGTTACCGTGAGTTCAATCTCTTCTTCAGTGTTTGATGAGTCGATAATAATTGTTGTTGTTCATTGATTTGTTTATTCTTGGGTGTGCACTCCCGTAATTATAGTGTTCGATATTTGTATTGTATGATTCTTGTTCCGTTTTCATATCGATGCTTTGTAATACGTCTTTTCTTGTGATAAAAGTTTTACGTTCTTGGGGGTTGTATTGTCACAGAATTTTTCTGAAATTGTAGACTGGACGTTTCTTTCCCTGATGAGACCATTCGTCATTAACGAAGTTGGATAATTTCGACGGAGAGAATATTGACGAGATCTCGGGATAGTACGTCTCCGATGATGGAAAATTTTCTGGTTTGAGATGAATTTCGTAGTAATGTTCGTTTTCACGTTCCTGTTTGTACTCCCGAGTGGGGTCATTTTCATTTGTGTTGTGCTTTCGCATGGAGTCGTAATCGAGTTTCTCTTGTAAGTTTGTTATCATTTTTGTGAGGTCGTGAATCTGTTGATTAAGTCTTCGTAATTCTAGTTCATTTTCGTTAGTTTGTCGGTCGTGGGAACTTTTGCAAATTTCATTTGACGATCTCCCAGATTGTCCGTTGTAGTGAATGTGTCGAAATCGATTGTTGTTACGGTTGTTGCTCCTGGGATTACTTATATTTTGGGATAACGTGTTGTTTGATTGTTGGTGGCGCGAATTGTTGCGATACCACTTGTATGGATTATTTAGTGAATTATTACGGAATTTCTGATATTTAAGTCTTTGACTTCGTTCTCTTAATTTTTTTATGGCTGTGCACTCTGAGGTAAAATGAGTGTCGGATCGATGGTATTCGCAAAATCTTTGAGGCGTTATGTTTTGTGTTTTGGCAAGCTGAATTTTCGCTGCCATAGTTTGCGTTCTATAAATGGGTTCATTACATACGCGATGTTGATTAATAATTTGCCGTCGGTGTAGTTCATATTCGATGTTGAATGCTTCTTTTATGGCGGTATCCAAATTTTCATTTTTTTCATTCATTACAAGATCTCCAATTTCATCAAGAAGGCCTCGATAGAAGGCTCTGGTGGCTGATTTTTCTACTTCTTCTATTCTGTTTTTGAGGTATGATCGTTCGGCTTCGGTCGGGTGGAGTTCCTCAAGTGTTTCGAAAATACGTCGTAAAATTACTCGTGTTCGGATCGCATATTCTGACACGGGTTCGTTATAATTTTGAACAATCGATTTTAATTCTGATTCGAGGTCCCAAAGTTCGATTGGACCGCAGAAATAGTCTTTTAGATCTCGAAATAATTCGTTGAGTGTCGTGTATGTTGTTGTATCTACTAAATCGAGGGCAATACCGGATAATTTGTAATGTATCATGGCGAGAAACTGTGCGTGTTCGCTTTCTGGTATTAATATAGTTGCTCTTTTGCAAGCTCGGATAAAATTTTCGACGGGCATATTTTTGCCGTCAAACGTTGGGATTGCGTTATATATATCGTGGAAAGTTACACTAACATATGCCATTTTAATTATATTTGTATTTACTTTTGTTTCCGAATGGGGAAATGCGAGGTTAAATTTTTGCGAGTACTTTTAAGCTCAAGCTGTCTTTTGGCCTAAATTTGTACGGTTTTTTCCCATGAGGAAAATTTGATTTAACTTGTTTTTATTCTATATTTAAACTCGAATGGTATTTGAATTTATGTGAGTTACTTTTAAAAGTATAAATCAAGAAAGAATATTTCAAAACGGAAATCGGAGTCGAAGAAAGAGAGAAGAAAAAAAATTATTTGCAGCCTATAAAGGTTCTACATAGTCCGAATTTATGTCGTTTATTTGCATTATGTGTGCATATTATAAGTGTACGATGATGAGGTGGTGATAAGAGTTTTTTTTTTACAGGAAAGGGGGAAAAAAGAAAAATATATGGATTCGAGGTTGCTATTATTATAGTATGTTTCAGTTTATCGCATTTATTTGCGTTATTTGAGAGTCAGCTAATGTATCTGCTCATGTGTCACAATGGTTCTTGCGAAAGGTAATGGTGACGAACATTTTGAAATGTACTCAAAGATGTGTAAAAATTTTAAACGTTAGAAAAAAAAATTTCAAGTTTGAAAGGTACTTACCTATCGATCCAAGGAGATAATTTGTACATACATAACTGGTTTTATTCCATTTTCATTCGTATTTCGTTTTCTTCCTTCCTTCTTACTTATATTGTCTGTTGTGTATATACGCGTGGTTGACTTGGTTAGATTTTAACGATGCTGTATGTGGCATGCGTTGGAATCCGGAGTAGTTGTCGATAAGTATTTTTCGTGTTTATAAATTTGGTGTAGTTCACTTTTGTAAAATGTATGTTTCTGCATTTTTGCTCACAATGCACTGCTTCGATTGAAGTTTATGTTTATTTTCTTTTGAATGTTACTTTTCTTTAATTGAACGTGTTTCGTCTTTTTCGAATAAATGTTACTTTTTTCATAATTTCGAATGTCATATTTTGTGAATCTGCGTAGTTGGCACTCCCGAATGAATTGCACGTGTTTTTTGTCTTTTAATGTGACTTTGTAAGCGTCTAAACTTCGTTCTTATGAATATTGTTTTGATTTTCCGTTCTTATATTTTTGTGTTTTTATTTTAAGTCGTGTTTTCATTATTGTAAATTTCACTAAGTCCGTTTTTCATGCAATGCACTATATGGGGCGTTCCTTCTCTTTGTCGTTGCACGTTTTCGTTTTTTTTCTGCTTTCACTATTCACGTTATTTGCCTTTTTCGTTTGTCACTTGTGTGTATGACTTTTCGATTTTCTCGTTTTTCGTTGAGACAAAAATTTGTCGTTTACGATGTTTTTATGATATTTGTTTGCTTTTTTCTTTAACTTTTGATCGTAGTTTTTTTAAAAAGTTTGTGTCGTTTTCAATGTTTTCAAAATATTTGCTTGCTTCTTTCACTTTTTATTGTTGTTATAAAAAAAATTTTGTGTTGTTTTATCGATGTTTTAAAAGGTTATTCAGTCGTTATGATTGGTTTTTTTCACTCTCTTGATTTTTATTGTCACTTTCACTTTTCGTTTTTTTGTTAAACTGCTTTTTACGTTTTTGTTTTCTTGTTGTTTTGTCACTTTGTAACTTGATGAAATAGTTTTACACGCGTTTTCCGCCACTAATGTGGGCTTTTCAGGATCGCGCTTCTGACGCCAATTTGTGATGGACGAGCGGGTTAAATAAATGATTATAATGTTGAAGTTGTATATATTAAGTGAAAGTTTATTGAATGTGTGAATGGTTGAGTTCAGAGAGAGTGCACGTCTTAATTAGGTGGATGTTGGAGATGAACTAATTTGGATTAGGAGAGAGAGTGGAAGTGTAAGGTTGGAAGTGGGGTGAAGTAGGGGTCCAGGCGAGTGGAGGGAGGCCACGAGCCGTCGTAACGAAGCCCGTGGGACCAAGGACAATATAGGAGATTAGAAGATGCTGAGGAATAAGGTTTGAGCGTGAGAAGTGATAAGAGAAATGAAGTATGGATGGATGGCGTGAGAAAGGAATGAAAGGGTATGGGGAGTTTTATGTATGATACCGTGACAGTTTTTAAAACATAAAAACTAACACATCATCACAAGAGACTCGAAAAAAAATAGTCGGTTTTTTGCGCCACCCTAATATAGATAACCTTCATTATATATACCTTATCCATACCTTATATAATATATATATGACGTTATATAATATATTCCGGTTCATGAGTTCCGCGGTATTTTCTGACTTCAAACTACCGACTGGAAGCAGAAATGTACGCATTTTAAATAATCTTTTTTAAAAAATATCTATTTGTAGTTTTTTTTTAATTTTTAGCGTGAATAATAAGTATATATACCTCGACTTTATATAAAATATTTGAACTCGTTGTGTTTCAGTCGATAGACCCGTCGGTTCGTCAGTTCCGCGGTATTTTCTGACTTCAAATGACCGACAGGAAGCATAAATGTACGCATCTCAAATAATACTCAAGTTTTTTTCGTTTTTTTAAAATCAATATATAGTGGCTATTCCATATCAAATGACCTACCCTTCAAGCCTGACTATTTTCAATGTTTCCACACTATGTTACAACATATGCACGAATATGGGCTTAATCTTCTGCTTTCGATGTTGTTGTCACACAACAATCATCGATCTTTTGTTTTTAAGTACGCCATGTAGTGTCCCATTGATCCAACTCTTCTTGATCCTGTGTATGCCTTTACGCCAGCCAGGCGATACGTGCTCGCGTTAGATGCATTAGGTGTGATATTAATTGAAAAATTAGCTAGGGCTGTTTTTTCAGATTTGCCACAGTCTACCTCACATACTATATGTGGACCGTAAGTCAATTCAACGCTCGGAATTTTTCCACGCACGATTTAGGACCACTAGTGACTGATCCCTTCAGTGGATATAATATCAAAGTTGGTACTTTGCACGTGATTTATGCGGTAGTTTTGACCTTCACAGATTGAATACTCCGTACGTTACACAGAACTTGGGTCTTTTTCAAGTGAGAAAGCAGCCAAATTAAAGAGAGTGGAAGCAGCGTTTACTTTAACCACGGCTTCACGGCCCGTTTGAGGTTTGAGCTGAGATAAGTTCTGTAGCACCCTCGTACGTTCTTAATAGGGTTTAACAACCAATCCTTTTGGTATTAACATATTCATACATAAAAATATTCCCGACTGCGATTTTGTCATGGCTTCACAATTAATGGTGTTCTTCAATGCTGCCACGCCGAAAATTTGACATAAGCAGGCGAAACCGCAGGTGTTTGACACAATCGTTATATTTGTCCCATCGCGTACGTAAGGGAAAAGATTACCATTCACCATAAGTGGCAGTTTTGTGTACTTCGCGTGTGACGATACAAATCCAGGACACGGATCAGTGTGTCGAATCCTTTTGTTTTATTTGTTATTTTCCTTGATGCAATGCTTTTCGGTTTTTACTTTTAACACCACGTCTGTTACTGTCACATATTTACATGTCATATTTTGCTCAGCAGCTCGTGGAGTATTCTCTGCATTTATAGAGGAAGAGTCGGTGTATTTCAATATATTGTTTGGGTTGTCATTTTTATTACGCCAATTACATTCCTCGTTGAGCTCTTTGATCGCTTCTCTTTGAATGTCGTCGTCGTCGTCTGACAAGCTTGTGACACTTTGCTCAGCAGCGTGCGGTGACAGTTTTGGGTCATCCTCGGGTTGGATCATCCTCGGGTTCATCATTTCGTATGTCGTTTCTTATAACAGATAGTGCATTAAGATTGACTTGTTAACGGCCTGCCATTGCCAATATTATTTTTCCTGGAAAAAAATGACAAGTGCCGTGCACTAAATTTATCAAGCCTTAATGGCACTATGCAGTTTTATTTTATTCATTGCGCTTGTATAATTAGGTATTATTTCTTTTATCTCTCCTAAAAATGTTAGGTCATATGAAGGTAAATATGTTTCGTACACCCGCCGTGTAAATTTTTGTACTGTTTCTATCCTAAAGTGTGTGGCGGTTTTATCGCATTTTCCTGTCAAAGCCAGTGTTCCTGATTTTTTCAATTTCATATGCTCGGTGTTTTCGTTTTTACATGTACTTGTTAACCGCTCGGGTTTTGGAGCTATGAGGTTCCATTTACCTATGATACAATGGTATTATTATCGTCTCCTTAATGGTTATCATCCTTTTAGCGCAGTTTTCTGCGTTTCAATATCGTCATGTATAAATTAGTATTTCACACAGTACGTCGTCCTTAATAAGTAAGGATGGATATTTCGGTTCGCATATAAACATTTTTTGCACACGGTTGCACTTCTGCAAATGGTCGTGCATGAGTTGCAAGTACGTTTGTTGCTCTCGGTTTACTACTACGAGTTCGCTCGTTACGTCTTAGTATTGGTATGTATCATTGTGTTCATATGTCGGGAGTGGGTATACTTTGTTTACCCTGTATTCTATCGTTCCAACGAGTAGAATTACGATGACAAATACTGAGCTGTGTCTCTGGCTATACGCTTTGATTTCTGATAGTTGAAACAGTTTTGTGTATTGTGGGGCGTTATCTGTACGGGGAAACTACAACCTCGAGGAAGATGTGGTAAGATCTGTCAAGTATTCACTTATTTTGTACGGTGACAGCACCGTTGGTGCAGCTGTGCCTTGGCCTACTCTAATCAAAAAATGTTCCAATTCTCGTATATCATCCAGTAAAGTTTCCACCACGATTCCGAGCCCTGTGATGTATTCGTCGAGTTCTTGTCTTGCCATTGTATCTGTTAATCTGTTTTCGATGCAGCTTTCTCTCCTTTTTATTCGATTTTCCAGTGTCTTTTTGTTTTGTTCGATGTGGCTTGCTGTTTTGTTGAAAATTTCCATTGTCGATTCCATGATCTGGATGTTCTCCTTAAGACTTGTTTCGACTGTTTTTGGCCGTTTTTTAGGTGATTTTTTTCTTGTTTTATTTTTTCTAGATCTTCGGCGTCCAAATTTCCAGTCAGTGCTTTTATCACGGTGCCGATTCCGTTGATCAGTCCTCTGCGTTGGCTGTTCGTTCTTTGCGCAGTGATATCATCGATTATTTGCATTCCTTTGATAATTTCTCTTTCCAATCGCATTATTGCGCTGTCCAAAATATTACAAAGCACGTTGGATGCTGCCTGTTTTTTGCACGTTTTTTGTAGTTCGTTTAGTGCCAACCTTATCTGTTTTTTTCTGAGTCTTGATGGGGTGCAGGTCTATGTTGACCACCGAATTCCATTTGTCGTGATAAACTCATATCGTGCCGAATTCTTCGTAGAAAATTCCCAGTTATGTATCGAAGGTTTGTAATTCCCACGGTGTCGTGTTGTCCTCTTTTTCCGAGGTTCCAATTAGCCCCATCGCCCTGTAATGGGATGCGTCTTTTACAATTTTGTTCCCTCTTGTTTTTTGTATATGTGTACGTGTCGTTTTCAATTTTTCCATGGCGCTAGTGCTCATTAAAATGTTTTAGCCAGTTCACGTGCACCTGTGTGAATTTTCGTCTTCTTTTTATCGTGCAATTCACTTCGGAGTTTACCTCCGTTACCATGAGTGGTCTGGTCCATTTTAGGATTAATTTTGCAGACCGTCCGCGCCATACTGTTTCATCGTATAACAGCACACGATCTACGACTTCGAATTTCGGTTGCTTCGATTTCTTATCGTATATTAACTTCAAAACATCTTTTGCATTTGTCAGTTTTTTTCTCGCTGTTTTCCACGTTGCCTTTGATCATACGCGTAATTCTTGGGCATAATCGTCGTATGTATAGGTCACCAAGGTTCTTGTTTCAGCGCCGTAGGCAATTCTGCCTGGTCTCCGTATACGAGTTCGTATGGCGTATACCCTGTGGCTGTGTGCAGTGTCGTATTACATGTAAACATTGTATATGGCAGCCACGTGTCCCATTTTTCTTGATCCTCATCCGAGTAATTTTTTGAGTATTCTACGAGTGTTCGATGAGACGTTTTTAAAGCTCCGTTGGATTCTGAGTGATATGCTATAGTTTGAATCTTTTTCATTTGTTACGTCCTGACGTGAGGTCGAATAATGCAGTAAAATCAAATTCAAATTTTAATACATTCCGATACTGAGAGAATAAATATTTATCAATACAAGACTATTCTCATAATTATTGAACGTGACAGCCTCTTTTCACGAATGTGCGGAAATTATTCTGGATAATAGACTTTTTCGAGTCCAGAAGAAACAGGGTTATGTAGGATTCTATTAAGAATTTCTCGAGCATGGAAAACCCACGAAACATCGACTTCTGGAACTCCAATATTATGATGATTTATGGCCTATTCTCTTCCTCCCATCAAGAGAGAGAGAGAGAGAGCTGGCTATACGCAGCTTTGTATGTGAAGGCGAAGAAGTCGCAGTATATACACATATTGTCTATTTAAGTATTCAAAGAATAATTCTAAACTGCACGAAAAGATCGAGATTTCCGAAGAAAATTTTTTCAGAAACGTAAAACCATTAGGAAAGATCAATTCTCTCAATAAAGTCTCCTTAAATGTCAAATTAATTATATTACGCAATTACCTTCTCTTTATTGAGATTCGGTAATCATTCTTAAATGACGTTATGATCAATCGATCGATTGAGACAGCTGATCAAATTTGTTAGTTTGCGAAAATAGTTAATAATCATAAAGATGTTAAATAAGGAAAATTCAGTTGTAAATTTAACCCATACGGCGCATCTAATAAGCGAGTACGCCACAATGCGCTTTGGTAAAATAAATTGAATATCAGCCTGCGTAAGCGCATTGAAAATAATTAAGCAGAAACGCAGTTAAATAAAATATGACTTGTGACCAAAAATTGCCCAAATATTCGAAATTTACAATCGACTCCAATGCCACAAAATCTCCTCCATTAAAAATCGGTTTATTATACATTTTAGGGCGCCATCCGCGAAATACAAGGCCCGATTTTATACGTTGTTTCAAAAAAGAGAAGAATGTGTCTGACTAAGCTGCAGCCTTGGGAAATGGTAGAGGGGCGGTCCGTTTTGACAAAAGAAATAAAACAATTCTCAATTAAAAAATGCCTGACAATAATTAACGTGGATTTATTTAGTTTTCTCCCATGAAAATCGTTCGAGAAATTTAATCACAAATAATGTTATAAATTCGAAACAATAATAATGATTTGGTTGCGAAACTCAACCGTGACTCGACACAAATTTATCCAAAAGTCTCTACTAAAATTAAAAACACGATAAGAATTCTCGGAACGACACAATGAGCTCTCGATTCTCCGCGCAAGGTTCCCGCGCGACAGAAAATTTCTCAAGTTCACAAAATATAATAAATTAACAATCAGTGGTAATAATTCCTGACAAAATATAAGAGTGGTGGCGTAAACGTGGACTCACCGACTTAGTAGCGTCGTTTCTCAATACTTCGGCTATCGATATTTTAGCCCGAATGATTTCCAAGATATTTTTCCCTTTATCCTCCTTTTTCACACGTTTATCGCCGATCACGTCTACACCGCTTCGCTGTCACCACGTGAGTCTCTCTCATAATTCTTTTCCGTAAATCAAGAACTCATCTCTCCCCTTTTTATCCTAATTTTGCTACGCTTATTGTCAGTACCTGGCGCCACGCTATCTCGCTGTCTCGGAGGCGTTAGATGAAACGATACAGTGAACGCACGCGAATATTTGATTGATTAATTATCTCGCATGATAATATCGTGTCACTATAACGCTTCTAGCCGTTGATCGAAGTACTGTTTTAGGGCCGCCTCTTGACGTTTTGGTGGTTTCCACGTCTTCCGGGAATCGGAACCTCGGTATTTTTGGTTTCCTTGCTGTTGTCCTCCCCCTATAAGCCTCCGGGAAGCGCTTGACGATGTTGGATGGACGAATAAGTTGCTTATGTGCATTGTTCCTTTCTCCTCATTACAGCATTTCCCTCATTACATGAAATTTACAGGACCGTGCGTGATTAATAAAGACTCTTATTTCTTCTCAATCGAACTCTTTTCGGAATCGACAGCTGGCGGCTCTCGTCGCGAGGACGAAGGGTATTTTTATTTATGTACTTCTTATTTTGTAACGCGGCCCAAAAAATGTAATAATAATAATAATAATAATAATAATAATAATAATAATAATAATAATAATAATAATAATAATAATAATAATAATAATAATAATAATAATAATAATAATAATAATAATAATAATAATAATAATAATAATAATAATAATAATAATAATAATAATAATAATAATAATAATAATAATAATTCTCTTTGAGCAGCTCTGTGAGCTGGACGAGCGACGAAAACACTTGTGAATAAAATAAAATTTCAACGAGAATTCCGAACTCCCGAAGACCCAGGAGCAGGGTGAATCACGTACAGATTCACCACGACTAAAAAATAAGCCTATAATGTTCGCCTCAGTTGGTCGGAGGGGAAGAAGAGCGACCTTGAAGAATCGTGTCTAGAGTTGTCACGTCCAACGGGGAACTTGCGTCTGAATGTTGTGAAATACAAACGTTGCTCGCCCGTTGTATTTTGTTCCGCATTAAATTTATTCGTTCTCTTACTATTAGAATTAATAGATTATAATATTCAAAGAATATAAAGCCCGTTTAAAGGAATGAAGAAGAAAAACGATTTTTGAGAAATAATAATTACATAACGATGATAGTAAATAATCTAGTAAATAATTCATTATGCAGAAAACTTTTATAACTACGATCCGAAAGAAAACTCAAATTTTGCATTGTATTCAGTCGAATATTTTAATGAAATCAGAGACATTAAAACCAAATGTGCAAGAACAACTTAGGTCACTCCCATACCAAAAACACGCGTCATAAGCCACATACACACAATCACCTACGATATCAATCGAAAAGGGGAAAGAGACGAAGACCCCTCCATTGCAACGCTATATTTCGTGAGCGCATCCTGAAATGTGAGAATATAGCGATTGCTGCCGGACGTTACAGTTAACGGTCCAACGATGTCGACAGCGCATTTTTTAAATGCTCTCCTTGGTGTGTTTCGGCAATGACTATTGGTGCTTTTCCGCTCAGTTGTGCCTTATTCTTTTAGCATTTTTCGCATTTTATAATGTAATTTTCGATGTCTTTGCGCATGCCAGGCCAATCGTATTTGAGTTTGATGAGACGCGGTGTTCGCGACATCCTCTGGTGTCCGCCTGAAGGTGCATCATGATATTCGCGTAATATATTTTGCCGGGTATTTTCTTCGGGGCATGTTATGCCTATGCTGCAACTATCTTCGTCACTCTCGCTGTTGCTCGAGTATTGGTGCTGCTCGGAAGCATGCACACGATCCCCTCATGCCACGCGCCCCGGGCGGGCCCCCTTCGGCTCGCGCGCGTTGTCGAAGGCCCCTGGCTGTTCGCCCGTGGCGGGAGGCGCATCGCCGCTGTCTTCGTTCTCTTATCGCTGCTCCGCTTCGTGCGGGTGCTTGTAAGTCTTTCGCGATAGCCACTGTCTTCTGTGCTGTTGCTTTCATCTTCCCTCTCACTCTCTCCTGTGCTCGAGTTGTTACATACACTTTACTCAAGGGGTCAGCGTTGGTATTAATTTTGTCAGCTTTATATTCGACTTTGATGTTGTATTCGGCCAATTTCAATCTCCATCGCATTAGTCTCGAGCCGGGATCTTTTACGCTTCGCAACCAAGATAGAGGTTTGTGATCCGTGACGACCTTGAATTTTGTGCCATAAATATACGGACGAAATTGTGAGATGGCCCATACGATTGCGAGTAATTCTTTTTCAGTCGTCATGTAATTTTGCTCGGCTTTTTTGAGCGTTCTGTTTGCGTAGCAAACTGGCAAGTCCTGACCTACCTCACCCTGAAATAGTATGGTACCTATTGCCCTGTCTGATGCATCTGTTGTCACCACGAACGGTTTTCCTAAGTCCGGATATTGTAGTAGTGGGGCTGTGGTTAATGGTTTCTTGAGCTTTTCGAAAGCTTCTTCTTATCTCGTCCATTCAAAAATTTCTCCTTTTTTTGTCAATTCGGTCCATGGTTTATCCATTTTCGCGAAATCCTTTATAAATTTCCTATAGTGTCCCGCGAGACCAAGGAAGGATTGTACGCCTTTCACGTTTTTTGGCCTCGTGGTTTCTCTGCCATCGGGATTTGGTGAAATCCTGATGCAAAGTCGAGCGTGGAGAAATATTTCGCTTTTCCCAACTGGTTCAATATTCCTGTTATATTGGGCAGAGGGTGTGAGTCTCCGACTGTGGCTTTGTTGAGCTTTCGGAAATCTTTCAATTGCATATATGCTGGCCTCTCTATAGTTTTCAGGAATTTCTATGAGGGATAGCGGTTCTTTTGAAACCATCGGCTGCTGTACCTCTACCTCTTCTTCCGTCGAGTTTATTATGCTGATTACCCAGCTATTCCCTGACGACGGGGGAACACATGTGCCGACTATTACGCCCTCAGCGATCTCGACTCATTTAACCAATCCGCCGGATTTGCTGGCTGTTGTTAGGGTTATGCTGTCCCCATATATTTTTATAATACGTCCCCCTAATATTCTTATGTCATGTTTTTCATGAAATCCATTCCAAGGAGCCCGTCCGTCTCCATGGGTACATCATCGCCAATGACATAGAACCCATGCGTAACCTGGACTTTGCGGGTCACAAGGGTCACTTCCGCTTTTACAGTGCCCTTATCACGTACCCTCCGACTCCCTTGAGATCGAGAGTTTCTTGGCTTATCACTGTATCGGTCCTCAGCAAGCCCTTTTTTATTACGCTGCATTGCGCCCCTGTGCCTGCTTTGAGGGTCAGCGTACCTGTTTTTGCTTGACGGGCGGCGATGGGAAAATTGCCCGCCGCATCAAGTGACGTCGGAGTGCAAACGTCGCACATTGAAATCATCGCGCTCGCGGCAACGTTAATTTTATCCGGTCTGGCATCGAGATCGGCTATCGTGAGTGTGTTTAATCCAAGCATACACAAAATTGTGTGACTATCAGTCGTCTGTTTCTCGTTCGATTTGGGTAGCTTGTTGCCGTAATTTTTAAGGCCTTGTGGATTCCCCCATCGCTTCGAGGGACTTTGCCCTTGGTTCCTTGCCCCTGGTCCTGTAATCTATTTCGGCACTCATTATGGAAGTGTCATGGCTTTTTGCAGTAGTGGCACGTGATGTACACCTTGATTATGCCACGATCCGGACCGGGAGCGGTAGACTGTACCGCCCCTGCTGAGATTGTTTCGGGTCCAGCCAAATTGCGTCGTTCTTGCTGGCTGCCGCATTCACGAGCAAAATGCCCCGATTCTCCGCACCGGTGACATTTTATAGATTCGCGTCTTCTAATACCCGTTTGTCGATTTATCGAATCGCCTACTTGTGCCGTTTTTCCTCAGCCATCGCTCTTTTCATATCTAATGTAAGGTCCGGAAATCCTCGTGCCTTAACTATTACCTGATATTCCCGTCGTAACCTTCACTCGAAATTATTCCATGCCTTTTTCGCTGCCGTCGGCTCTTTTGCCATGCCTGCATTGACGAGCTCCATCATTACGGCTTTGAGTCACTGTCCATAAGCAAATACCGATTCATTCGGTGTTTGCTTACATATGATAAATTGTACTCTGTCGCGTTCGACCTTGTATTTGGCAAATGAATCGATTTGTTTATAACGCGTGTCTTTATGAGCCTTTCCCACAACCTCTGTTGCCATTACAGCTTTTAACAATGCTGCCTTACCTGCTGCTGCGACGCTCTCGTCGGCATAAGCATATGCTTCGATTATATCATCTACCTCGTCAGGGTTCTTCCCGTCAAATCGCGGAACCAAGGTCCTTGCCTCTTTCAATGCTATGTGTTCAGGCATTGTATATAAAGGTATGTCAGTATCTAATAAGGTGTTATTCAACGAAGTAAGATTCGCTAAATTTATTTCACGACCCCGATCAAGTTCTACCGCGTCAGCAAAGTATTCGTCGCTGCTTCGTGCATTGTTTGACGCGCACAAAATTCTTCTACGCCGGTCAAATCGCGTTCCCTCTGCTAAAAGCCTTTGAAAAAATTCGCCTGGGTTTTCTGAGCCTCTTCTACGTTTTACACCGGTCTCAACAGGTTCGATGACCCGTTCAAAAGTAAGCAATTTTTCGAAAATTGACTCTAATGATCTTGAAACTACATGTTTTCCCAGTAATTTTAAATGTCCTACGCGCGCGTCTCTAGACATTTAATCCTATCTGACTTTGACCATGCAATATAATTTGTGCCGCCACTTACATTAAGATGGTCTTGGAGATCATGATGTTTTCAGCTGCTTGTAGTCGTGTGATGGCAGGTGTTGCTGTCTCTCTTCGCCCTGGTCCTTGATTGATTCGGCTGGTCTCTTCGTCGATTCTCGGGATGACGGCTGCTCTCTACGACTCCGTGGTTTTCGATGTCTCCGCATTTCTCGTTGTCTGCTGATCGGCAAATACTCAAAACTCAGTGACTGCTAGCTGGTTTTCACTTTCCTCATCACAACGTCTATTTGTCGGACGGCTTCCTCACACTAAGTCAGTGTGCAGGGATTTTCCTCTATTTATTTGCACTCACTAACATTGACAGTATCCCACCGCTGCCACCAAAATGTTGTATCGGAAAGTCGATTGAAGTTCCAATACTGAATGTTTATTGGGATGTTTGTCGATTAGGAGTAAAACTCGTGTTAACAAGTAAGTAATGAACTATTGAAGTCTACGAAATGTTTACCAATGTACGGATATAATTCGGAACCGGACCGTTCGGTTCAACTCGTCTATCAAGAGTGTCTTCTTCTTCTATAAAAAGTAAGAAACTAGTTCAAAATTGTCGCAATTTTGATTTCTGTGATTCTGTCATATATTCCTCGGTCTCCGCTTTGTGCGGATCTTCGTGTCCGCCGCTCATTAGCGACAGATATTATGATTAAATATAGAGATTAACTTAAAAAAAGCGCTAAATAACTTCTATATTTTTCCATTAATATTTTTTATTTTAGTTTAAAATGGTTCATTTATCCTGAGTGAAATGCATCGGCCTAAAAATTCTGGAAGCCTGCTTTCAGTACGTACAAAAAATAAATTTTCAACAAGATAAAAAATCGTCGGTATCACAGATTGATCGGTTTCTTAAGGGATGCCCCTTATATATAGACAAAAAATACAAGTTATGAATATCGCAAGCTGCGAATTTTTTAGTACTCGTACAAATGTCTCTTAAAAAGTGGTGATTTTTAACAAAAATCAAAATGGTCCAAGCTGAAAAAAAATGTATTTTCGGTTTTAAACGGAGAACATAAAAATTAGATTCGACATTTTTGTTGTATTTTTGCAAAATTTGTTAGACAAATGAAATTTTTCTAAAATAAAAAAGGCGATATCTCGAGAATGGTTGGAGATACGCAAAAACGGATGAAATTTCGGGCGGGTTCAAAGAGGATGGTTCTTGATGAGGCTGAACGACCTACGTCCTTGGATTTTCAAAATCAAAAACTTTTTGAAAATCCATCTAAATAGAAAAAAAGTTTCACCCAAGGAAGAAATTGCCCATATATCTTCCGGATACGACACGGAACGCCATATGCGAACATATTATGATGAAGTAATTATATAAGGTATTAATTTTTCTGAAATGAAAATGACGATATCTCGAGAGCGGTTGGAGATACGTGAAAACGGTTGAAATTTTGGGAATTAGCCTACAGGGGGAAGACCTCGGGAAGCCCGAGCGACTCGCACCCTTGGATTTTCAAAAATCAAAAACTTTTTGAAAATTCATCTAAATAGAAGAAAAGAGTATCATCGAGTGAAGGAATTCTCCTGTATATTCTTCTGGATATGACACGGAACGCCATATACGAATATACATTATGATTGAGTAATAATATAGAGTTTTAAATTTTTCTGAAATAAAAAGAGCGTATCGTGCATGTAAAATGTATGCTCACTTACGCCCTTCCCACGAATAAAATGTAAAAATGGCGATATCTCGAGAACGGTTGGAGATACGCAAAAACGGTTGAAATTTCGGGTGCTGGGCTATGGGGGAGGACTCCGAGATGCTCGAGCGTTTCACGCCTTTGGATTTTCAAAAATCAACAATTTTTTGAAAATTCGTCATTACGGAAATATGAAGAAATGGCGATATCTCGAGAACGGTTCGAGACACGCGAAAACGGATGAAATTTCGGAGAGATTCATTGGGGAAGGTCCTCGATGAGCCCGAATGACCCACGCCCTTGGATTCTCAAAAGCAAAAACGTTTTGAAAATTTGTTCTTGTAGCCTCTCCTCTGCGACAGGCTTAGCACCAAAGAGGCGCATCGGGCGTGTGAAATATATACCTTTGGGCACGTATATTGGATAGCCTACATACCCGCATATTTTGTATGACCGTTACGGTCTTCTAAGCCTCAGTAGATGCCGCCGCGAGCCAATGTTTATCATCGCGCATTCTAGAGCGATTACTAGTTTCATGCAGACGCTACGCTGCACGTATCTATTTCACTCGTGTATCCATTGCGACGCGCGTATCTCCAAGTTCACGGTCATCGTGGGCTTGCAACACACGCTCTGCTATAGGGCCGGAGGCGTGGTAAGAACGTTGTATTCGGTAAGATGCACTATCTCTTTTTTCATTGTACATTGTAAAAAATTTCTTTCTGAAAATTAAGATACCGGTGTAGGAATTTCGAATGCATGAACCGTCTATGAATTTTCATATAAACATGGTTCTGAAAATTAAGAAGAACGTTATTTGAAAAAGATGCACTGTATATTATATTTGATATACACCTTTGTTGTTTATTTAATGAATCTATATTATTTTAAAAAACTGGTAGTAGTCCAATTAATATGAAAAGTATTGTTATTTTGAAATAATTTTTTTGAAAATTTATGTATTCGATTAGAAAATATTCGATACAGAAAATACAATGATATTGTATATTAAAGAGATCAATTTTGTTTGTCCGATCGACTGCAAAAATTGCATTTTAGACACCAAACCATCCATCGATAAGAAAAAAAATTATAAACTTGAATATGGATAGAATTTTCTTATTCTAATTATAAATTTATAATTTTGGTTGTCTGATGAACTGCGCAAATTATATTTTAAATCAAATCATTCATCGATAAGAGAAAGAATCATGAACTTTATCATAGATAGTATTTTCTTTTTCTAATTATAAATTTATAATTCTGCTTGTCCGATGGACTGCACAAATTATAATTTAGACACCGAATCGTCCATCAATAAGAGAAAGAATCATAATCTTTAATATGGATATAATTTTCTTACTCTAATTATAAATTTATAATTTTGGTTGACCAATGAACTGCACAAGCTATATTATAAACACCAAATCATCCATCGATGAGTGAAAGAATCATAACATTCAATACGGATGAAATTTTCTTATTCTAATCAGAAATTTATACTTTTGTTTCTCCAATGAACTGCATCGATGAGAGAAAGAATCATAAACTTTAATATGGATAGAATTTTCTCACCCTAATTATAAACTTATAATTTTGCTTGTCCGATGGACTGCATAATAGTACATTAAGACCCGAGGACAAAAAAACTTTTTCTGACGAGTGTGAGTTTGCAGCATGAGCCGAAGGCGAATGCTGCAATCACACTCGTCAGAAAAAGTTTTTTTGTCCTCGGGTCATACAATATTTTATCGCCCGACGGCGTAAAGTGCCTTTTAAGCCCACGAAGTGTGCGTAAAAAGGCACTTTTACGTCCGGAGGGCAATAAATTATATTTTAGACACCAAATCATCTGTCGATAACAGAAAGAATCATGAAGTTTTATACGGATAGAATTTCTTTCATTCTGCAGTGGACATAATGCCATGAGGTCAGCCGATTCAGCCTATAATCAATTCAAATAATTGTTGTAATAATAACACCGGCACACAAAAAAAAGTGGTCTATACTTTTGACCAGACCCATCTATCTCTATTCATTGCTATACTGTTTGGATGTACAAGGCCTGGTGGATAAATTGAAACCGAACACATATGGAAACGATCAGTGGAGACTTTTCATTGATTCGTTAAAAAGGAGTCTCAAAGCTGTTCTGCTTCACAGCGGAAACACAGATGCACCTGTTCCAATAGCTCACTCGACCAAGCTAAAAGAAACTTACGAAAATTTAAAGATAGTATTGGATAAAATAAAGTATTTGAAACATTAATGGAAAGTTTGGAGTGATCTGAAAACTGCAACACTACTTTTAGGTCAACAATCGGGGTTCACAAAAAACCCTGCTTTTTATGTTTATGGGATAGTAGGGACAGGAAAAAACATTATATTAATAGAGAATGGCCAACGAGCACAGACTTCAATCCAGGTAATAAACAACATCATACGAACACCATTGATTGATCCTTCAAAATATCTGCTACCCCCACTCCATATTAAGCTAGGTCTTATGAAGCAGTATGTCAAACCTCTGGATAAAGATCGCGATTGTTTTCGGTATTTAGGAAAAAAGTTTCCCGCGATAAGTGATGCTAAATTAAAAGAAGGGATTTTTGACGGACCACAAATTCGTAGTTTATTTCAAGACAAGAATTTCATCACAAAAATGAACGACACCGAAAAAGCAGCATGGCAAAGCTTAAAAAATGTTTTCCAGAACTTTTTAGGAAATAAGAAGAGTGACAATTACAAGAATTTAGGTGAAGAATTGTTGAAAAATTTTAAAAATTTTGGTTGTTTGATGAATCTTAAATTGCACTTCCTTCACTCTCACCTTGACTACTTTCCTCGAAACCTTGGAGACTATAGTGAAGAACAAGGAGAGCGATTCCATCAAGACATTAGTGAAATGGAGAGTCGGTATCAAGGAAACTGGAATGTCAACATGATGGCAGATTTTTGCTGGACGTTAGAGAGAGAAATAAAAGAAGAAAATAGAATGAGAAAGAGAAACTCGCTGCATAGATCATTCGACGAAAAAAGAGTGCGGTACAAGCGCAGAACGGTATAAGATCAATGAAATTCTTTCCTCACGTCATCTATATCGCTTTTGCATTTCTTTCATCATCTGCAGAGGATAAAAAAAAAACATGATTCAATTTACCTCTTCACTGGTAAAGGTAAAGAGTCGCTGATTCCAAATCTGCACTCCGATAAAAATTCAAAAAACGAATTTTAAAAAAATACAAAAAAAATATAAAAAATTCAAAAAAAAAAAAAAAAAAGTGAAGTGTGAAATACTACCATGCAGCCTCCTCGTGGCACACTTTTGATTGTATAAAAATTGCCAACTAATGCTCGAGGTGAGAAATAAATACGTATTTAATTTCTAAGTTTTTAGTGCAAATTCGTTATCAGGGAACTCGAAAACCCTCGAGCACCAATTTTTGCTCACATCAAACGATTTTTTTCGTTTTTGGTTCAATCTAGTTCAATAAAATTTCATTCATACTGATAACTGCGATTTTACGCAATTTTTAACTATGTTTGGCCGTTTTTCGCAATTTACTCAATCTTTTGGAGGTATAGAGCCAAACAGACTTCACATTCAGGTTCATAGTATCAAAGTACGTAAGAAACATACTTGATCTAATTCAATACAATTTTTGCATACACATGATAGCGATTTTTCGCAATTTTTAGCCATTTTTAGCGTTTTTTGGCAATTTACTCCAATTTTCGAGGACGCACGAGTCAAACAGACTTTAAATTCGGGTTCAGCGCATCAAATTACATAAGAAACATACTTGATCTGGTTCAATAAAAATTTGTTCATACTCATAACTGCGATTTTTCGCAATTTTTAGCAATTTTTAGCCGTTTTTTGCAATTTACTCAAAATTTTGGGGGTGTATTAGCCAATCGGACTTCAGATTCGGATTCAGCGCATTAAAATACATAGAGATAGATGGGTCTGGTCAAAAGTATAGACCACTTTTTTTTGTGTGCCGGTGTTATTATTACAACAATTATTTGAATTGATTATAGGCTGAATCGGCTGACCTCATGACATTATGTCCACTGCAGAATGAAAGAAATTCTATCCGTATACAACTTCATGATTCTTTCTGTTATCGACAGATGATTTGGTGTCTAAAATATAATTTATTGCCCTCCGGACGTAAAAGTGCCTTTTTACGCACACTTCGTGGGCTTAAAAGGCACTTTACGCCGTCGGGCGATAAAATATTGTATGACCCGAGGACAAAAAAACTTTTTCTGACGAGTGTGAGTTTGCAGCATGAGCCGAAGGCGAAAAAGGCACTTTTACGTCCGGAGGGCAATAAATTATATTTTAGACACCAAATCATCTGTCGATAACAGAAAGAATCATGAAGTTTTATACGGATAGAATTTCTTTCATTCTGCAGTGGACATAATGCCATGAGGTCAGCCGATTCAGCCTATAATCAATTCAAATAATTGTTGTAATAATAACACCGGCACACAAAAAAAAGTCGTCTATACTTTTGACCAGACCCATCTATCTCCATGTATTTTAATGCGCTGAATCCGAATCTGAAGTCCGATTGGCTAATACACCCCCAAAATTTTGAGTAAATTGCAAAAAACGGCTAAAAATTGCTAAAAATTGCGAAAAATCGCAGTTATGAGTATGAACAAATTTTTATTGAACCAGATCAAGTATGTTTCTTATGTAATTTAATACGCTGAACCCGAATTTAAAGTCTGTTTGACTCGTGCGTCCTCGAAAATTGGAGTAAATTGCCAAAAAACGCTAAAAATGGCGAAAAATTGCGAAAAATCGCTATCATGTGTATGCAAAAATTGTATTGAATTAGATCAAGTATGTTTCTTACGTACTTTGATACTATGAACCTGAATGTGAAGTCTGTTTGGCTCTATACCTCCAAAAGATTGAGTAAATTGCGAAAAACCGCTAAACATAGTTAAAAATTGCGTAAAATCGCAGTTATCAGTATGAATGAAATTTTATTGAACTAGATTGAACCAAAAACGAAAAAAATCGTTTGATGTGAGCAAAAATTGGTGCTCGAGGGTTTTCGAGTTCCCTGATAACGAATTTGCACTAAAAACTTAGAAATTAAATACGTATTTATTTCTCACCTCGAGCATTAGTTGGCAATTGTTATACAATCAAAAGTGTGCCACGAGGAGGCTGCATGGTAGGATTTCAAACTTCACTTTTTTTATTTTTTTTTTTGAATTTTTTAAATTTTTTTTGTATTTTTTTAAAATTCGTTTTTTGAATTTTTATTGGAGTGCAGATTTGGAATCAGCGACTCTTTACCTTTACCAGTGAAGAGGTAAATTGAATCATGTTTTTTTTTATCCTCTGCAGATGATGAAAGAAATGCAAAAGCGATATAGATAACGTGAGGAAAGAATTTCATTGATCTTATACCGTTCTGCGCTTGTACCGAACTCTTTTTTCGTCGAATGATCTAAGCAGCGAGTTTCTCTTTCTCATTCTATTTTCTTCTTTTATTTCTCTCTCTAACGTCCAGCAAAAATCTGCCATCATGTTGACATTCCAGTTTCCTTGATACCGACTCTCCATTTCACTAATGTCTTGATGGAATCGCTCTCCTTGTTCTTCACTATAGTCTCCAAGGTTTCGAGGAAAGTAGTCAAGGTGAGAGTGAAGGAAGTGCAATTTAAGATTCATCAAACAACCAAAATTTTTAAAATTTTCCAACAATTCTTCACCTAAATTCTTTTAATTGTCACTCTTCTTATTTCCTAAAAAGTTCTGGAAAACATTTTTTAAACTTTGCCATGCTGCTTTTTCGGTGTCGTTCATTTTTGTGATGAAATTCTCGTCTTGAAATAAACTACGAATTTGTGGTCCGTCAAAAATCCCTTCTTTTAATTTAGCATCACTTATCGCGGGAAACTTTTTTCCTAAATACCGAAAACAATCGCGATCTTTATCCAGAGGTTTGACATACTGCTTCATAAGACCTAGCTTAATATGGAGTGGGGGTAGCAGATATTTTGAAGGATCAATCAATGGTGTTCGTATGATGTTGTTATTACCTGGATTGAAGTCTGTGCTCGTTGGCCATTCTCTATTAATATAATGTTTTTTCCTGTCCCTACTATCCCATAAACATAAAAAGCAGGGTTTTTTGTGAACCCCGATTGTTGACCTAAAAGTAGTGTTGCAGTTTTCAGATCACTCCAAACTTTCCATTAATGTTTCAAATACTTTATTTTATCCAAAACTATCTTTGAATTTTCGTAAGTTTCTTTTAGCTTGGTCGAGTGAGCTATTGGAACAGGTGCATCTGTGTTTCCGCTGTGAAGCAGAACAGCTTTGAGACTCCTTTTTAACGAATCAATGAAAAGTCTCCACTGATCGTTTCCATATGTGTTCGGTTTCAATTTATCCACCAGGCCTTGTACATCCAAACAGTATAGCAATGAATTCTTTTCATCGTTTGTGAAGAATTGCCGAAACTTCTTCTCATTTTCGGGATAAAAATAAGCTGATGTTCCTTTAGCCAACAATTTTTTATTTTTTAATGCTGCCGCTAGATGTTCAGCTAGGTAGGTATTCATCATGCTCGGAACTTTCTTCTTGGGAGAAGTATGTTTCTTACGGACTTTGATACTCTGAACCAGAATGTGAAGTCCGATTGGCTCTATACCCTCAAAAGATTGAGTAAATTGCGAAAAACCGCTAAACATAGTTAAAAATTGCGTAAAATCGCAGTTATGAGTATGAATGAAATTTTATTGAACTAGATTGAACCAAAAACGAAAAAAATCGTTTGATGTGAGCAAAAATTGGTGCTCGGGGGTTTTCGAGTTCCCTGATAACGAATTTGCACTAAAAACTTAGAAATTAAATACGTATTTATTTCTCACCTCGAGCATTAGTTGGCATTTTTTATACAATCAAAAGTGTGCCACGAGGAGGCTGCATGGTAGGATTTCACACTTTACTTTTTTTAAATTTTTTTTTGAATTTTTTATATTTTTTTTTGTATTTTTTTTTAATTCGTTTTTTGAATTTTTATTGTAGTGCAGATTTTAAATCAACGACTCTTTACCTTTACCAGTGAAGAGGTAAATTGAATCATGTTTTTTTTTATCCTCTGCAGATGATGAAAGAAATGCAAAAGCTATATAGATGACATGAGAAAAGAATTTTATTGATCTTATACCGTTCTGCGCTTGTACCGAACTCTTTTTTCGTCGAATGATCTATGCAGCGGGTTTCTCTTTCTCATTCTATTTTCTTCTTTTATTTCTCTCTCTAACGTCCAGCAAAAATCTGCCATCATGTTGACATTCCAGTTTCCTTGATACCGACTCTCCATTTCACTAATGTCTTGATGGAATCGTTCTCCTTGTTCTTCACTGCAGTCTCCAAGGTTTCGAGGAAAGTAGGCAAGGTGAGAGTAAAGGAAGTGCAATTTAAGATTCATCAAACAACCAAAATTTTTAAAATTTTCCAACAATTCTTCACCTAAATTCTTGTAATCGTCACTCTTCTTATTTCCTAAAAAGTTCTGGAAAACATTTTTTAAACTTTGCCATGCTGCTTTTTCGGTGTCGTTCATTTTTGTGATGAAATTCTCGTCTTGAAATAAACTACGAATTTGTGGTCCGTCGAAAATCCCTTCTTTTAATTTAGCATCACTTATCGCGGGAAACTTTTTTCCTAAATACCGAAAACAATCGCGATCTTTATCCAGAGGTTTGACATACTGCTTCATAAGACCTAGCTTAATATGGAGTGGGGGTAGCAGATATTTTGAAGGATCAATCAATGGTGTTCGTATGATGTTGTTATTACCTGGATTGAAGTCTGTGCTCGTTGGCCATTCTCTATTAATATAATGTTTTTTCCTGTCCCTACTATCCCATAAACATAAAAAGCAGGGTTTTTTGTGAACCCCGATTGTTGACCTAAAAGTAGTGTTGCAGTTTTCAGATCACTCCAAACTTTCCATTAATGTTTCAAATACTTTATTTTATGCAATACTATCTTTAAATTTTCGTAAGTTTCTTTTAGCTTGGTCGAGTGAGCTATTGGAACAGGTGCATCTGTGTTTCCGCTGTGAAGCAGAACAGCTTTGAGACTCCTTTTTAACGAATCAATGAAAAGTCTCCACTGATCGTTTCCATATGTGTTCGGTTTCAATTTATCCACCAGGCCTTGTACATCCAAACAGTATAGCAATGAATTCTTTTCATCGTTTGTGAAGAATTGCCGAAACTTCTTCTCATTTTCGGGATAAAAATAAGCTGATGTTCCTTTAGCCAACAATTTTTTATTTTTTAATGCTGCTGCTAGATGTTCAGCTAGGTAGGTATTCATCATCCTCGGAACTTTCTTCTTGGGAGAAGTATGTTTCTTACGGACTTTGATACTCTGAACCAGAATGTGAAGTCCGATTGGCTCTATACCCTCAAAAGATTGAGTAAATTGCGAAAAACCGCTAAACATAGTTAAAAATTGCGTAAAATCGCAGTTATGAGTATGAATGAAATTTTATTGAACTAGATTGAATCAAAAACGAAAAAAATCGTTTGATGTGAGCAAAAATTGGTGCTCGGGGGTTTTCGAGTTCCCTGATAACGAATTTGCACTAAAAACTTAGAAATTAAATACGTATTTATTTCTCACCTCGAGCATTAGTTGGCATTTTTTATACAATCAAAAGTGTGCCACGAGGAGGCTGCATGGTAGGATTTCACACTTTACTTTTTTTGAATTTTTTTTTGAATTTTTTATATTTTTTTTTCTATTTTTTTTAAATTCGTTTTTTGAATTTTTATTGTAGTGCAGATTTTAAATCAGCGACTCTTTACCTTTACCAGTGAAGAGGTAAATTGAATCATGTTTTTTTTTATCCTCTGCAGATGATGAAAGAAATGCAAAAGCTATATAGATGACATGAGAAAAGAATTTTATTGATCTTATACCGTTCTGCGCTTGTACCGAACTCTTTTTTCGTCGAATGATCTATGCAGCGGGTTTCTCTTTCTCATTCTATTTTCTTCTTTTATTTCTCTCTCTAACGTCCAGCAAAAATCTGCCATCATGTTGACATTCCAGTTTCCTTGATACCGACTCTCCATTTCACTAATGTCTTGATGGAATCGTTCTCCCTGTTCTTCACTGCAGTCTCCAAGGTTTCGAGGAAAGTAGGCAAGGTGAGAGTGAAGGAAGTGCAATTTAAGATTCATCAAACAACTAAAATTTTTAAAATTTTCCAACAATTCTTCACCTAAATTCTTGTAATCGTCACTCTTCTTATTTCCTAAAAAGTTCTGGAAAACATTTTTTAAACTTTGCCATGCTGCTTTTTCGGTGTCGTTCATTTTTGTGATGAAATTCTCGTCTTGAAATAAACTACGAATTTGTGGTCCGTCGAAAATCCCTTCTTTTAATTTAGCATCACTTATCGCGGGAAACTTTTTTCCTGAATACCGAAAACAATCGCGATCTTATCCAGAGGTTTGACATACTGCTTCATAAGACCTAGCTTAATATGGAGTGGGGGTAGCAGATATTTTGAAGGATCAATCAATGGTGTTCGTATGATGTTGTTATTACCTGGATTGAAGTCTGTGCTCGTTGGCCATTTTCTATCAATATAATGTTTTTTCCTGTCCCTACTATCCCATAAACATAAAAAGCAGGGTTTTTTGTGAACCCCGATTGTTGACCTAAAAGTAGTGTTGCAGTTTTCAGATCACTACAAACTTTCCATTGATGTTTTAAATACTTTATTTTATCCAATACTATCTTTAAATTTTCGTAAGTTTCTTTTAGCTTGGTCGAGTAAGCTATTGGAACAGGTGCATCTGTGTTTCCGCTGTGAAGCAGAACAGCTTTGAGACTCCTTTTTGACGAATCAATGAAAAGTCTCCACTGATCGTTTCCATATGTGTTCGGTTTTAATTCATCCACCAGGCCTTGTACATCCGAACAGTATAGCAATGAATTCTTTTCATTGTTTGTGAAGAATTGCCGAAACTTCTTCTCTCTTTCGGGATAAAAAAAAGCTGATGTTTTTTTAGCCAACAATTTTTTATTTTTTAATGCTGCCGCTAGATATTCAGCTAGGTAGGTATTCATCATCCTCGGAACTTTCTTCTTGGGAGAACTCGTCGACTTCCATCACCTCTTCTTCTACATCCATTGGTTCGGGAGTTACGATTTCATCCACGACTACGATTTTTTCTGGTTTTACAACTGATGAAACGTTGGCATATACAATTTTAGCTTTATTTCACATGGTAAAACCTTTAATGTCGGTCATACAAGAATAACAGTTTTCTTGACTTGTCGGTGCAGACCATATCATCCGTTTTGTAAATCGCAAGTTTTCTTTTTTTTTGTCCCTTTCCCATTGTGTTGACATTGTGATACATCGACCACAACCTGTATACGATACCTAGTTTGTCCCCAAATCGGTTATTTTAATACCAAAGCAATCCTCGTTAATCGACTTGCGTTTGTCAGATAAAGGCCTTCGGTATTTTGCTACTTCAAATTCACTACAGACAAAAAAAAACAAACGAGGACTTTTGTTACATTTGTGGAAGTGATTTCTCGTAACATCATACTTTACAGAAGCCAAGTTACCCACTAATGTCAAGCTGCTGTCGCTTGATGACGACGCCTGCGGGCCTGCTTCCTCACCCCGACCAGGCACCGATACTGGCGTCCTAACCCCTGCATCGTCTTATCGCTTGTGCCTGCCATGACGGCATAATCGCCGTTAACCCAGGGACTTTGCCAGACGATCCTGTTGCCCACCGTCACCACGTGGAGGTGCCCTAGTTACAGGCACAAGCAATTCGTCATCCAAAGTAAAAAAAATATCGAATGCCCTTATCTGACAATTTGAAATCTGCTTACCGCGATTGTAAACTGGTTTTACTAAGGCTACTAGAACTTAATACTTGATCCAGTTCAACAAAACTTTTTTCAAACTCATAACTGTGATTTTTCGCAATTTTACCGTTTTTAAGGGTTTCCGCAATTTACTTAAAGTTTTGAGGGTGCACGAGCCAAGCGGACTTCAAATTCGGGTTCAGCGGATCAAAATACATACGAAACATACTTGATCTAGTTCAATGAAAATTTTTTCATACTCACAACTGCGATTTTTTGCAATTTTTAGCCATTTTTAGCGGTTTTTTGCAATTTACTCAAAATTTTGCGGGTGTATTGGTCAATCGGACTTCGGATTCAGATTCAGCGCATCAAAGTACATAGAGATTGATAGGTCTGGTCAAAAGTACAGACCACTTTTTTTTTTGTGTTGGTGTAATATTTGATAATAATACACACACAAATTCATTAATTCATTATTCAACGGCATGCACCATGAATAAATATTTATCATTTGCGCATTACAGTTTTTCAGATATTTCTGTTACTTAATTTTTGTGGTATAAATTAACAATATTAGTGGATATCTAAAATATAATTCTTTACTTTCCTGATTTATAATAATTACCTGAAATGCGATTGGAATTCGTTGTCAGTTGTCAGTATAATTAGGTACAACCTCTTTAACATAATTTTGGACTCTTGGCATAAAACGTATTCTTTTTTCACAGAATATCAAAATCCATTTCATCATCACTTTCTTCATTCATATCTTATCTCAATCTTGATCACTTTCATCCGAATAATTAGTTATTATTTGAAACGAATGATCGATTAGTAGGGAAATAATAATGACATTTTTCTTATTATACGCCAAACTGACCGAAGATCACTGCAAGCGTGTAATAAGCGTGCAAGCGAACGCAGCTATGTCTTTCTGCTACGCTACGGGTGACAAGCGTAGAATACGAAATTGTGCGAAATAATCGTCAGAGGAGAAGAAAATCACCCCGAAGCAGATGTGGCCTCAAACGAAAATATAAAAGCCGATATCATCGTTATGCCAATAGCTGCAGACTTGGTTCTGGTCCCATTAAGAGGAGAAGAAAATCTTCATAATGTGCATAATTAACGTCTCCAATACTCGATAATTCATAAGATATGATTAAAGAAAACTAAAATTTGTGGCTAATTCACGTTGTTTGGCGTATAAGAGACTTGGCGCGTCTTGAGGTCCGTGAACTTTGCCGTAAATGTACTTGTCTCGAGACGCTAACGCGTCTCTTAATTTCATACATGGTGTTTATTATATTAATCAACACCATGTATGAAACACCATGTCAAAAAAGTCGTCTGTATTTTTGACCAGACCCATCTATCTGTATGTATTTTGATGCGCTGAATCCGAATCCGAAGTCCGTTTGGCTCATACACCCTTAAAATTTTTAGTAAATTGCAAAAAACCGCTGAAAATGGCTAAAAATTGCAAAAAATCGCAGTTGTGAGTATGAAAAAATTTTCATTGACCTAGATCAAGTATGTTTTGTATGTATTTTGATCCGCTGAACCCGAATTTAAAGTCCGCTTGGCTCATGCACCCTCAAAACTATAAGTAAATTGCGAAAACCCTTAAAGACGGTAAAATTGCGAAAAATCACAGTTATGAGTTTGAAAAAAGTTTTATTGCACTGGATCAAGTATTAAGTTCTAGTAGCCTTAGTGAAACCAGTTTACAATCGCTGTAAGCAGATTTCAAATTGTCAGATAAGGGCATTCGATAATTTTTTTACTTTGGATGACAAATTGCGAAAATCTGCTAAAAATAGCTGAAAATTGCGAAAAATCGCAGTTATAAGTATGCAATTTTTTTTTATTGAACTAGATCGAGTATGTTTTTTATGTATTTTGATGCGCTGAGTCCGATTGCCGAGTCTGTTAATCTCCACCATGGACCCTGGTGCCGGTACTCTGGTGTAGTGGCTAGCGTACTTGCCTCTAAACCAGAACATCGGGAGGTCCTGGGTTCGATTCCCTTCGCCGTAGCCTCGTCGAGAAATAACGAGTTTTTTTTCCTGTGTCATTTAAATATAAAAAATAAATTTGCGACGAGAGACCTAAATATTAATATTCAGAGCTCTGCTTTAAACAGGAATCTTCTTTTACTTCCCTGAAGGTAATTAATTGGAGATTGCGAATTGAAAAAATAGTCTCATTTTTTAAAAGCATAGTAACGATGACCATACGGAGAGCAAAATTCTGATAAGGATCGAAACGTCTCGCCTCGTGAGAGGTTTTGATCCTCAGACTTAGTATACCTATATATATCTCTGTCTCGCTCCCTCGCTCTATATCTCTCTCTCTATATCTATATACATATATATTCACGCTCATTCCTGTACACCCCGTGATAATATATATAGGTATAGACATTGTAGCGATGACCGTACGGAGAGCAAAATTCAGGTAAGGATCGAAACCGCTCGACTCTCGACGAAGTTTACTCCTCGAGGAGTTATACTCCATCGAGCCCGTGCGCATTCGATCCTCGATGATCAACACGTTCAATGAGTTCCGAAGGGAGATCCCATTGACTCAGTATATCTATATATATCTCTCTGTATACGTATATATTAGACTGATTAACGAAATTAGATTTTTTTTTTTTTTAAATCTCCGATTAAATACTTTCGGGGAAGTGAAGAAGATGCCTGTTGAAAGCAGAGCTCCGAATGTTGATATATTTAGAAGTCTCTCGTCGTTAATTTAAATTTTAGATTTAAATGACACAGGAAAAAAAAATTCAAACTTTGAAATTTTTTACCTCGACTTTGTGTGAACTACTGTTGGTCATTTCTTTAAAAATTAGGTTATCTACGATAATGGAAGTCAAACTCTTTTTTCAAGAAAGATTTCACAATGTGTAGTAATAAATTTTAACATTTTTCCGGAAACTAAAAAAAAGGGAAATGTCCTCTAAATTTAATTTTAACTTTGCATAACTTTCGAAGGAGTGAGTTTTTCAAAAAAAACTTGGGAGACCTTTTTTGTAAAGCGTTCCATTCCCTATAAGAATATGTATCGCAGATTTTGGTACAAGGACGTGAAGTCGAGGTATGACATTTCAAAGTATAAACATTTTTTTCCTGTATTATTTAAATGGAAATTCGGGATAAGAGATCTCAGAATATTAATATTGAGATCGCTGCTTATATATGTATATATACGCCCGTTCATTCCTGTGCGCCCCGTGTTAATGCATATCGCACGGTTCCTCGATCAGGCGCACGAACTGAAAAAAAGGCCTGCACCAGCGATAACACGTTCTGGTGTGTTACGGATATGAAGCCTCTACTTGAGAAATTTTTCAAAGAACAGCATCGGGATACACAGGAACATTTGTTAAGATATTGGCAAAGAAATAAGTTCGTGATGCCGGAACTCTACCAACTGTCCCAGATCATCCTTGGGGCACCAGCAACCCAAGTGAGCATCGAACGGCTGTTCTCTGGCTTGAGGTACATCTGCTCAACGTTAAGAGGTAGAATTAGCGAAAGAAATGTTAATAATGTGCTCTTTGTTAGAAGTAACTACAAGGAATTTTGTGCGGACGTTGAAACGAAGAATAAAAAAAGGCGTAAAGATTCCATCAATGTAGAATTAAGCGATGATTGTAATACTTGAAATTCCCGCTGGCTTTCAAGAATGATTAATGGAAATATTGCGAAATTAGATAAAAAATTTGTAACAAATGAAATACATAAAATAAATTAATTAAAAAATTGCAAAAAAAATGGAAAACCTGTTTTGCGCGTTGTTTCATAATTGGTCCATTTGGATAACACAGGAAAACGTTTTTTTGGACATTGAAATTTTTTTCCTCGGCTTTAAGTCAGTGTACCAAAATGAGCGATGCATATTCTTGTAGAGAATTAAACGCTCTAAAGAAAACGTATCTTATAATTTTTCTATAAACTCATTTCTTGAAAAGTTATTCACGGTCTAATATATATGTACATTAGACTGTGAATATATGTGTACTTCTGCTGGTAATTTCTTTAAAAATTAGATAATTTATGTTTATGCAATTCAAACTTTTTATTCAAGAAAGATTTCACGATATTTAATAATAATTTTCAACAATTTTCCGAGAACTAAATGAAAAAGTGAAATTCACTCTAAATTGAAATTTAATTGTGGATAACTTTTGAAGGATTTATTTGAAAAATCTTGAGACCTTTTTCGTAGAGCGTTCCATTCCATAAAAAGAAAGCATCACAAATTTTCGTACATTGACTTAAAGCTGAGGTATAAAATTTCGAAATTTTTGTGGCTGTATTATTTAAAAGGAAAATTGAAATTCAAGATGAGAGACCTCAAAATATTAATATTGAGAGGTCTGCTTATATATATATATATAATATAAGCAGAGCTTATCTTAATAATAATATTCTACGATCTCTCATCAGGAATTTCCATTTAAATAATACAGAAAAAAAATGTTTAAACTTCGAAATGACATACCTTGACTTCAAGTCCCTGTACCAAAATCTGTGATACATATCCGTACAGGGAATGGAACGCTTTACAAAAAAGGTCCCCCAAGATTTTTTGAAAACTCACCCCTTCGAAAGTTATGCAAAGTTAAAATTAAATTTTGCGTAAATTTCCCTTTTTGTAGTTTCCGGAAAAATGTTGAAACTTATTACTAAATATTGTGAAATCTTTCTTTAAAAAAAAGTTTAAATTGCATTATCGTAAATAACCTAATTTTTAAAGAAACGACCAACAGTAGTTCACACGAAGTCGAGGTAAAAAATTTCAAAGTTTGAATTTTTTTTTCCTGTGTCATTTAAATCTAAAATATAAATTCTCTACGAGGGACTTCTAAATATATCAATATTCAGAGCTCTGCTTTCAAAAGGCATCTTTTTCACTTCCCCGAAAGTATTTAATCGAAGATTTCAAAAAAAAAAAAAATCTAATTTCGTGAATCAGTCTAATATATACGTATACAGAGAGATATATATAGGTATACTGAGTCAATGGCATTTCCCGTCGGAACTCATTGAACGGGTCGATCGCCGAGGATCGAATGCGCATGGGCTCGATGGAGTATAACTCCTCGAGGAGCAAAACTCGTCGAGAGTCGAGCGGTTTCGATCCTTACCCGAATTTTGCTCTCCGCACGGTCATCGCTACAATGTCTATACCTATGTATATTATCACGAGGTATACATGAATAAGCGTGGATATATATGTATATAGATATAGAGAGAGAGAGAGATATATAGAGCGAGGGAGCGAGACAGAGATATGAATAGGTATACTGAGCCTGAGGATCGAAACCTCTCACGAGTCGAGACGTTTCGATCCTTACCTGAATTTTGGTCGCCGTATGGTCATCATTACTATACCTATACCTATATACATTAACACGGGGCGTACAGGAATGAACGGGCGTATATATACATATATAAGCAGCGATCTTAATATTAATATTTTGAGATCTCTCATCCCGAATTTCCATTTAAATAATACAGGAAAAAAAATGTTTATACTTTGAAATGTCATACCTCGACTTCACGTCCTTGTACCAAAATCTGCGATACATATTCTTATAGGGAATGGAACGCTTTACAAAAAAGGTCTCCCAAGATTTTTTTGAAAAACTCACTCCTTCGAAAGTTATGCAAAGTTAAAATTAAATTTAGAGGACATTTTCCTTTTTTTTAGTTTCCGGAAAAATGTTAAAATTTATTACTAAACATTGTGAAATCTTTCTTGAAAAAAGAGTTTGAATTCCATTATCGTAAATAACCTAATTTCTAAAGAAATGACCAACAGTAGTTCACACAAAGTCGAGGTAAAAAATTTCAAAGTTTGAATTTTTTTTCCCGTGTCATTTAAATCTAAAATTTAAATTAACGACGAGAGACTTCTAAATATATCAGTAGTATTGGTACCCGTCTGGCGCCCCCCACTCCCATCCCCACTCCTACCCCCACCATGCGGCTTCCCCCACCACAATGATTTTCCCCCACCACCGGTAGAGAAATATTATCGTGATGTTGAGAACGATAGTGAGGGGAGAAGTGGGGGTAGGCGGGGACGCTAGACGGATACCAGTGCTTTTTTTCTGCTGAAAATGCAAAAATTATCATTAAAGGAATATAGGAACAGTCTGAAATAACTACGAAGATTTTTCAGTATAATTATAATATTTTATTTACCCAATTTCCCATAAAAGCTATATAATGCAACCCATTTTTATCGACGCATACAACATCCCTGCGTACAAGAAAATCCTCGCTCGATAAAACCACCGTTTCCGATGAATGATTTATTACCGAAGTTTTTTACTGTTCGTTTCGCCGTTGAAAAAGCGTTGTAATATTCGCGCACTAATTTGTCATTTTTTCGTGTATTATCGCTGAAGAGATTATTAAATCGAGCCATACTAATACCAGAAGACAGGAGATGCAAAAAAATAATACAAAACTGTCCACACACATCCGATGTATCACTCTGGAGCTGCTTGTTGTTGCAGCGAAAGAACTTGCAATTTCTCCGGAGTCCTGCGATGTGCTGCGGTATGATTGGTGGTAATCCATAGCTGTCAAAGTACCAGCCTCTGCTATCTCGATCGACGTACATGGCGACCCAGTGCTCGCCTGGTTTGGTGTGCTCATCTGTATTGACTATTATTCCCGCGGGTTTAGTCCATACACGTGGAATCTCGTCAGCCGGAAATACTCCTGTAGTTGCGACGGGTAAAACTCGTAGAGCTTCTCGTATTTCAGCTGAGTTCATACTCAGCGGCGAAACGACCTCCAAATGATAATGTTTTCTTCATATGCGCATATAAATATGATTTTATTGCCTATCTCTTCTTCAGGCCGTTACGCTTGATCCATTTTTTCATCGCCGATGCGTATGTTAACGCACACTCGAACGCGTCCGGTGTGTGTTTCAATGCGTGAACTAGACATTTTTCAGGCGCCGTTTTTACTAATTTTTCAAACTCTTGCGAAAACATATTATTTTTGAGGCATATAATATTTTTTTTTCCGCTGATCTCTTGGAGAAATTCTGCAGTTTCCAATTCCCATGTATATATTTGCTTCGACTCGTTCACAATTTTACGCAAATGATCAGACATTTCAAGACTTGTTATGTCTCCGTCGTGCCACTCAAGGCCATGCGCGAACATCGAGCGAGAATTATTTAGGAGTCTAGTCATAACTCCCAATTTTTCGTATGGATATGGCGGTTGTACAATCCAATGCCTTGTGACTTGTTTATCAAGAGCCACAACAGCCACTTCTTTTGGAATTATATTGAACGAGTCATCTATCATGCCTCGAATATCCACGACAATAGCCATACTGCGACCGTTCGAGTTAACAACTGCTGACAGACTGATTCACACATATGTCCAGCGTGAAAGCGAGCGTGGTAAAAAATTATGAGCCTCACACATACTCAACGAATTGCTAGTCTTCGCACCAAACACATCCATCGCACTCGTCTGATGAATCCATCCCTTCCTTTTTTTCTTCTTTAATTACCACAGGGTTTTCTCCCATATGCCAATTATCTTCTACGGGTCGTATATTCTTTTGATACCACGCCTTGAGCATATTTGCCTGTGATAATGCGCACTTTCGTCGGTGTTGTAGCATTCCCATGCAATGTCGCAAACATTCGCGGTGTGCGAGGGGCATTTTTTCAAAACCTGGACACTCGCGGTATTCTGACTCGAGATCGATTACATCGCGAGACAATACGTTACGCAGCAAATCAGCTTTTTCACGCCCCCGCGTTATAATATTTCGCGCACGCCGAGCAATGTCGCGTAAATTTGCATATACTTGTCGGCATGTCACATCACCCTCGTACCACTCCAATCCGTGAAAGTCGAGCGTTAAAAAGCGATTTTGCTTTTGCGCAACCTCGGGTAATTCAGAAAAAGCGTACGGAGGTGCAACGATCCAATGCATCATATTCGGATGATCGACATCGACAATAGCAATTTCTTTCGGTAAAAAACGATTTTCCCTGTCACGCATACCCTGTATATCGATTATGATATCCATTCTCGTGTCCATTTCGTTCGAACGCTCACGATAAACTGATTTCTTTTTTTTTTTTCTTCGCAATGTCGAGAAAAGACCAAAAGCCGACAAAGGCGGTGTAATTCGATCCTTCACACGTGCATGCGACTATCCAGAGGAGTCAGCAATTACTTGCCGAGAGGAGTCGATTTCAAGGACATTGTCATATTCTGCATATACGACATAATTTACCGTCGACTTGAGCGCTTCCTCGAATCGGACTTCAATCCTCACACTACCGTGTTTTATTAAATTCCAATGCGAGCAGCTGTTTGCCGAAAGATCGGGTGTCAGATCGAAAGCAAACAGACAATAACCATTTGGATAATTTCCACGATCTATCGAATTACCCTCGTTGAGAAAATGTATTCCCGTACCCGAGAATAATGTTTGGTACGCGTCTACATAAAGCTCATTTTTGGTAAAGTCCGGTTGCAAAGGTCGAGAGGGAATTTGCAATCCATCCACATATAAAGAGAAATAATTAATTTTATAATTTTGAAAATTAAACGGATTGAGGGTAGAATTTCCGTTAAACGCTCTATTATCGACAAATCCGATAATTAGTCGTTTCGGTAACTGACCGAGTACCACATTGTCAATTGTTTCCCCGTGTACTCCGGCGTGTAATGAAACAGCCTTTACCTCGACACGAGTCAGCGGATATTTAGCTGTGGATTTTGCCAAGGCTCGAGCGTGAGAGAGCAAAATCCCCGGCGCGATTTTTGTTCGCCGTACAAAAAGCGACGCTTCGAGAATTTTTAATCCAACACCGTTATTCAGGGATGCAGCCATAAGACAAAATGAATCTCTGGCTCGTACAAGGCGTAATCGCATTTCTACTCCATTCAAGAGAAAACGCTCTTGATTAAATATATCGCAATGTAAATGCCCGAGCAAATCGATCGTTTTCCCCGCTGACAACAACTCCTTCCGTTCCCTTAGGCCAGAATTATTTTCTCCACTCGTATCATCCATAGCTCCGGGCGTATCATCGTACCACAATACCGAGGTGAGATGCGAATTTTTAGCGCTCGGTCCATAATTTAATAATGTCTCTATATACGCGCGATAAGCGTATGCATTATTAAGCGGAGAGACCAATTTTTGATTTCAATAGACATCAACTTGATTGAACAATGAATGCAAAAAATTGTTCACGGGACCAATTTCAGGAATTTTCTCTGTAAGAGCTGTTTTTTCACTCGTGCTTGCGATATTAGGTTTTTTTATTTGTACGCGAAGACTGAGCATAGTGTGGGCGAGATCTATGTACTCGTCACCTTGACCAGGCACGACAAATTCTATTGGGGAATCATCTGTGAGTGATGAAATTGGTTTGTAATAAACCCAGTTTGACCCCTCAATCGTAGTTTGCGTTGGAGGAAGAGAAAACAGCTCGAGTTCGGATTTCATGCACTCGCACGAATGCGCATGTAGGAAAGCCATTTTTTTTTTTTGCTTACGCGAAAATATCAGCTACAGTCCGTTGAATTTTTCTCTTTATTTTTTTATTTTTTTTCAACGTCTTCTTTTTCGTGCTGTTGATTTTCTTCTTCTTTTTCGGACAGACACGTCGCTTAACACGTCTACTGGTCGAATGTCGGGTGCGCGAAATTTTCCGCTTCTTATATCCCGAGCCCTGCATCAATCGATCAATTTTTTCCTCGGCCTTCCGTTTCAGATTACTTCCTGATTCACGCACTCTTGCGCGAAAAGCATCTTTAAGCGTCATATCTCTTTGTAGCATATCCCCGGCGATATTCGCACCGGCACGCATCGCCTCTTTACCCACAGCTGTCGCGCCTTTGCGCAGGAGTGGTAAAACACGACGAAAAAGCCCTCCGAGAAAGCTTCCGATCCCGTGACCGCGCTGATTGGGTGTGCCAATGTAAACGTGGCTAATTCCGCCGTATCCTCGTCGACCCAAGCCGATCTGTAGATCGCCGCTATGAATCTCGCCGCCGTCGTAATAATATTGCTCCATACAGACTTGTTAGTGCAGCCGTTTGAACTGCAACGTCACCGTTAACGTTCCGTAGTCGAATGGTACAGGTTTGCCAAACTCGTCCCTTATATCGATCTCGATCGTGTGCAAATTATTGCGAATAAGAGGGATATAGCGTTGTGCGGGAAAATATTTTATTCTGGTTGTACCATATTCTCCGCCTCCGTCCACTGGTACGACGCGTAATAATGGTGCCTGTATATCGCCAATGATACTCGATTCACATATATCCGAATAGATAAATAAACTATCCGGGATAGCTCGAGAAAGCGATGCGGGATGCGGACCTTGGAACGATTGCTTCGGCCCTAAAGCCAGATTTTTCAGAGCCTGGTCACCCAGTCCTAGCAATTGCGCTATTATGGGAGATACACGAAAATCATGATAACGCGAATCATCGCATATTCGTGAAACTCTAACCCGACCGTTGGGCTCGAGTTTGAAATAAAAATGGCCGTATATACATGTTAGTTTATTAATACAGGCGAGTAAAGTATCGATAGAGGAATATATCCCGCTGGGCACGATATCGAACTTTATCGCTCGTCTCGTATGTTCATTACGACCAGATTTATCGTAGTCTCCATCTTCGACGAGTACTCTATTTTCCGATTGGGGGATATGGAGGAAAGTCATTGGGTAGCTAATTTCTGCTAGCGAAACCGCCCAATCTCCTTCCAATCGTAATTGTCTCGGTAATTTTGTGATATATTTTGTCGTCATATTATCCGGAAAGTATTCCATACTACTGTTACTCGGTAATACGACAAAGAAAAAATTATTTTCTCGTAAATTCATGCTGTCTAATATCGGGTTTTACTCTCGCGAACACGTGTCAATTCCTCGGTATAAAAAATACCGTCGATAATTTCGTTATCGAGATCGCGTAAAATATACACGATTGGATTACGATTTTTGGATATTCTATCGATTTTAAATAATTCGTTGCTCCATCCACGTTCGTATCCTTTCGCGAATGCTGCTTTCGCACTACTGATTCGTACCACATCACCCAGCTTATATTTAGGCATTTTATTTTTTCGGTTATGCGCGTATCGTCGAGCAAGATTTTTTCGCGCCTCGGCGGCGTTTTCTAAAGTCATCTCTGCCGGCCGTAATCTTGTTCCGCTGTGACGTGCATGGTTATAGGCATTTACAATTTTTTGCAACACATCGATGTAACGTTTGTTTCGCGTATGTGTGAAATAACGCCACATTCTTTCTTTTAACGTACGATTAAATCTCTCGGCGATCGCAGCTTTTACATCGGGATTACGCACCGTGCGAAAAGAAATTTTTTTTTTCTTCAAAAATTCCTGAAAAGGTGCTCCGATAAACTCCTTGCCACGATCAGTTTGCAACTGATGAGGCACTCTATTTTTACTACGAGCGAGTATTCGTGCAAAAGCTCGGGAAACATTGACACTCGTTTTATCGCTCAACGGCTCGACCCAAGCGTATTTGCTCAATACATCTATCACTACCAAGAGATATACGAAATTATCATTATACGTTGCGATTGAACGAAGATCGGCTAAATCTGCCTCCCATACATCATCGATATTACTCACATTATATGTACGACGAGGAAATTTACGCCGTACAAATCGATGCATGTTATACGAATCTTGTGACTCAAGCCATGGCAATATATTTTTCTTATTGATTCTTTTATCGATAATGGCATGTTTAAGAGTTTGCATGCGGGAAAAGGATGCAGGATGAGCGGGATCGTGATAAATTTTATCAAGGATCTTCATAATTTAAGCGTTGTCCAAGCAAGGCGTCGTCTTTTCGGCTTGTTATTATCCGGCAGCTGATGTCCACGGCCTTGCTGATTCGTGAGCGTCTTATCTACTTCCTTGTCATCCGATTCCTCAGCTGGTCCGGTGTAAAATGCAGTGCCGCTTGTCTCTCCCTCGCCGTCGTTATCGCTGCTGCTGCTGCTACTGAGGCCAATGTTCTTGACCGTCTTTGGCAATATGAGACGCTTACGCGGTGTCGAAGTCACAGCTGAGGGGGCAGTTTCTTCTCGCAGCAATTCCGGATTTCCTATAAACTCCTGTGGCATCTGTATCTTCCGGAGGTGTTCGGCAAAGTGAGCTCTGCCCTCAGGTTTTGCCCTTTTTCTCGCACGCATAGCGTCATTCACGAGATCAACTATGTTTGAATTTGGAATTCTCGTACCACCAATGGAAACCGCGCCATTCCTGTCCCAACTGATTTTTTTATTGGGCGAAGTATTTCTATGCAAATTGCGCAATAATAATTTTGCCTTTGTTCGAAATTTTTTCGGTACACTATCGATAATCAGTGTATCGTTCAATTGGGATTTAACGGCATCGATTAATGCCGTATTACCGGCGTTGATATTATCTTCGCGAATTTTCGATATTTTCACACTGGCGTCATCCTTCGCTGGGAGATTGTTCGAGTCATCGCTGTCGTTACGCGAAGCCAAGGCTATTCGAAGGTAACGCTGTAAAACTTGCAGATAAGCACTCCACTTGTCTCTCTCGCTCTCGTACAGATCAGAGTTTAATATTTCATGCATTTCTGTATCGAGGCGCGAGAGCGGTGTTCCACTGGTCTGCACGGTGTTGCCGCTCAGCTGTGTAGCTGACTCAGCGTTTCCTTGCAGCGACTTTTGCTCGCCTAGTCTCTGTATATTATCATGAGGAATGAGAACCATTTTTTAGCATGCTCCATGATTAATATACCGCAAAACAGGAAAAAACAGATTTTTGAAAAATGTCAAACTGTTTTGTTTTTTTACAATTAATCGCCGTTTTCCCACCCAACTTCCTTTCTTTTCAGCTAAACGACGAAGAAGCGTAGCATGACGGCGCAAACGTTTTCGTTGGCGATCATTGAGCTTCACATTTCCGCGTAAAACATTCAACGCACACTCGCATATGCTTCGTATCAAAGACGTATCAGCTACGCGCAAAATCGTGTGCAATTGCGTCTGTGTGAGATAACACAATGCGTGTAAAATAATGCACTGTTTTTTCCCGAGAGCTCCTTGCTCAGCCATTACAGCCGCATTACTGGTACATCGCGGCTAGAGTCTCGTATTTTTATTTCTTTTCGTGGTACGTATACATAATGATACTCATCATCGGGAAATACGCAGGCGCGGAAACGACAATTATCTGGTGTAGATTGTTTGAGATCGAACAATAGATACCCATGAGGCGCTGCAGTCGCATCAAAATACACCTCTTGGACGAATCGCGGATTTTCCGGACACACCTGTCGCGCGAGATGCTGAATTTGCGAGCGATCTCGTGGATTTTTAAATACGACGATATAATTTGCGTTCAATGATATATCACGCTGCCCATGTCCTTGATGAAAAAGATTTTGCGTGATATAAATTACGCTGAGATTTTTATGATGGCTACCCTTCGTAAATAAATCGACGATGCTATTATTCGAAGCTTCGCGCATGAGATCATCGATGACGATGAGTTTCGGGCGTTGATCATTCGAATAATCCGCCGACTGGGGTAATCCTTCGCGAAATTCAATTTTTTCCCCATATTCCGTATAACCAGGCTGCCATTCCGAGTAATAAAAAAGCACGCGTTCAAATCGTACATCCGACATTTCACGTATGTATTTAAAAAATTTTTTTACAAAATATGTTTTTCCACATCCCGTGGGACCACATATCATTGAGGTCCATGGATGTTTCCAGCGTGTATCCATAATCGCGACTGTGCAATTTATTTACGGAATGACTATTTAGATAAGCTTACATGGCGGCGGCGGCGGCGGCGGGACCGCGGTACGAGCTTATATGATGAGCGCTTTTGAAAGCTCAAACGCGCGCGGAATTGCAAGCTTATATGAGCGCGAATATGAGCTTATAATGCGCGCGGCTTTGCAAGCTCATTAGACGCGCGCCCGCAAGAGAAACAGATAATATTATTGGTGAAATGAATAAATTTTGATTAATGATTTTATTTTACAGCAATTAATATCCGTAATAATAAAGTCGGATATAAAAACTTGATAATTTGCAAAAATTCCACGATTTTCATTGAAGAATGATCGATTATCGCATTATTGCGTATTCAATGGGCGTGATGAATAAAAGTAATTTCATTATGGCCGCGTTCTCAGCGTTTAAAAAGTGTGTATGCGATAAGGGCTATCGCTTTCATGATAGCCGAGCGCTAATTCATTATGGCCGCGCTCATATCAAAAGATAAAGTCTCATCGCGCGAGTGAGATTGAGAGAGAGAGAGGAGGAGCGAATGTGAGAAAGAGAGAGAAAGAGCGAGCAGCGTATGCTACCACGTGCGAATATCCCAGTCAGACGGCATGGCGCCGGACAGCGCGGTGCAGGGGGTATGCTGCTGGTACTACGTCACGCGAACAATGATGGCTGCCGCGCGGGATATACGGCGTCAGAGGAAGCGCGGTGCGGGAGGCAAGCTACTACGCGAGAATGAAACTTTCTCGCTATGCTTTCCGCGGGAGCAAGAAGGATAGCGGCCGCATAGGCGCAACCTCTATTTTCTTGCGTAGCGTATTATACGAGCTCGCACATTCAGGGGAGTAGGAACAAAAATTTTATTTATAGTTTTATTTTGTTTTCTTCTTATATACTTATACTTATATACATATATAAATGTACATTTTTTTAATTTTACTTTTTTTTTTTTTTTACAATAGCAATATTATAAAATATTATATTTAATATTTTTGAATTATTTGTTCAAGTATTATTTTGAGAAAACCCGTAAGGAAGCGTGGCATAATTTCCCTGTCGTTGGCGCTTTACATTTACCGGGATACATTTCTTTTTTTCTACCCGTGTAACGACTCTATGAAATGGCGTGCGACGAATCGCGTCGAATTTCAACTCAATAGGAGTATTTCGCGCACCTGTCACGAACTCGCGAATAGCCTTATAATTTACGTGAAGGCTGTTTGCAAAATTTAACGTAATACCTTTAACCTTGCAAACCTCTTTCGTTGTGCCATCGGGTTTTTGAACGATAAATGCGTAGAATTTTGGTCCACCTGATACAAACGAAGAAATATATGAACCACGACCATGTTCGTTTAGCTCATCCGTCAGGTCACCGAGAAATTCACCTTTCGGAGGTTCGTATTCCCCGCTACCTTCACGACTTACATAAATACACGAGTCAGTATCGCAATACAATATTCTACGGCCGAGTCCCTCGAGATATGTGTACAATTTGAGACGTGCTTGCGCCGTTGTATAAGCAGCAATCACAACGTTTGATGTTGAGGACGGTCGAATAGCCGTACGCGTGCTTATATAATTGACATACATTACATGATGATTGATCGGTAATATGCCAACGATTTCAATTTCAGGGCTTGTAAGCAGATCCATGAGCTCGCTTCGCGTTGAAATAATCGCTGTGGTAGGCTGATTCTCGCGTTGGCCAAATTTACCCCAAAATGAATTTAACGCAAGTTTAGCGAGTGAGCGAAGGCCCGGATTCGATTGCAAAGCACCTGGATCGAGCCGTATACCCTCGGCTTCCTCGTAAGATGCGATGAAACGAGTAATCGCGCTAGGATCATCAGCGCTATTTGCCGGTGGCCCACTCGCTTCCTGCTTTATTTTCAAAAACGTGTTTATATACTCGGTAAATAAACCGCCATTTCGCGTTATCGGGTCATAACGCGCAATTTCGTATTGCCAAATTTCTTCGATCCGAGTGATCGTATACCCGAGAGAAACAGCTTTTCGCAATTCATCCGCGACCCATGTACCGGAAAATGCGCGTTCATTAGGATCATCGTGTATACAATTTTGATTATTATTATTATTCATATTTTCGCAGCATGCTCTGCACAATGCAAATAATAATTTTCCACGTACGCGATATGGTAACACGGGTAAGTATAAATTTCTTGGTGCTAGCACGGCGCATTTGACGAGACCCTCAACACGATCAAGCTCGTTATTTGGACCAATAATTTCACGACATTCATCTCCAACATATATTCTCGGATGTCCTACCGGATATTTTCCCGTCTTACACACCCACGGATACAGCGAGCAAACATCCACGTATCTTATCTTTTCCCCGACTTCTATATCGTACAATTTTACAAAATTTTCCGTTCTCCCTCCGAAAAAAGCATCACGCGGATCGAGCGGATGAGGAAGTACCATGGGATGATTTTCCACATACTCACGCATCTCGTCATTATTTTTTATCAATTCGTCATATTCACATTCCCACATTTCTTCTAATACATATCCCTGCGCTCTAATTCGCGCCGATATAGTTACAGTATGTTCGTATCGCTCATCCATCGTATCACCGAATTTTAATTGTTTATCTCTGTTTATACGATAACATCGAGGGCACCCGTGCCAAAAACATCCGTGAAATTGAAGCACGTGACGAATGTCGGCTTCGTTTTCTTCGTAGTACCCATCCACCGGGGGTAACCCCGCGGGCGGGCGATACTCTCTCGAACGTCCAGCATGTATGATAATACGATGACGTTCTCTTTCGAGCCATATGAGCCACGAAACGGCCTTGCGAGATTGCTTATCGCCCCAGCGGTATCCACCGGGTGGCAAAATAGCAATGCGATCGCGTTGCAAAAAATTTTTACGAAATACAAGCGAGCATGCAGAAGCGATTGTACAGCTTTCGGCAAAAGGACAAACGTTTCCGCATTGAATCAAAAGTTTTCGAAATGCCAAGCACGAGCGTCTTAAAACTGTTACATCCGTGCGACAATAATGCACAAATTCTTTAGCAAAGTCAAATTGATATTCCGAGCTCTTAATTTCATTATACCATTTCAAGAAATTTTCTCGAGCCTCTGAAAACATCGTGTCGGGCGAATAATAATCGAGAGATGGTAACGAACCGATATAATTTTGATTTTCCGGTAAATTGAATAAATGCGGAAATGTTCCTTTTGTAACTGTTTCAGCGAAACCGAATGCTTTCGGTAGTGCGCTGAGCGACATCGGAAGATAATTTAAACTATCGAGAAAAGCAATATTTCCGACACGCATGGAGATAATTTTCGTACCATTCATTATTAACGTTGGCATTTGAGTCTTTTTATTCTCGATAAGATAACGAAGAATAAATTGGCCATCAAAGCCCCTTGCATTGTGCGCAATGCATATGATTTTTGAGAATTTTGAATTAATAGCCAGCTCTACGAGAGCGGCAATTGGCTCGTTTGAAAATACAAATTCGCGTTGACCGCAAATAGAACACGGATTTTCTATATCAAGATCATCGAGACACGTCAAACATACTCGCTGCGCGACACAAAGATTTGGCTCGTGCACACGTGTCAAATTATCGCCTGGTAAACGAGAATGTTGCTGTGTTTCAAAATCATAAAAAATAAATTGCAGCGATAGATTTTTTTGTTTTTCCCAACAGGGTTTAAATCATTAGTTCCTTTAACAGGAGAAATATAGCACTGGTGCGAAGTTATGCTGATGCTTTGATGAATTTTTAATTAGACGATTACATTTACGACATACTTTTAAGGCCTGACATACGCTCAATTCGCGTTTAGCACGACAACCTCGTCCTCTACTATTTTTCGGTTCCTTATGCAGCGCAAAACACTCGTTCCCAAAAAACATGCGATTACAATCCCTGCATTCCTTGAAAACTGCTCTATCACCCCTGCAAGCTACCGATTCACAGCGAGGACATTGCTTGGAGCAGCGATGCTCGTGTACTCGTGTGTATTTAGCGTTACAATCCAGGCAAAAACCACGACTGCCTAGTGCTCCGGCAAGATTAAGAATTGGTTGATAATGGCGTGAGCGTTCGTAATACAATATGTACAATTTATGTTTGATACGCCCATGCACCCCGATTACAGTTTCTCGTCCGTCATAAAGAGCTTGAACGCGTCTTTTGAAAGTCAAAAATTCATAAACTACAATCGCGATACCATCACGAGCCAGGTATTCTTGGAATTTATGAATTTCGCGTACGCCGCATCCCCGTTCCGGTATTTTTACGCGAGCTTCACGTACAAGTTCCAATGCTTTGCTCCGTTGGTACTCGCGACGACCGTCCCGAATTTTCTGCCAATTTTTGTGTAATTCACCCGATCGGAGTTCGCCTCGTTGAGAGTAAACCAGCGAGGCAACGATCGAACGGGGTAAACACAAATTATCACGATTATGAATTTGCAGAATCGAGTCTTTCGCTATACCCTCGTGTGTGAGACGTTTGCCTGCACCACCCTCGACACCGCGTACCACACTCACACTCATTTCACACACGCCCTCGTCCAATCTAAATTCTCGAGCACTCTGCGCAATGTCATTTATGAGCGTCCTTATATCATTCGCTGAAAATTCACGCACCGGTCGAAAAGAAATCCAAGCTGGTCCATGAGTTAAAGCTGGTGCTGTGAAGGTCATCCCCGCGTAATCGTGTGGTTGACAAGAGTTCGTGAGATGCGTGAGTACATCTCGTATCGCGCCATCTAACCACGATAAGTGTTCGGTGTTCGCAGGGGGTGATCGTACGCGAAAACTGACTCGCCGTCCACGGGTTTTGAAACGGCGAAAATAGCACGTATCTTCAGAGACAATGATGAATCGCTGCCCAGGAGGTAAAATATCCCCCTCGTCGCGATCATTGTTATCGACAGCACCACCACCACCTCCAACTTGAATATCTGTAATAAAACGAAAAAATATATGGTTATTATGCAAATAGAATGATAAATAACTTATCGAAATTAAACAATAAAAGATATATACTTCTACCACTCGAAGCCATCGGCAGCATCGGGGTAGCGATTTTGAATTGCGTATTCTTGCTCTACTGCTCTTCTGATCATCAAAGGATGATATCTTTGCAACACTTGATCACCCAATATTAACGGAGCTTCTTCCGTGGAATATCCTATATATATATATATGTTAGGAAATCATTTATACAATCACGCTTCGTGTCAAATAATATTTACTCTTTTATGTAAATATTATTTTTTATATAAATTAAAAAAAAAAGATAAATATCAAACCTGAATCAACATCGGATTCTTCTTCTTCTTCTTCCTCTTCTTCTTCTTCTTCTTCTTCCATTTCCGCCGCGTTGTCTTCTTCTTCTTCTTCTTCTTCTTCTTCATTGTCCTCTAACATGACGACTTCAACCTCGCCGTCGCTTTCGTAATTTGGAAAGGAACTTGTCGATGAGCCGCTTGAGGAAGGTGGTGGTGGTGGAGAACTTGCCCATGATGGGCCTGCTAACGCCAGATTACGCGGGTGATGACATGAATCTTCGATCAATAAATCATGAGGGCGGTAGCGTTTTTTCGAAGCATCGAGCCAAAATTCCTTAGTCTCATCGGCTTCATCGCTCTCATGTTCCGAATCAGATTTACCTTCCACGTTGAAATCGTATGTCTCCGCATCAACCAAACTCATTTCTTCATACCGATACACTATTGAATGATATAAAATTCAAGTAACCGTCACGTGCGTATAAATAATTAAAAAATTACTATAAAACTTACGGCGTTCTTCGAATATCGGATGAAATAATGGATCGGAAGACCATCCCCGTCTTCGAATTACTCTCACCAGCGAATCAATCAAAGGTTGAGATTGAAAATACCCCGCATCATATGCCTCGAGAATTTGACTTTTTGAGCAATCATATAAAGCTCCACGAATTTTTCGAAGAACAATACGAGCGTGCATATAATTAACCATCATTTTGTAATTTTCGAAAGGCCATTTCGTAGCCAAGCGCGGGTTTCGATCAATTAAATAGCGTAATAAATTAAGAAGTACGCTACGCTGTATAATCCGCACCATGATGAAAAAGAAACGTTCGCAATGTCGGTTGCAAATCAACTGTCGAGTTTTGATAGAGTCTCCAACATTTAATATGTCAGGAATATCAGAAGAGAAATTTTATTTTATTTACGTGTCCTTTCTTATTGTAAAGAAAAAGACCGTGCTGGTAGGGCTATTCTTCAATGCTGTAATATAATCGTAAGCAAAGCATCTATAGCATAAAAGAATGAGCTCATTTCGCTGCAGTTTCGAAGGTATCAAAATATAACCTGAAGAATCAGTGTAAATAAAATTAATCAACGACACTCTGTATTAAACTCGGGGAAAAATTATTATTTTTACAAGAATATTACCGATAAATCTTCATGAAGCCGAATAAACGGTTTCATTTTTATCGTAATTAATATTCATCGCAAATGTGCAGGCTCTAAAAACTTAATAATTACCATAAATTCCCCAATTGTATTATATTTTCATTCATGAATATCGATATTCATGTATTCGCGCATTTATAAGGCGTGGCAAATAAAAATGATGGCTGCGATCCTCGCATTTAAAAAACCGCATACGATAAGGGCTATCAGTTTCATGATGGCCGCTGACTAATTCACGGTGATGATTGGTACAGCGTATATTATATACAAGAGAGTATAGAGCGATAACTTTTATCACTTCCATGATGGCCGACCGCAAATTCATTATGGCCGTGCATGTATTAAGAAAGGATATAGACGCGAGTGAGTGAGAAAGAGCGCGTGCGAGAGTCTGACGAAGAGAGAGAGAGAGCGAGCAGCGGCCACGGCTTCCCTCTCGATGATACTTTTCCTCACACCACAAAAGATGGTCAAGGAATGTTATCGTAATGTAGAGAAGGATAGCGAGGGCGCTAGAGCGCTGCAAACGCTTTTTTGCTGAAAAAATACAAAAAATTACATTAAAAAATTCGAGTATTCGAAATGACACTTCCAATGGTTAGAGGAGGTTCTGGAGATATTATAACCTCAGGATTCAAAATCGATCCCGTTTGAACCCTGGAAGATACAGGGATTTTTCTCCCATTTTTGAAAATTCACCCCTCCTTTGAAAATAAGGATCGATAGCCCTGAATTAAGAATATCAATGGAAAGAGGATATATTGACGGTATTATAATCCCAGGATTCAAAATCGATCCCAGCCATAACCACGAAGATACGGCCTTATTACCGAATAAAAAAAAAAAAAATTGCTGCAGAGCGCAATATAAATTTTCAAGAAGCAGAGACAATAGCAAACTTTGAATGATTTTGCGATGGTCTCGAGACGGTAATATGATAAATGCTGAGGTAAGCATTTCTTTTGATTTATTGCCGCCATTGTATTTATTGTCCTTGAAAAAATATATACACGTGTGACTGGCTAACTGTCTAGTTATTGGCAGCAGCGGCGGAATTTATAGATATCAAAGAAAAACGACAATTGCGAATAAAAAATAAAAAAATATTTATCGAGCGATATTCGAGTTGGAGGGGGAAATGATTTAAAAGCAGCGCAATTCGTCGATTTTATATCATTCAAGAAATCACGAGCGCACGAAGAGCAACCTGAAATGGAAAATATCGTAGCATCGAACGTTGAAAGACGCGTTACTTCGCCGCATCTCGCATCAAGTACGCTATACGGATTAAATAGATCTTACGGAAAAATAATAACATCGGGATTTGAATTATCGCTGGTGAGCGGTTATCTCACTCCGGTTGTCAAGATTTTGGCAAATTCTTTCGCCGGTGTGACGCTTGGAGTGGAGGATTGGGAAACATTTAAAAACGATTATCCCCGAATCGATCGATACTTCAATGCCTGGGGTATCGAAGCTGAAAGAATGTGCGGAACGAAGATGGATAACGGCGTATTCACCGTGCTATTGATCACGTGCTATCAGGAGAGAGCCGTGTGTTTTGGGTGCAGCGAGAGGGACAAGGAGGAAACAGGAAATTTGTCAGCAAAACGAGCACGGCCAAATTACTCGCCAAATATTACTCTGCTGCATCAAACATTCAAAACTCTCGTGGGAACGAGCAAGTGTATTGACGTACACATACAACGTTTACAACGAGACACCGCAGCGATGAACGACTGCATGAGTGAGGTGGTGTCGTATATCCGCGAACACCTGGGCGGAAGAGCAACCGAACGTGCGGCCGTGGAAGAGTTCCTGGGATCAAAAGACTGTGTATCTAAAATACTTGTGAAAATCGGTGAGAAATTGAAAAAAGACTATCCAAAATTTGTAGAAAATTCGTTGGAATTAGCGGTCCACGAAATAATAACATTATATAGAGACAGAATCGCGGAATGTGTAAGTCTACCCGAAGACTCTGAATAGCTTGCTATAAATATTTTTTCTTCGATTTTATATGTGAACGAAGGTGAGAATTGAACAGACTGCGAATTATAACAATAAATATGTGACAAAAAAAATTTGAAATCACCCATGTATTGTTTTTATTGAATATAAGTGCAAGTATGTATTTTTCGATTATCGTGAAAAATGAAAGTATTCCATAAAATTTTGAATCGAGTATAGACTAATGCATACTATCGCTCATGATATTCCTAAGCAGCAGCAGTAGTAATAAAAATAAAAATAAAAATCCGCAAGTACTCTTTGATAAAAGTGATGACACGCGCTCACGTTCAAATTCATAGAATTATATGCGCTCATATTAAAAGATTATACGAGTCATTCTGAAATCTGCACGTGCAATTTTGCTGACGAGGATTTTTGAGCACTGGAGCATCTTTTTCTCACATGAAGAGAGGCTTGATGTCTTCGGACGAGAGCTTCAGTCTTAATTCATTCATTGTCAGTATAACATCGTGCTAATGTATCCGCGAATAAATTTGGGTTTTCACCCGGAAGAATTTTTCGGGATGATCGTGAGTGTCGTGAGTGGTTGCGGGGTAAATCTCCGCACGGAAATAATGGCTGTCGTATATGTGCAACTGGAATATATGCTGAAAGCATTTTATTTGGGGAACATGGGGAGGCTTTTGGAGGGGCACGAGCTCGTTCCCGGTGCCTCGTGCATCGCAGTGAAAAACTTTTCCGTATACCGCGGTGAAATCATCTACATGGATGATCAGGGGTATACGGAAGTTTGGCTTGTCGACATTGGCGAGTCGGATTTTTATTGGAGTTTTTGCCTCTACTCCCCCGAGCCGTATTTTGCCTTGATGCCGGCACTCTTAATCGAGTGTGAATTGCGGGGAATGGAGGGACTCCGGGATGATGATGGAGCCCGAGAAGCTCTCGAGTTGGTGGGCCTTGGACTCCATACGATCCAAGGACGCATAATGTCCCGTGATTGTGGCATGGGGCTCCTACGCGTACGTCTCAGCGATGACAACGGGGCTGATATTGGACGTATCGTCCACACGATCTTGGATTTAGAGGAGCCGATTTATGACGGAGACGATCCTGATGAAGGGGTGGGTGAGGAAGCGGAGGAGGAGTAAAAAACTGTGTGGTACTTGTGCGTGTGTGTGTGTGTGTGTGTGTTTCTGTTCATTCTCCGTCATCATCATCACCATCACCATCATCATCATCGATCATCATCATCATCATCATCACCATTCGGTGAGTAAATTGAAGAAAAAAAAAATTCGGTAAAAAAGTTGGTACCCGTCTATCGCCCCCGCTCATCCCCACTCCTCCCCTCACTGTGTAGCTCATCGCCAAACTTTTTCTCTGCCACCGTAAGGTGGTGGGGGAAAAGTGGAGTGGTGGGGGGAAGCCGCATGGTGGGGGTAGGAGTGGGGATGGGAGTGGGGGTGCCAGACGGGTACCAATACTACTTATATCAACATTCGGAGCTCTGCTTTCAACAGGCATCTTCTTCACTTCCCCGAAAGTATTTAATCGGAGATTAAAAAAAAAAATCTAATTTCGTGAATCAGTTCAATATATACGTATACAGAGAGATATATATAGATATACTAAGTCAATGGGATCCCCCGTCGGAACTCATTGAACGTGTTGATCATCGAGGATCGGATGCTCACGGGCTCGATGGAGTATAACTCCTCGAGGAGTAAAACTCGTCGAGAGTCGAGCGGTTTCGATCCTTACCTGAATTTTGCTCTCCGTTCGGTCATCGCTACAATGTCTATACCTATATATATTATCACAGGGTGTACAGGAATAAGCGTGGATATATATGTATATAGATATAGAGAGAGAGATATAGAGCGAGGGAGCGAGACAGAGATATATATAGGTATACTAAGCCTGAGGATCGAAACCTCTCACGAGGCGAGACGTTTCGATCCTTACCTGAATTTTGCTCTCCGTATGGTCATCATTACTATACCTATACCTATATGCATTAACACGGGGCGCACAGGAATGAACGGGCGTATATATACTGTAACGGGACGATAACTCGTCACCGTGACCAAGAATCCATCACCGCAAAGAGGTAGGCTTCGAAGAGCTGAGGCCAAGAGTCAAGCCCTGATACTACAACACGCCTGCTGTCTCTGCCCTTTCTTCCTCTCTCTCTGAAATCGATCACATGGGCGAGGACCATCGAAACGCCCAGGTCACACCTCTGAGAATCAGAGCACACCTTCGGAGGGCGAACCGTGGAGCGTGATTCGCGAAATATCTTACGATCACAGGATTCTCGGAGAGGGAAAATCAAGTGTCAACCGGAAATACGTCATCCGATCGAACTCTCGAGAACCATCTCGAACGTTCGATCAGAAATCCATAGAAGCACAGGGAAGGGGCAATACACCGTTGCCATGCCAAGCAATATAAAAGCGGACACGGAGTCGCCGGGAGCCACTCTACTTTCAAACCATCAAAGTTTGAGTCAAGCCTCGAGCTCTGCTCGATTCTTCGTCACCGAAAGCCACGTTGGCATTAACTGCGATTAATTGCGATTACTTGCGTTCTTTTACATTATCGCGCTAGAATCCTATACCACGTGAGCCCCCACATTGTGCTGGGAAGTTGGATCGTGGTCTAGGGTTAGCTTCGTTCTCCGTGCTCTCTTCAACTCATTCTTAACATCAACGAGTCTATTAAATCTAACAATTCGCAATCCGTTCTTGCGAGGCACGTTGAGCCGGGCAGGCAGGATAGTCTCGCAGGAAAATTCCCTCGTGGAAATTTCATTTATCGTAAAAATTGAGTGTAAAGCTCTATTGCAGCGCTTCTCGCTTCTGCAATAAATAAATTATTCTCTCAGAAAATATTATTCACGGGTACAATCAAAATTGTAGAAAACCCGCTTAATTTCCTTTGAGGAAATAAATTCACACGTCTCTATAATTGAGTGTAAAGCTCTATTGCGGCGCTTCTCGCTTTCGCAATAAATAAATTTATGTCTCAGAAAATATTATTCCCGGGTACAATCAGATTTGTAGAAAACCCTCATGATTTCCTTTGAGGAAATAAATTCTCACGATTAAACAAATTGAGCGTTAATCTCCCCCCAGGCACATTAGGTGACCTGCGTGGATAATTCAAATTGTATAACATCCAGGAAAAGGAGGAAATTAATCGGGACGAGAAAATTCCGTTACCTCTGATTAATTTGTCGTGCGATATCAAAGTGTTTATGGGAGGAAGACCTTCTGTCTCTCTCACTCACTTAATCCTCGTATTGTATCCGAGCGCGGATTACCATAGATGCCACACCAGCGTGCATACACTCATACACTTGGGACACTATTTTAACACACGAAGATCTTCGTTACTCATCGAATATCCACGCTATCCCTTTAAAGTCTCTCCTTTCCCCCCAAAGGCCCTCCGAACTCCGGTCGAGTCCTTTAAATCGAACAATTGCGGATCTATCACGGCAGAGACCGAAAAACCTGAGAAAAACCCTTTTGTCTTTTCTAAACTCGCCTCACGAGTCCCACATTAACTGTTTCCTCGCTTCTCGAGATTTGGCACCTTTCTCATTTCATTCAAACGTCTCGCTTCACGAGCGTTGCTAGGGAAGACCTCTTTTTTTGCTCTCATTGAGTCCCAATGATGAAAGGTCTGACTTTCGAGGTGTGCCGTAACGCGCCACATGAAAGATTACACCAAATCTGAGGGATCCTCAAAAAAAAAACAAAAATAAATCTATTTAAATTCATATGATCCTCTCTGTGTGCGGATATTCACGCAATACAGAAACACACCACATACACACACACACAATAAGCAGAATCACATTTTCCCGGGGCGTCGAGTCCAGAACTCATTAGGCTCTCTCTCTTGCATATAGCTGCGAGGAAGAGAGACAAATTAAATGCTCGCGAATATCGAGCAAAGGAAAATAAGAATTAAATTCCCAATTAATTCGTGAAGCTCGAATTTTCGTTTCGTTTCAATACGTATATAAGCAGAGATCTTAATATTAATATTTTGAGATCTCTCATCACGAATTTCCATTTAAATAATTCAGGAAAAAAATGTTTATTCTCTGAAATACCTCGACTTCAATTCCCTGTACCGAAATCTGCGATACATATTCTTATAGGGAATGGAACGCTTTACAAAAAAGGTCTCACAAGATTTTTCGAAAAACTCACTCCTTCGAAAGTTATGCAAAGTTAAAATTAAATTTTGAGTAAATTTCCCTTTTTTTAGTTTTCGGAAAAATGTTAAAACTAATTACTAAATATTGTGAAATCTTTCTTGAAAAAAAAGTTCGAATTGCATTATCGTAAAGAACCTAATTTTTAAAGAAACGACCATTGGTAGTTCACACGAAGTCGAGGTAAAAAATTTCAAAGTTTGAATTTTTTTTTCCTGTGTCTTTTAAATCTAAAATATAAATTCGCTACGAGGGACTTCTAAATATATCAATATTCAGAGCTCTGCTTTCAACAGGCATCTTTTTCACTTCCCCGAAAGTATTTAATCAAAGATTTCAAAAAACAAAGAATCTAATTTCGCGAATCAGTCTAATATATACGTATACAGAGAGATATATATTAGGTATACTGAGTCAATGTCATCTCCCGTTGGAACTCATTGAACGGGTCGATCGCCGAGGATCGAATGCGCATGGGCTCGATGGAGTAAAACTCCTCGAGGAGCAAAACTCGTCGAGAGTCGAGCGGTTTCGATCCTTACCTGAATTTTGCTCTCCGTACGGTCATCGCTACAATGTCTATACCTATATATATTATCACGGGGTGTACATATGATGGATATATATGTATATAGATATAGAGTTTCAAGATATAACGGTACTCAGACAATTATGAAATTCTCAAAAACTCAAAAAAATGCGATCCCAAAATTTTAAAAAAATGTACACTACCCTTTTTCATATAATTAAATAATTTGACAAAATGTCAATTTTTTACAGTGGACACCTTTTTGACCGTTCGAAATCGCACGGAATGCATTATATATATATATTATATAAATATATGTGGCATTCCACGGTATTTCGATCAAAATCTTACCTTCATGATTTTGATTTTCCTCTTAATTTTTTATATAAATAAGGACATTAAAAATAAAAAATCATCTAATAAAATATAACAAAATTTTTGGGCTTTGTTCCAAAATGGAGATTTCGAAACTCTATTAGTCAACTTTTTTTTTTAATTTTTTGAATTTGACTCATAGAGTATTGAAATCTCCGTTACGGAACAAAGCCCAAAAAATTTGTTATATTTTTTTAGATTTTTCCGCATTTTTTCAGATTTCACAGAGTTGTCGCTTTTGTTTAAAAAAAATAAATAAATAAATCCAAAAAACGCGTGTCTGAAAAATTTTGAAAAAATTTGGGAAATTTTTTCGAATGTCCTTATTTATATAAAAAGTTTAGAGGAAAATCGAAATCATCAAGGTAAGATTTTGATCGAAATACCGTGGAATGCCACATATATATTCATAGATATATGTTATTATTTGTTTATCCGGTTTATGAAAGCCCGGCTTGCGTTACTGCTTACCTATCAAAACTGTATGTATCATAATTTTTCGCTACATTCATCACTGGTTATAATTGTCGAGCAAAAATGCGAATAAAAGAATAACAGGAAATGATAATTTAGAAAAACAACGAAATTTACGGAAATAAATTACGGCAATTCGCAAACATTAATCATGTTAACAAAAATTTGTATTTCAATACTCCTGTTTCCCAAGAATTTAAAGATGAAAAAATAATTGTCGGCTTAAAATAAAAAAAAGATTGTCGCAACGTAATTAACTATTAACGGTTGCATGCACAAAAGAAAATGAAGCGTTCAAAAACAATCGTCATTTCAATAGTAGAATATTTAAAAAAAATACGTTTCCATTGAAAAGATTACATTAATCATAATATGTAATCTATGAGATTTTTGCAGTACCAATTTTTTTTAAGTTCATTGTTTTGTTATTTCATGTAAAAATGCCGTTTCAATATTTCATCCAATAGTCAAGGTCGTACATATATAATGTAACGCAAAACAAAGAGGGTCCTATGCCCAACGAGATCGGGCCAGGTAAAGATCGAAACCCTTTTGCGTCGCTCGAGGTTTTGATCCTCGGCGAGTTTTACTGGAAGAGTTCTCGGACGTTTCGATCCTCATAGGATCGATCCGACGGACTCGAGACACCCAATAACTCGCGATAGGATGGAAACCTCGTCCGAGAACTATTTACTCGCTCGCGATACGATCCCCAAAAATAAATGTCTCCTCGACTCGCGAGGAGAGGGAAACTACCTGAGTCTCACTGCACTCCCTCTCCGATCCGATCGTCCCGGTATACCATAAAGTTCCTCTCGCGATACGAGCTACCCTTCGTATACCTGCAATGTGCTCGCTCAAGGATTAAATCCCCAATCGAGCAAAACGTTTCGCTCGCAACCCCTGATTGTAATTTATAATTTATGTTTTTTACACGTATTTTCTGCTTCGATATATAGAGGGTCATGCCCGTTTGTCTCGCACCGTCACGATCTCGCGTGTTTATACGGTCGTTTTTCGTATTGTAGTTAAAAAGGTCCTATCTGAGGATCTTGAGCCGTTGCTGTCCTCTTAATAGGATGTCAATTGTCAAGGATCGGAGAATCTAGAGCTGTTAGTCTTCTCTCGACGAAAAAGAGTTTTTTCGTCAATCTCGTTAGATTGGATGTGTATCAGGGCCTCAGGCTCTACCGTATACATAAAATTCCTGTGCACACGCTTGCCCTCTCGTCAGCGAGGGACCCGATGCACAGTGGGGGATTTCGACCGAGTCGTGTCCATAAATCAGGGAAAGATGAGAACTGTACCAAATTTGGTATTCCGTAGTTTTTTGGGTCGCTGATTACGAATTTGGTATCGAAATTTTGAAAAACAAAATGGCGGCAGAGGTATCGTTGTTTGGTCTTAGAAATACTACTTCGAAATGACTGAAAGTTGGCTCGGATATGTTTTTGGGGTCGCTGATTACGAATTTGGTGTTGAAATTTTTAAAAACAAAATGGCGGCCCAGATATCGTTGTTTGATCTTAGAAATACTGATTGGAAATGGCTGAAAGCTTGCTACGATGCGTTTTTGGGATCGCTGATTACGAATTTGGTATCGAAATTTTTAAAAACAAAATGGCGGTCGAGATATCATCGTTCGATCTTAGAAATACTGATTGGAAATGACTGAAAGTTGGCTAAAAAACGTTTTTGGGGTGGCTGATTACGAAATTGGTATCGAACTCTTCAAGAACAAAATGGCAGCTGAGATATTGTCGTTTGATCTTAGAAATACTGGATGGAAATCGCTGAAAAATACTGGAGGAGTTTTTGGGTCGACTACAACAAAATTCGAGACATTTTGGTGACAATTAATCATGATTATCACTTTTATTCAAAACAATCGTAATAAAACTCAATCGGAGTCATACTCCTCGCTCTCGGACGTGAACAGTTCCCTGGTTGAATCATCTTCTGCGTCGCTACAGGATATCAGCCGCAGAGCATCAGTCGATATTTTTTTGTGCTCCTTCGCTGGAAGTTCTTTTAAAATTGAGATATATGGATCTGAGGATACCAACAACCAGTTGAGGACATCTTGCATCGTCCTTTCTCGGGAACACTTGGGAGAAAATCCCTCTCGATATTTTTTTTAATCTTCAATCCGGGCTTCCTGGGCCTCCTCCGATAGCTGCCCGATTGGCAAAGATGCGCAAGCTATTATTTGTGAACCGTGCATCAACAGCTTATGCACTGCTGTTGGCATATTATACCACGGGTATTCGGGTACATACATCCTTGCTGTTTCCAATGCGTATTCTTTGTACTTTTCCACATCGATATTTCTTCCACAGGATATCACCTGTAGAATTGCGTGAAATTTCTCCATCAGCCGTTCATTTACTCAAGTTATCAGTGAAACTTTCGGCGAATTTTTGAAAAAACGCCTGGCTGCATTACCATCCTTACTGCTGCCATAACCCGGTTTTTGTCGATCTACCACAAGTCCAAAGCTCGATCTCAACCCGTTTTAGATATCAGATTTTCGTTGCTTAACTGATGCCTTTTCACTCTCCGTACGGGCTTGCCATTTTTTTAGGTGTAATTTGTAAGAAATATGCAGTAAACACTCGAACATACGGATCCACGCGTGTAGTGTTGACATACCGTAACTTAAATTCGACTCGATTAATAGCAGATTCAGAATTTTGTTGATAATGATATCGACAAAATTCTGAATCTGCTATTAATCGAGTCGAATTTAAGTTAACTTTAATGATAAAGTCCTTTGATGTGGCACTGCACAAGTTACACCTTAGCGATGAAATTGTGGATGTCACAGCGTTGCACACCTTACCATCTATCATCGTGAAAAGCATATTGTAATTTATCGTGATTACAGAGCCATTTGCAACCATTATGAATGGTTCCAGCGAAGCTATTTGTTCATCGATGTATTTTTTTCATCTACAGTCACTTCAGTAGTTTCACGAACGAACTGCAGTCTAATTGGTCGGCAGAATCGAGGTGATGAGGGCCTTGGATTTTCCCATATGACTTCGGTGGTGCTTTCGTCAGATTCGCTATTAGAAGAGGCGAGTCGAAGAGGAACGAACGACGTGAGAAATATATGTGCATCCGAAGCAGAGTCATCGCTAAATGATTGCTTATATTCACTCTGGCCTGAACTTCCGTCGCATCCCCACTTACATGTCAATTCAGCTGTGATACGCTGGGTATTGAATGATTTCAAAAAATCTCTCTTCGAGAGCAAGTGACGTTCGCTAGTGTGATCTAGTAAGCCTTGTAATTTCACGTCCGCACTAGTTTCGGTGACGGTGATGCTGGATGGAGGCGGATAACAGAGCTTCTTGGCTATTTGCACGGAGTCGTAGCTCGGATAAACTTTGCAATTCTTTGTCCTCAATCTCTTTCTGATGACGTTGTACTGATGTCTTGTCAGTTTTCTTTCAACTATATCGGACAGTGCTTCATCCGCAGAAATCGCTTGCCGTGCATCAGATGTTTCCGCAAACGCTGCTTTGTACCGTGTCGCTTTCATTGGTGAAGCAGCAACATCTTGTATAATCTTTGCTGAATCCATGCAGACCGAAAATTCATCGTTGTTGCTTGCAATAATTGTGCAGGCGTATATTTTTTGCGTATCTGGTCCGATTTTCGACGCTTTGAACATTTCTACCAGCCTACTCGCAAGTATATATGCGAGCATAGACACCAGTGTCCCGCTGCAACACACGCATCCACTCCACTTATACATATACCCTCACGCCCGTCTCTGTGCACTAGTATAGGCATTTTTCGAAAAGAGCTCAAAATATTAAAAGAAACCGCCAAGTAGACCGATCTTGTTTGGATAACAGGTTGTAAAAATCACAGTTCATTGCCTCTGCCGCATACTCTGGAAAAAAAGTACGACAGAGAGCAGCGTTTTTCCGAACTCTTAGTTCCAAAAGAACGACACTCCCGAAACCTGCTATTCTTCATATGCCCTTCCTTCACGAAGAAACCTTGTTTTTCCCAATTTCCACATGAAAATAGAAACACAGCAGGGGAATGCACGGGTTACCTCAGCAAGAGAAAAAACTGAAAAATATATTTATAAATAGTCAGCTGCACTAGAAAAGAATGTACCCAATTAAGATTTTTCATCTTGTGGGTTTCGAAACTAGACCAACGTCGAAAACTACTGTATTCACCAATAGAAACGTAGGAAATTCCGTATGCCCAAATTCGTAAAATTCATCTCCCACGGAGCAAACAGACCCTTTAAAAACTCTTGCATAGCGACAATTCAAGTTTAGTATTCGTTTAGTCTTCGATGGCGTTGAGTCGTCACGCTCCGAACCTTCGCGAGAGGGTGAGGAGTAGGACTATCCTAGTGTGTCCGCGATTGCGTATCTAGCCTCGGAATTGATATCGTCGTGAGCGAACCTTTTATTATCATTACTTAATATTCAAAGTTTGTGTTTAAAATTGTCCGCGAAGTGTGTTACCCTGTCGACTCATTATTCAAAATTGTATTCTCGAAATTGTGAATTGTGTGAGATATAAAGAAATACTCGAAGCCAAAATAATAAACGAATGTTAACTGAAATCAATTGTCAACCATCAATCGACGATTAACCTAACTCAAAAGACATAATCCTGGGTGTGGAAAGGAACTCCACAACGAACAAGTGAATCTAAATTTAACGACCAGTCGATAAAATAAGGTCTCCGGAGATCTTTCAGTGTACGTTCTCACTTCCGATTATTTGTTGTTACTTTTGTCTCGATAAATAGTCAACAGAGTAAAGCGTTAGCCGCTCGACGCTTAGGCTCGATTTTTCTTAACGTCTCTGGACGTTACACTAAATTCTTCACTTTATCACTGATAAACGGAAACAGATCATTCAAGAAATTCTGAATTTTTTATATAAGTTGCCCAGATATGTACTTTCTTAAACCCATATTTACTGAACATTAAATAATAGCTCATTTCTTCGAAAAAAAATCTCTAAAAATCAATATTTTCATTATTTATCAATTAATTATATTATTAAATATTGATTTTTGTCTTCCAAGACGTAACTATGGGTTTGAAAGAGTGCATATCTGGGCACCTTATATAAAGAATTCACACTGAAAAAAGCTTACTGCGTCAGTAACGTTATTTTGCATAGCTGTCGGTTTTTCGCCTGTTTCCGCCAATCGACCTATACATACTGCCACGAATGCCATGTATCATACTTCACAGTAACGCCACAATGATAATGCCGTGGCAAGCTATTAACATTGGCACGGTAGCGCTTCCTTATACTGCTGTCATGGCTATACCAGTCAACATGCGCATACAACTGACTAGTCTGACGACTTCTGAGTTCCATAGTATCTTGAACGCTTACGCGCTTTCAGCACGAATCCATAGATATAAATCGGCATGAAAAATGCTACAAGATGTAGCGCTTTAGCGTCCAAGACAAACGCAGCCATAGATACATGACATAAATATATATACATGTAATAGAGAGGCGTCACGACCACTGCGGTCGACCGTGGAACGCGCCTTTTTAGATGTGAACGACGACCTGAGATGTGTGATCTGTATTTCACCATCTGCGATAATTATAATTAAGATCAATTAAGAACATGGGCGAGTAAGTGAGGGAAAAGCTAGTTGAGTGGGTTCTGGAAAAGTTCTAAAATATATTCGAAGGTAAGTCAGAACAATTCTGTTACTCCCTCGCTTACATTAGGAGGGCGGCTTAACCTCAACATTTGTTGACAACAACAAATTTTGAGGTTGAGCCTGCAGGTTTATCTGGGTGTTTTATCGCTTCCCTCATCCTCCCTATATGTACGCGAAATCCTGTTTTCGTCGCGTTTTCCGGTATGTATTTTCATGAATGTGTTTAAGTATGCATGTTTTTTTCGCTCGATGGCAAAATATGAATTTTCATATCTTGCTATCAACCAAAGGGAGTTTTATGTATTTAAAATTTTCCCTTGGAAGAACTATTGTTAACAAAATCCTCTCTGCAGATTCTAAATATATTGAAATTGTTTTCTTCACTAAATGGCAAAATATTAAAATTGCATGTAAGTAGTATTTTAAAATTTTGCCACTGACCAAAGAGAAAAATTTCAAGATATTTAGAATCCGCAAAGAAGATTATGTGAAAAGCAATTCTTCGAAGGGAAACTTTAAAATGCATAAAACTCAACTTTTCCACTCGAAGAACTATTTTTCACAAAATCCGCTCTGTGGATTCTTAATTTCTTGAAATTTCTTTCTTCGGTTAATGGCAAAATATTAAAATTGCATGTAAGTAGTATTTTTAAATTTTGCCTTTGACCGAAGAAAAGAATTTCAAGATATTTAGAAAACTCAAAGAAGATTTTGTGAAAATCAGTTATTCGAAGGGAAACTTTGACATGCACAACACTCAAAGTTTACACTCGAAGAACTATCTTTCACAAAATCCTCTGTGCGGATTCTGAATTTCTTGAAATTTCTTCCTTCGGTCAATGGCAAAATATTAAAATTGCATGTAAGTGATATTTTTAAATTTTGCCATTTACTGGAGAAAAGAATTTCAAGATATTTAGATAACGCAAAGAAAATTTTGTGAAAATCAGTTCTTCGAAGGGAAACTTTGAAATGCATAACACTCAAAGTTTACACTCGAAGAACCATTGTTCACAAAATCCTTTTTGTGGATTCTCAATTTCTTGTAATTTCTTCTTCGGTCAATGGCAAAACTTAAAAATACTACTCACATGCAATTTCAATATTTCGCCATTGACCGAAGAAAGAAATTTCGATAAATTAAGAATCTACAAAGAGAATTTTGTAAAAAATAGTTCTTCGAGGGGAAACCTTGAGTTTTATCCATTTCAAAGTTTCCCTGTGCAGAACTATTTTTCACAAAATCCTCTTTGCGACTTCTTTATATCTTGAAATTTTTTTCTTCGGTCAATGGCAAAATATTGAAATTGCATGTAAGTAGTATTTTTAAATTTTGCCATTGGACCGGAGAAAAAAATTTCGAGAAATTAAGAATCCACAAAGAGGATTTTGTGAAAAATAGTTCTTCGAAGGGAAACTTTAAAATGCATAAAAAAGTTTCCACTCGAGGAATTATTTTTCACAAAATCCTCTTTGTGGATTCTCAATTTCCTAAAATTTCTTTCTTCGGTCAATGGCAAAATATTAAAATTACATGTAAGTAGTATTTTCAAATTTTGCCATTGATCGAAGAAAAAATTTTAAGAAATTAAGAATCCACAAAGAGGATTTGAGTGGAAACTTCGAGTCTTATGCATTTTAAAGTTTCCCTTCGAAGACTATTTTTCACAAAATCCTCTTTGTGGTTTCGCGATTTCTTGAAATTTCTTTCTTCGGTCAATGGCAAAAAATTAAAATTGCATGTGAGTAGTATTTTAAAATTTTGCCATTGATCGAAGAAAAAAATTTCACATATTTGAAATCCGCAAAGAGGATTTTGTAAAAAATAGTTCTTCGAAGAGAAACTTTGAAATGCATAACACTCGAAGTTTCCACTTGGAGAACTAATTTTCACCAAATCCTCTTCGTGGATTCTTAATTTCTTAAAATTTCTTTTTTCAGTCAATGGCAAAATATTAAAATTGCATGTAAGTAGTATTTTGAAATTTTGTCATTGAACGAAGAAAAAAATTTCAAGATTTTTTGAATCAGCAAAGAGAATTTTGTGAAAAATATTTCTACAAAGGGAAACTGTACAGCGAGATAAATTATGTTGTATTTGAAATAAATTTTTCCATCTAATAATATCAATGTGTTACTGTTCGGAAAAGTGCCTGAATTGATCTGGTTGGGAAATTGGGTGAAAAAGGTGGAAGGTTGAAGCGAACGAAGTGGCCGGAAGTTCGTTGCGGGCGATGAAAAGACTCACTCGCGTGCACACAATATTTCGGTTTTATTAACAAATGTTCAACGTTCAAAAATAATAGTTATAATGTTTCAAATAAATCACTCGTTTCGCCGTGGCAATGATCACGCGAAATCGAAGCGGTGCCGGAAAATGGCGGTCGGATCGTTCGACGCCACGTGTTGCGTAGAAAGTTTTCCTCGCGAATTTTCGAAGTTAACCGCACCGAATCGAAGAAAATGCTTTTCCGTGAGGTTATCGAAGGAAACCGAACCGTTATCGCTCTTGGCCGGTCGTAAATCGTCCAAGAGCTCGCGAATGGAAAGAAAAAGAACCGTGTCGAAAAATGGCCGATAATCGATGCGAATCGAGGCGCTTGCCAAAACGAAGTGACGAGGCGATGATCGATCGCCGCGAGAGAGCTGCCGTTTGGAGGGGATAGAGTCGCGAGAGCCACGGGTAATGCAGAGTCCAGCGAAAGCTTGACCGTTCACTGAGGGTCTCTCGCGGGAGCTTTGGCAACTATACGCTTTTCTGAACACACTCCCCGCCTTCGGCAAACTCCGTTGACGAAGAGTCCGTCGGCAGAACCCATAATTTTGCGACCGGCCGCTTGAAGGTGAAAGTTGCCGTTCGAAGTGTGACGACTCGAGTGAGGCCGTCTTCGCCAGGGTGAAGTTCGAGGATCCACGCGAGTGGCCACCGCGTCGGAGGAAGTCTTTCGTCTGTTATGAGAACGAGTGACCCCACTCATATCTCATTCGAAGGATGATGCCATTTTGAAGTGAAGAGACTTTGATGAAGGTACTCTCGTGACCATCTCTGCCAGAAGTGCTGAAGCCGTGCTTGAAGAAGTTGCCACCGAGACAACCGAGATTCCGCCGTTGAGGTCAGAGATGGCTCAGGCACTGTGGTAAGTGCTTCACCGACGATGAAGTGACCCGGAGTTAGGGATAAAAAGTCCTCCGGGTCGTCCGAGAGAGCACAAAGCGGCCTTGAATTGAGCACTGCCTCGACTTGCGTAAGAAGAGTCGTAAATTCTTCATACGTAAGTGCAGTCTCACCGATGACCCGCCGAAGATGATACTTTGCTGATTTCACGGCAGCCTCCCATTTTCCACCCATGTGAGGGGCTGCCGGGGGATTGAAGGACCACTTTGTACCAAAGCTGGTTAATGGGGAGATGGTGTGATTCATTTCCGTTGAGCCAGCCTTGAAGAGAGCTTGAAGAGTGGCATCTGCACCGCTGAAGTTCGTTCCACAGTCACTATACAGCGTGTGACAAATGCCCCGTCGACCAGAGAACCGCCGATACGCTGCGATGAAGGCTTCTGAAGTGTAGTCATTTACCAATTCGAGGTGCACCGCTGAAGTAGAAAAACAGACAAAAACTGCGAGATAACCCTTGTATGTTTTTGCTGCTCTTCCTCGCCAAGTCTTGACCGTGAAGGGTCCAGCATAATCCAAGCCAGAATGAAGGAAGGCACGTGAAGGTGTGACTCGTGGCGAGGGAATTTGCCCCATCAACTGCTGAGCTCTGAGGCCTCGAAACCGTGCGCAAGTGGTGCAGCGAAGAATGTATGATCGTACTGGCGCTCGACCACCCAAAATCCAGTACGATCTGCGGAGATAGGCCGGTGTTGCTTGAGTGCCGCCGTGAAGAGTCCGGAGATGGGCATCTGAAATTATCAGTGTAGTTAGCCGTGAATTCCGAGGCAGGACAGGTGGATGTTTCGCCTCGGAGTGAAGGACTGAATGCTTGAGGCGTTTGCCCACACGGAGGACTCCGAGTTGGTCGACGAAAGGTGTGAGGGCGGCCATTTCATTGCTCCGTTGAAGTGTCGCTCCGCTTGAAATTATCCGTAGCTCAGCAGTGAAGTACGACTGTTGGATGAGGCGTATCCAGAAAAATTTTGCGTCTTCCAGGTCTCCCGGTGATATCGGGTTGGTCAGTGAAGTATGTGGAACTTGCCTGGAGCGGCCAAGAGCTCTTTTGCAAATGGCCGTGATTCAAAGTAGCCGATTTAGGAAAGAATATCGCTCCAGATGGTCCCAAACCGGTAGAAGAGCCCCTGAAGTTGAAGTGAAGGCGAGACCTGGACGCTGTTCGAGGTCGCAGTCGGTCACGATCTCGAACGACGAAGTGGGTCAACTGGTGCAAGGCTGCGAAAGCCAAGTTGGTCCATTCCACCGGAGGGGATGCCGAGAAAGTTGCCGAGGTGTCATTCCGTGAGACGCACAGTCTGCGGGATTTTCCTTGCCTGAAATGAAGCACCACGTCGCTTGCGAAGTGATTTCTTGAATTGAAATAACTCGATTTCGGACAAAGTCCTTCCAACGAGCCGAAGGCGACGTGATTCAAGTTAAGGTTACCGACGAGTCGGTCCAAAGGAACACTGGAACATTTCCAAGTTCGAGTGTCTTCTGGACGTACGAAACCAGCCGTGAAAGAAGTAATGCAGCGGTGAGCTCAAGCCGCGGAATTGTCAGTCGCTTGAGAGGTGCAACCTTCGTCTTTGAAGCGACAAGCGTGATGGTTGAAGAGCCATCATCTGAAGTTGAACGAAGGTAAACCACGGCTGACATGGCCAATTGTGAGGCGTCCGAAAAACCGTGAAGCTGAACCGTTGCCGAGGGTCTTAGTTGAAGCCACCGAGGGAGAGAAATGAGCGAGAGATCCGCAAAGCACCCTTCGTCAACGGAAGTACCGCCAATGGAAAGTTGTGCCCTTCGTCCTCGACAAGCTGCAGCATGACTCGAATTGCCAAGAACGGGGCGCAACTGAGGCCGTACTTGACGGTGGTGAGGCAGAAGGGGGAGATGTGCTCCTGCTCATCAACCCACAGGATCCTTTGGAGGTTCCAATCATCCGAATGAAGGTTGATTTGACGGTACATCTTTGTGATGTCCGTCGCGAAGATGAAGCGATGCCGTCGGATCCAAAGAAGTACGTCAGAAGTGTCCTGTTGAAGTTTGGCGCCCGTGTAGAGGAGGTCGTTAAGCGAGACACCACTGCTCGTCTTGGACGACCCGTTGAAGACCACTCGAAGCTTGGTGGTGGTGCCGTGAGCCCGAACAACACCGTAATGGGGCAAATAATGCACGGGAGTTGAAGCTGGCCCAGTAGAAGCTCGCACCATGTGATACAACGTCTCGTACTCCTGAAGAAAACCGTGATACAATTCTCGATAAGTTGAATTACGCGAGAGCCGCTTTTGAAGTTGAAGAAGGGAGCACCACGCTGCCATGAAGGAATCCCCGAGAGACGACGGTAAAGTGTTGAGAGGAAGGCGGACTGCAGATCGCCCGTCTTCGTCTCGCGAATGCGTGTCCTTGAAGTGTTGTTCACGGGAGGAATCCTCGGGCTCAGATATAGAGGCTGAGTCCGACGGAATTTTCTCCTGTTCCCAGAAATTTCTAAAGCAAGGAAGCGAACTCATTATCAATTGAAGTGTGCTGAATACGAACCGAGCTTGAAGTAGAATCAGACATTAAAGAGCGGGTGACGGTGGTAGCTCCCCGCGTGCGGCTAGCTGACTGACTCCCAATTCCAAGATATTAATTGAGGCGGTTATTCTTTCCAATCGAAGAAGTTGAATCGTACGTTCCGAAATGAACGCAAGTTCAGCATTGGGATCGATTAAAAACCGAACTCGATGCGAACTGCCAGAAGAAGAGGTCAGAGTTGCCTGGCTCGTTGCCAGCAAAACTGAAGGCCGAATATCCAGATTGGTAGAAGCACTCTTTGAAGTTACCGTAGAATTGAAAAAATCGGAAGTGGCCGAAATCAGAAGTTGAACCGGTGTATCCAGCGAGCCAGACGAAGCGTCGCATTGACGGTTGCTGAATGGTATCGAAGAATTTCACTGAAACTAATCCCGAAGACAACCACGAGATCGAATATTGACCGGTCGTAAATCGTTCATCTTTTTCAGGAAAGAAGACCGCGAATGAATGATGAATTTCCGTTCATTCGGAGTGAATCGTAGGACTCGAGAAACTGAAGTGACTGAAGTCATCAAAGAAAATCGCACTGAATTTAATCTTTAATATCTCAGATGAAGTGAAGCACGAGGAGACAGCGAGATTGAAGAATAACCGGGCGTAAATCGGTCACCTTTTTTCTCGTTGAAGAAGGGCCGCGTGCGAAGCAACGAAAAATGTCGATGCGTAGCACAAAAACGAAAAACCACGAACGCGCAACTCGGCGAAGATTTCGGAGTGACAGCACTTCAAGAGTCCCAAAAAGCACGAGAGCGCGACGCTATGAAGAATGTTGATGCGCCACACGTGAGCGGAAATCACTTGAGCGCGCACGGCGGTGACAATTTCGAAGTCACGAACCAGAACGAAAACTCACGAACGCGCGAGGCATTGAAGATGATACACCGACGCAAGGGCCCGATAGAGTGCGCATGCGCACCGCAGTGAAGAAATTCGCGAAGCACCCGTTGAACGACCGAGAATACATGTCAGCTGCACACACACGACGACGAGAATGTTTGTGTAATGCGCACGAAAAAAAACCCAAAAACCAAAAAACCGAAGAAAACGAAGTACGCGCACACACTCGGTGACGAGAATGTTCGTGTGACGCACTTGAAAAAAACCAAAAACCGAAGAAAACGAAGTACACGCACCCACTCGGTGACGAGAATGTTCGTGTAACGCGCACGACGAACCAAAAAAAAACGAGTAGCTACGCGAACAAACTCGATTCACGAAGTTTGTCCCTTGATGCGTAGCGAAGAAATCCAAAGAAATACTAAATGCGCCGAAAATATCCAAAAACTGCGTAATTGAATGCGAAGAAAATCCCGAAGCGCACAAAGAATCACGTGACGCGCACACACACTCGAATATCGAGAATGTCTGTGATGCGCGCACACTCGAAGGGTCCGGAAAGTTCACTAAAGGGTTTGAATTACGCGTAAATCGATGTGACGAAGAGACCCAAAGCGCGGAGAAGCACGTGGTATATGTCACGAAAAAGAAAAATTCAAAACGCAGAGAAACCGAGAAGCGCGCGAAAGGAATCGGGTGATACGCGCACACAGCGAAGAGCCCGAGAAACCCCATGTAGCGCGCACTCACGACGAAGAATGTCCAGCAAGGAACGAAGATCCGCACAAAGCGGACCAAGCGATAGTTTTCTTGGCGCGCGCGAGAGCGCGATGATATTCCCGCGCGCTCAACGAAGAAATTTCTCGAAGCGTCCGGGCTCTCCTCTCGCGTGAAAGTGAGAGAGAGACTTATGGCGCACTGAACGTGAGCGAGAGAGACCGAGATAACGAAGCGTGACGAGCACGTTGTCGGACAACGGAACGCCGGTTCTCTCTCGCACTTTTCTCTTGTTTTGGAAATTGCCTGAATTTCTCTGGTTGGGAAATTCGGCGAAAAAGGTGGAAGATTGAAGGGACAAAGTGGCCGGAAGCTCGTTGCAAACGAAGAAAAAACTCACTCGCGTGCACACAATATTTCGTTGGTTATTAACAATAGGTAAAGTTCAAAAAATAATATAATTAAAGTTCCAAAAAGTTTAATAGTCTCGCCTTGGCGATGACAACGCACGATCGAAGCGATGTCGGAAAATGGCGGTCGTATTGGTCGACACCACGTCGCGTGAATGATGAATACGTGAATAATCGCGAAAAACCGCACTGTATTCGACGTAGATATAATCCGTGAAGCGACCGTGTGAAGCCAAACCGTTTCCGCTCTTGGTCGGGCGTAAATCGTCCAAGAGCTTGAAAAAATACAGAAAGAGAACCGAGAAATTGAAAGATGGCCGATAATCGATGCGAATCGAGGCGCTTGCCAAAACAAAATGACGAGGCGATGATCGATCGCCGCGAGAGAGCCGCCGTTTGGAGGGGATAGAGTCGCGAGAGCCACGGGTAATACAGAGTCCAGCGAGAGCTTGACCGTTTACTGAGGGTCTCTCGCGGGAGCTCTGGCAACTACACGCTTTTCTGAACAGTTACTTATTTCCCTTGATATTATTGGTATTTGCATTTTATTATTTTCAAATTTGATATGAGATACATTTATAACCTAAATTATATTTAATTTAATCACGCGAGAAAAATCGATAAGGATTAATAATTGAAAAAATATTTTAATATTTTGCAATTATTCATCCTTATAAACTATTCTCGGGTTATTGAATTCAATATTTATAGATTATAAATGTATTTTAAACCTAATGTAATTTATAATCTTAATATTCTCGCGTGATTGAACTAAATATTTAGGTTATAAATGTATATGATGGGTCTCATACGGTGGTTATCCAGCATACATTTGCGGTTGACTAAGATACCAGAATATGCTCTCCATTCGCATATATTGCATATCCACCATGGCAATGCTGTATAACCACCGTGCTGGTATGGCGAGGGCCCACCGCCAGCACACTGAAATATAGCTCGTGGCTGTGCAGCCAGATCGCGTGCAAAAGTTACCCCCACTTTCTGACCCGCACCCATAAAATCCTACAGCTGCGGGTCAGAAAGTTGGGGTAACTTTTGCACGCGATCTGGCTGCACTGGATCGTGGGCCTATACAAAATGGCTCGGGGCACTGTACAGCTATGTTGGAGACCGTGGCGATAAAATATGCGGAAGCGCACAAGAATATGGCGACTGCGGCAGTGAGCTTTTTTCAGTGCATAATTTTCTAAATGATCTGTTTCCGTTTATCAATGATAAAGGGAATTTAACAATAAAAATGGCGTTTTCAATCGTCCCGCGCGCCCTTGATATTTTGTCAAAAAATCCAATCGTTGCACTGAGACCTTTATTTCAACGATATCTTTGATTTTTTAGAATGGGCAACAATTTTTAAAAATTTTGATTCACGCTAATATTTATATATCTATATATAAGCCGACGTTACACCATTATTAGACTGTATATACCTCGTTTTTATTAACCTTCTACTCGGTAGTGCAGCATTGAATATGTTTTAACTTCAAAAATATAAATTTGATAAAAAAAAATTTTAAGTAAAAGTTGTAGGAAATTAGTAGATTTAAAAGTTGGGTGATGTGCATTTTATTGTTAAAACAATTATTAGAAGAGATATTGGTCAAAAAGTAAATAAATAAATCTTTATAGTCGTATAGGTCGTAAACGGTAAGTGATACGAAAAAGATAGAAAGTTTAGTTATCTACGATAAAGGTTATTACCATTTCTGGCCTAAAGTGCACAGTTACGGAGATATAAGCCGAAACAGTTTTTCTCAAAATAGCGGCACTTTCGCCCTCCTAATTTTTAAGAATTTTGTGCATTTACATTCAGTACGTGATACTGAACCTATTTAAAAAAAAAAACTCCTGCCTTCTAGTACAGGAAAAAAATCTCTATTGCCTGTCCTATTTACCCTATAGCCAAATGAAAAGTTTCAGGTATGAAGTAGATCGTCACTGATAATTTTCTATATTTTGTATCGATTTAATCTTTTATGTCTAATTATATAATTTATTTTAATTCACCCGAGTACAAAAATATTAAATTTGAAAATATAAAAACTATAAAACTTTTGGGTGTCGACAAATTAGAAAAAAGGGGCAGACGGAAAGTGCTTGTTTGAGAAATCGTATCTCATTTAGATTGCCGGGATGTTAAAGGATCGTGACAAAAGTGGTCGAATAAATATGGCAGACACCGTGTGTTAAATTCGCAAAGTGCAAGTCATGGCATATATTTTACAAATGTCGATGATTACAAGTTTGATTGTCTGATCGTTAATCTCGATGAACTCGAAGATCAAAATTTAATGGTATAAACGTTCGTTTAATGAAACGTGAAGCTTGATCACATTAATCGCGATCACGATCGAATAACGCGTGAATGCCGAGTATATACGCGATGCGCAGTTATCGTTGCACGTGGCTTGGTGAGCCACGTGTTAAACAGAGTTGAAAATGATGCTGTACTTTTTTGTTAAAGATTGTGCACCGCTGCAACAATCTGAGTGAATGAGTGATCAATCAAGTGATCAATCTATGAATTTGGACGACATTTGAGTGCGAAAGTACACTCAAATGAGTGTTACGAAAGGGAGAAAATGATCGCTCTCGTTGCCGAGGGTACACTCAACATTTTTCCATTCAGCGCTACTGATTTTTTAAGGGTACCCAGTCAGCGTTAAAACGTCGATTTTTAAACATGAATATAAATGTTTGTAGGATTGGCGTAAACTTCATCAATGATCTATCATTTGACGTATCAATTGTAGAAATTGTTGGCCCTAATTAGAACCCTTAAGGGGAAACGGGGATGGATATCTCTTTGAACATGTTTTCATTGCGTGCTACTGATTTATTGAGAGGGTTTTAACACTTGCGGATCAAATGATGACGATTTTGTTTGTTTTCTCCGCTTTATGCATGATAATAGGTTATCTTGGAATGCCACGAATGCTGAATGATAAATAATTTTTTTATATTCCATTTTTTTAAAATATTAAAATATCAATGTTTTTCGCTATTTAATTCCTACTGCTATCGCAATTTTTTTTCGCAAAGCATTATCAAGATCATGTAAAATCGTTCTAATAATCACCAGGGTTAATCCTCTGGTCGTGCAACCCTTTCTGCAAAATAAATATTTTTTGGACAGCTACTTTTTCTCAATACTCGTGTTAATTCATGGGATTTTCGTGATCTCTCGTCGTTCTTCAGTTTTCCCATATCGGGTAATTCTCGAAGAAAATACGTAAGGAAAAGGAACACGGTCGAGACAAGGGTCCATTCTTGCGGTGTGGCCATCTGTACACCAATTTTCTGTCTCTCAAATTACGGGCCATGAGGACAACGTATACGCCGAGTTAGTCACGCACCAACTCAGACCTCCGAAGAGATTTTCGAGCGTATTATTATGACGCCTAAATAAAACAGTCTCCATCGTCAGTGCAACAAAACATCCGCTGGAGATATGGGACTTCACAAAAAATATCGATAGGGGCCTTTGTGAGGCCCAGCGACACTCGAACGTTGAAATCTTTGGGAGCGCGTGACACTCACACCAGCCTCGCGCAATGCTGAGATCCTCACGCACATTAGAGTACAGCTACACCGACGTCGTTATATATGAGACCTCGAGGAATTATATAATTACGTACGATCAATGGTTCCTCCTTTCCATTTTTATTGGCGTCATAATTACGAGATCCCAAAAGTTAACAAAATAGGACAATAACGTAAATTCAATATTAAAATCAAGCATGGAAAATATGGCCTCAGTCAGGTCATGCAAAATAAAACGTGAAATTATTTTAACAAGAAATTATCTTCTCAAGAAAAACTTTGAAAAGTTTTTCTTGAGAAGATAGAATTTCGACGCTTCAAGACTTTAACGGAAGACAGACGTTGCAATAGTTCATGAGGGTAGAAAAGAGAAAAAATAAAAAGGGACATGTAGGAAAAATGCCGAAAGAAAAGAATACCACTGTCTCATAAAAAGGTCATACACGTGGCCCATAACAAAATTAGTCATGCTGCGTACAGAGAGAAAAATTATTTAACACCTCAGTGCAACCCGATATGTTATGTATAAAAAACCCTTTCAACGCTCTGTCGGGAGATTTTATTCGAAGAAATGGTATCGGCATATTGCAAACATCCAGAGTTAATAAATCTGTGAACCCTGAAAAACCGTGCGAGAGGAAATTGAGATGGAGCTGGGAAAAAGAGCTCTGTCCAAGGATCCGAGGAAATTTCCTTGTGCCCCGCGGACGGCACGAGGCCCGTTACCTCCTTGAGTTGTTTCGTTCTCCCTCGCACAATGAGTCGCCACAGGGACGCACGCCAAATATGGAGACAAAAAAATATTCACCAAGGATTGTTCGAGATTCAAAGTTTTTAAGCTCAACAGAAATTTTACCTTAAAACAGGCGTGCGAATTATGCTAATTATAAGTAGCGTGTGTATGAATGAATGATTTATTTTAGGGTAAACAATAGAAAAGTCACTAAGAAAGGAAATTTAAATTAGCAAAAATAATATTCAAGAATGAAAACAAAAATAGAATTATTCCATTTGTTATGAAACCAAAACAGTTTCTAATACTCCAAACCAAGATACACTTCTTTCAAACCTCAAAAATTCAGAGTCAAAATTCAGAATTCACATTTTGAAATCCAAATTTCCTTTAAAGTAACAAATAAATTGAATCTCAGGAAAACCATTTTGAAAACTGAAATAAATTGATTATCAAGTACATTCCGAAAAGAATGTTAAAAATGAAAAGCTTGGTAATTGAATTATTCTCAAGTGAACAATCATACTGTTACGTCCCGCGGACTTTCGGGATTTCTCATCGTCCACGGATTTACCTATATCGAGTAATTCTCGAGGAAAAATGTGCATGAGAGGAAAACACAGTCGAGGCGAGGATCTATCCTTACGGATCTATCCTTACAGTGGTCTTATTCCCACCAATTCTCGAATTGCAGGCCATAGCGACAGCGTCGACGCCTTACGCATCAACGCATACCATCGAGGAGAATTTCGAGCGAAGTAATTATAATGCCGAAAGAAAAGATGGTATATCAAATATATTAAACATCCGCGGAGATACGGACTCCGAGAAAATAGCGATAGGGCCTCTATCGGGTCAAGCGAGGCAGGCATTAAAATCTTTGAAAGCGCTTGGCACACACACTAAATTCGAGATACTCACGCACACCAGCGTGTGTCCACACCGACGCCATCATGAATGATACGTCGAGTAATGATATTAATACGTACGATCAGTGGTTCTTCCCTTTCATTTTTGGTAACGAAATAATTTTGAAATCCCGAAAGTCCGAAAAATAGGACAATAAAGTCAAGTCAAGTCTAAATTCAAGAATGGAAATTATTGCCTGGGTCAGGTCGGTCGAATCAGAAAATAGATTTATTTTTTTTTTTTGAAAAAAAAAACACAAACATAAAAAGCGCAGAGGAAAAATTCCTCTTGAGAATATTGAATTTCGCTGCTTGAAAGTTTCAAGATGGTTGGGTTTTGCGATGATTTATTGGGGTAGAAGAAAAAAAAGGGAAAGGAACATGCGGAAAAAAAATGACGAAAGAAAAGAACACCACTGCGTCGTGAAAAGAGCACACGTGGCTCTTCAAGAATTGGTCACCCTGCGGGGAAAGAGAAAGGAAATCGCTTGGAGATAGAGAGCACTTCAGTGCAACCCAATATCTATTTATTCCCAACGTTTATAGTTGAGATTTTCAAGCAGAGGAACATATCGAATATATTAAACATCTGGGCGTAATTAAATTTATCAACTCTTAGAGAAAAATAAGTCCGCGCGAGAGAGAATTGGCGAGGCAGGCGTGAGTGTTTGTCCAAGGGTCCGAGAAAATCTCCTCGCGCCCCGCGGACGACACGAGGCCCGCTGCCCCCTTGAATCGCGTCGTTTTCTCTCTCACAACGGGCTGCTACAGAGAATACACGCCATATATGGGCACAAGTAATATTCAAAAGCATTTCTTTTTGTATGAAAAGACAAATTAAAAATCTCAAGAGAAATTTCGCCTTAAAGAATACGAGCGAATTATTATTAATTATGAATGCATGTATGAATGATTTGTTCCAGGCTAATACAAAAATTTATTTATTTCAAATGATGGAATTCACATAAAAATTTTATTAAAAATCATGAAATTCCAATAATACAGATTTTATTTCAAAATAATGATTTCAAGTAGAAAAATTCAAATAAAGGGTTTAAATTAAAACGACAAAGTTCTTATTTTAAATGATAAAATTCAAATAAGAATTTTTGTATCTTTTCTAATAATTTGTCAATTGAATATTCGGACCCTTTAATCTTTATTGACAGAAGTAATTGAAATGTTCAAATATTCATTACGATAATTTTATCAGCTCATTTTTTTCCCTCCATAGAAAATCAGTTCAATAAATATGGAAAAATTTACAATTTTGAGATTGTAAAATCATCGAATTCTTTGGAAATTATAAAACAGTTTATTGAAAGAAATTATTGGAATCATGAAAATATAAAATAATTCTTTTAACTAAAAGTAAAATTTATTAATTTAAAGACCCTCTTGCAAGCAAATGATGGGAGGAGTCGAAGGGAAAAGCGGAAATGCAGAGCAGTAGAGCAAAGAAAGAGAAAGAAATATGAATTCGTCATAGGAAAGAGAGTGAGAGAGTCATAGCCGAAAATTAAGCCAATTGAAAGTATCAATGAGTAAGAGAGTCCGAGCGCGCGTGCGAGAGCGAAAGAAAAGAGAGGGATGGTCAGAGCCTCCGTGGCGGAGCCTAGAGCGCGGCGAGAGCCCAAGCGAGGGCGGGAGTAAGAGAGAAGGAGATCTGAAAAGAGACCCCTCGACTCTCTGTACGCGCGAAAATTTACATGAAAATTGAAAATTAAAAATTGAAAATTAAAAATCGAAAATTGTCCTTAAACATGCGAATTATAAAAGTATGGAAGGCTGAAAGTAATTGGGTATAAAAAATTAAGTTTAATTACTGTTAAATTATTGTAAAAACTAGGATGACCAGCGAGGTGGAGGGGAGAACCAAGGCGTGAACGTCTTGGAGACAAGGGACAAATTACCCCTTCCCGAAGCTAAGCGGGTCATGATTATAAAAACGCGTGTCAAGAGGCACACGTACCCTTAATCATCTTCGGACTTTGCGCGCTTTAAGCACTCCATGACACTCGTCTTAATATTCATTAAATATTCAGTTCTGGAAAAGTTTTGTCGAGATTTTGAGTGTGGTGTTATTCAACGTAATTGTTAAAGCATTTTTTTTCCCGACTATATTTCTTTTTTTCCGTCAAATCCTTATGCGCAATTCTGATAATCATAATTTCAAACATTTTTATTCTAACTTTACTATTGACGTGATTATAAATATTGTGCCGGATCATCGAGTGACTTGTGTAGAAAAGAAGGAGAAATAGATCTGTGAATCTTTGTGTCGAGCTGTGAAAAATATAGGCAACAAAAATTTCGCAAACAGTGCATGTTTAGTATCTTCAAATCGTTTCGTATCGTTTTGGGATTCGTTTTCATCGCCGGATTCATCAGTTTTCTCGGGATTCATCCCCGTTGTTTGAGCTCTCATTCCTGGCTTCATCTCCGTCGCTCAACCCGTTGTCACTGGACTCATCGACGTCGTTCGATTCATCGTCATTGCAGCTCGTCTGCCATTTCTCACCCCTCAAAGAGAACAACACCAGGTAAGAAAGGAGAAAATTAAAAAATTGTCTTTCGCATGAGAATTTCGCAATCCAGGGGAACATGGTCTCGACGTCCCGCGAGGATCTCTCCCGGTGGGTTGACCGATTTCCCTCATCGAATTTTCGCGACATTTTTGTCGGCAAATCTAGCAAGTTATGAATAAATTAAATTTTCCTCCTGTACCTCTGCTTTCAAGGAAATAATTTTCCTTCAAATTTTAATAATTTTGAAAATTAATTTCATTTTAAATATTCATTTCCGAAAAATTGATTTTATTTCTAAATTCTAATAACTTGAAAAATAATTTCATCTCAAATATTCCTGTCCGAAAAATTAATTTTATTTCTAAATTTTACTAACTTGGAAAATAATTTCATCTTAAATATTCCTTTCCGAAAAATTAATTTTATTTCTAAATTTTACTAACTTGGGAAATAATTTCATTTTAAATATTCATTTCCGAAAAATTTATTTCATTTCTAAATTTTAATAGCTTGGCAAAAAAATTTCATTTTGAAGAATTAACTTTATTTCTGAGTAATAATAATTTGAAAAATAATTTTGTTTTAAATATTCATTCCTGAAAATTAGTTTTGTTTCAAAACTTTGAGAAATAATTTCACTCTAAAATATTCATTTCCGAAAATTAATTTCGTTTAAGATTTAATAACTTTTGAAAAATGATTCATTTTAAATATCTACTTTCGGAAATTGATTTTGTTTCCGGATTTCAATAACTTTTGGAAAATAACCTCATTCCAGATGTTCACTTTTAAAATTAATTTTGTTCTAAAATTTTCATAATTTTCATGACTAATTTTATAATTAAAAATTGTAATTTCTGTTTTGTTTCCTCTTTTCATTTTGTGTACCCTATTGATCGGCGCAATGACTCTGCTGATAAAAGGTTCTTGCGGACAAAGTTCCGGTTCATTCTGAAATTGTTCTTCCCTTTAATTATTCAACGTTAACCTCAGAATGATTAAAACAGAAGAATTAACAGCGTGGTTAGGGATCGCAGTCATTGACGTACTCGTTATTGTGATTTTCATCATGACCTGTTTGATCATCAGGGATAAATCCTCCCAATCTCGCGTTCACTTGCCATGAGACGAATCTAGCGAGCTATGAATAAATTAAGTTTTCTCTCTGTTTCCCCGATTTCAGGAAAATAATTTTGCTTCCGATTTTTGTTAGACCTGAAAAATAATTTTATTTTAAATTCTATCTCTGAAAATAAATCATGAACTTAAGGTATCTCTGGAGAAAATCTCCGAAAAATAATTTCTCAAATTTTCATTATATCACTTCGATTTTTGAAAATTGAATTTCGAATCTTAATCGTTTTCAAGGGATTTCCATGAAAAATAATTTTGCTTCGAATTTAACTATTTCTAAAAGTAATCTTGTCTCAAAATTTCATTTCCATGAGGAATAATGCGTTTCGAATTTGAATTGTTCCTGGAAGGAAACAGCTCACTTCGTTTCTATTCCCGAGAAATCAATTTTTAATCCTCAATGTTTTCGAAAGACATTTCTGAAGGGTGAATTTTAGGTTTTAAGAATTTCTGAATTTCATTTCAGATTCTTATTTTCAAAAAATAATTTTGTTTTCAAATTTCAATAATTTCTGAAAATTAATTTTATTTCAAATACTTATTTTCTAAAATCAATTTTGTTCTTAAGTGTTAATAATTTCTGAAAAATAATTTCATTTCAAATTCCTATTTCCAGAAATTAATTTTGTTTTCAAATTTCAATAATTTCTGAAAATTAATTTTATTTTAAAAACTTATTTTCAAAAATTAATTTTGTTCTTAAATGTTAATAACTTCTGAAAAATAATTTCATTTTAAATTCCTATTTCCAGACATTAATTTTGTTTTCAAATTTCAATAATTTCTGAAAACTAATTTTATTTCAAATACTTATTTTCGAAAATTAATTTTGTTCTTAAATGTTAATAATTTCCGAAAAATAGTTTCATTTCAAATTCCTATTTTCAAAAATTAATTTTGTTTCAATTCCTGAAAAATAATTTCATTCTTGAATTCGTATTTTTGGAAATTGCTTCTCTTCTGGTATTATAATCGCTTCTGCAAAAAAATGATTTCGTTTAGGATCTTGGAAATGATTTTGTTCATAAATCCTAATTATTTCCAAAAAGAAGTGAACTCGTTTTGTTCCTGAAAAGTGATGATATTGTTGTCAAATCTTGACTATTCCTGAAAGTATTCAACATGAGTTCACTGGTCGAGCTTCGAATTGCGACTATGTTTATGATTTTTTGTTCGGTCCTTCTGGTCGTATTAACATGTTTATTTTATTTCAAAGGTTAAAAGAAATTCATTTCCATTAAAATCGTTTCGCGTGTTTAATTCTCTCCGGCTGAAAGAAATCACCCTGTTCAATCCGAAGGAATTGCGATCGCGGTTTAATCGAAATCCCCGTTCATACGCGACATTTAAAATTTGGACTATGCAGTTTTCAATATGTCATCTTTCTACGTAGTTCCATTTCATTTGCATTTAAGACACCGAGCTCAATGAAATACACTCTCACGGCCGTCCTGAGCAAATTTCCGCGAGGTTAGGCTCGAAAAGGCCACCTGTCCAACATAACGCAGTTCTTCCGAATAACGAGTAAGGGAAGGGTTTTTCCCTTCTTGACCGAGATGGAAAACTCGCTGGTTGGGACGAAACAAATTGGGGGCTCATCCGGGATCTTCGCGAGTGTGTTTTCCTGGAAAAATATTGTGCTTATTTGCATTGTTTGCGCATGAAATTTTTTTTCCAATAACATGTGCATGATTTAATTTGATTTGGTAATATTTTATTTATCCCGCAATATTTTATTGTATTTCACTGTATTTTGTTGATTTTTCCCTGCAATTTCATTGTACTCCGTCCCCTCATCAGATGTGGACCAAGGTAAGTTCGATTGTCCACCGGATGTTCCCCGATAGTCTTTTCGGCCCCAAATGAGTCGAGGAACGCGATCAAAATCAGCGATAGACGATAAGATTCTTAGCGATTATCCAAAGGAGCGAAAATCTAGGAAAAATATAGTAGGAACTAGTTCATTGCGTTTAAAATCCCTCGAAACCAGAAAAGAAATTGAAATATTAAGAGAAAAATCGAGTCTTTTAAGTAATTACCCAGAAATTACGGACGATGAGGACGAAGACGCCTATGAAAGAGAATTAAATGAATCAATTAAAGATACAGAGAATAAATTAAAAAATTTAACAACCAAATCGCATGAAAATTCGGGAATTTTGGATGAGTTTGAGAATTCGGAAAATGAAACTTCTAAATCGGACCTCGCGAATCAGAAAATAGATACAACTTCAAAAACCGAAACCGAAAAACCGTCAACTTCAAAATCCGGGAAAAATTGGTCATTTAGTCCAATTTATAATTTATTCTGGCCTACTGATAATTACCGGACCCCTACAAAATCTCGTACTATCAAATCACCTCGCGTAAATCTCATTGATTTCGAGCTCGACGAAACTCTTGATAATTCTTTTGATCCTCCGATCATGGCGGTATTAAATCAAGAAGCGTTAAACCTTTTAAGGGAAGCAATGAAAGTTGTCCCGGATTTTGATGGAAAACGCGAATCGCTTGGGCGATATTTATTTGGTGTTGAAACAGCAGCCGCGATACTAGGGGAGGCTCTTCAAGTTCATCTGTTAAGACTCGTAAAAAGAAAACTGCCACCCCCGATTTGGAATAAAATTACAAAAATTACTTTCGGAAACGTAACCGAGGATATCGAGTATCTCCGCGAAACATATGATCCTCCGCGAGACGTGTATCAATTAATCGCGGAATTAGGAAATACCTGTCAAAAGCCGAACGAAAGTGTAGACGATTATGTAGATAGAATACGTTATTTCGCCGAAAAGATTTTGCAAGCGTATTCATCCGACGCTCCAGTAACTAACGAGGGAAAGCTAAAATTGATGAAATGGTGAGGAAAGTCATGACTCGTGGATTATTGCCTGAAATAGAAGCAAGAATGCGCGTTGAAGGATCTCTTAGTGATGCGGTTATAAAAGCCAAAGCAATTGAACGCCAGTTAGCCGACGTAAAACGTGTGCGAGAAAATAATACAACAAAACCCAAAGTATTCGAAAAATCCGAGAAAAAGGGCGTAATAAATTTAGTTGAGCCTGAAAAAAATAATAATGTATCAGGGCAACAGGTGAGCGCAGGAGTCGCGGGCCCCGTAAGCTGCCAGCTATGCGGAAAGCCCGGGCACACTGCGAATGAGTGTAAAAGGGGTCAGGGTGCCGCTGCGCTTCCACCCATGACCACATGTCAGTTGTGTGGGTTAACGGGTCATGCAGCCAAAGGTTGTCCGACCGTCGGTCCCCTGAAACAGCGCGTTGTCCCATTTACATGCCAAATCTGTGAAAAACCTGGTCACACCGTGAATAGATGTTACTCTCGACCCGGCATGGCGAATAGTCAGGGATTGACAATTTGCCAAAAATGCGGAAAGAGAGGACATATCACGAAAAAATGTTATCAGAATCCGTGTCATAAATGCGGTCGAGCTGGGCATAATCCTGATGCTTGCTATGAAACAAAACCGAAAATCAAGCATTCGCAGGTAATCAAGGGCTTCCGGGGGAGCCATCTATCTCAGGGCAATGCTATAGATGCCATGGATGGGGACATCTTGCGAAAGATTGTCCGACCCTAACTTTTAATCAGGGTAATCAGGGAATACCAGGTCCAAATTTTTTCGCAAATTCCAATCATACAGCGTCAAATTCTGCCGGCCCTGCGAGCTATTCACAGGCCGCTCAATCACCCCCTTCACAAGCTTTTTGCCGGTATTGCAAGATTCCTGGTCACGTGATCGAACAATGTAAAAAACGGGCATATGATAATAACCTGCAAACCTCACAACAGGGAAACGGGTATGGCCAGCCGGGAACGGGTGCCCAGGCGGAGGCTCCTACGGGAATTCACTTAACCCTAGTGATGGACGTTGCGCAAAATTTCAGCCAAGGCTAATCGATGTTTTCCTCTCAAGACCAGCAGATGATGTGATTCCACCGACAATCGCACTCGAAGGAGGCAATTTAGAAAGAATCATTTTAATGCTGGATACGGGAGCAAGTAAAAACATTTTAAAAGAAAATATTCCATATGAAGGAACGTTTATTTGTACTGACGAAATTTTAGGTTTGAGAGGAATAACCGAAAACATAGTCCACACATTGGGATTCTTAGAAATCATGACTCTCGGAATAGATACCATTTTTCATCTCGTTACCAAAGATTTCCCTATAAAACAATCAGGAATATTATCATCCGAATTTTTCCGCGATAATCTTGCAAAAATCGATTATGAGAACTCTTGTTTGGAAGTTCGTGGACGAAAAGTTCCGTTCTACACCAGAGAGAGTATGCTATTTCCACCTCATACAACCAGATTATTTTACGTACGTATAAAGAATAACGAAGTTCGGGAGGGATATTTGCCGACTCTTACGACCGGTGAGGGTGTAACCATCCAACAAGGATTGGTCCAAAATAAGAGAGGAAAGGCATATATCTACGTAACGAACCACAGAGATCAAACAGTCGAAATCGAGATACCAGTAGTAACCCTATTGCCTGCTCCGCTCTTTTTGTCAAAAAGAGAGAATAAGGAAATGCAACAAATACTCGTGTCACAGATCGTTGACATACAGAAAGAAACCGATCCATCCATAGAGACGGCTATCGGAATTACTCCTTGTACAAGAGTAATTGACGGGGAAACTAAATCAAAGGTAAGTAAAATCGAAGGGGGGAGGTTCCCCGAAAAATCCCGCCACAGTCAAGAAGAAATTGAGGTTCGAAATCATGAAACAAATATCCAGAATTCAAAGAATCGGAGCGAGAATTCAGGTATAAGGAATAAAAGGTTTGAAGATAAAGTCGAGGTAGAAATTCCAGAAAGTTCAAAGAAATCCAAGTCCAGTGAAAATCCAGTCAAGTCCAGTGAAAATTCAGTCAAGTCCAGTGAAAATCCAGTCAAGTCCAGTGAAAATGTTATGAGTAAAAATTTTGAGAATTTAATTGAGGAAAATAATCCTATGAAAAGTCTTGAGAATCAGAATTTCAAGAAGCTCGGTAGAAATTCCATTGAGAAAAAGAATCCTTCTCAGTCCAAGTATCCCGTAGGCAAAGGGAAGTTTGCTGATCCTGTGAGTTTTGAGAATCTTGTTAATTGTTTAGTTGGAAAGTCAAGAGAAAATTTTGAGCAGGAATTCAGAACCTTTATTCAATTGGAAAAGAAAATGAGATTAGAGAATTTGGAAAATGTCAAGAATTTTGAAGGAAATGAAAATAAAAATGTTAATGTTGGAAATTTTGAAAATGTTGAAAGTCATGAGAATCCTGTAAATCGAGAAAATTCCGAGCATCCAGAAAATCCTGTAAATCGAGAACATTCCGAGCATCCAGAAAATCCTGTAAATCGAGAACATTCCGGGCATCCAGAAAATCCTGTAAATCGAGAAAATTCCGAGCATCCAGAAAATCCTGTAAATCGAGAAAATTCCGAGAATCCAGAAAATCCTGTAAATCGAGAAAATTCCGAGAATCCAGAACATCCTGTAAATCGAGAAGATTCCGAGAATCCAGAAAATCCTGTAAATCGCGAAAATTCCGAGAATCCAGAAAATTCTGTAAATCGAGAAAAATTCGAGAATCCAGAAAATCCTGTAAATCGAGAAAATTCCGAGAATCGAGAAAATCCTGTAAATCGAGAAAATTCCGAGAAACCAGAAAATCCTGTAAATCGGGAAAATTCCAAGAATCCAGAAAATCGTGAAAATTTCAAAAATCCTGAAAGTTATAAAAATCGTGGCTACGAAAATCGTAATGTAGTTAAAAATTGTGAGAACTTGGTTAAAAATCCTGAAAATGTAGAAAATTGTGAGAATTTTGAAAATCATAAAAATCCTGAAAATCGTAAAAATTTAAAAAATCCTGGAAGTTATCGTGATGAAGTTCAAAAATGTGAGAATTTTGTTGAAAATCCAGAAAATCGTAAAAATTTTAAAAATTGTGGGAATTTTGAAAATTTCAAAAGAAATCCTGAAAATCATGCGAATCCTGGAAAATCTGAATGTTTTGAAAATCCTGGACATTTTGGGAAAAATCGTGAAAATCTAGAGAACCCCAAAAATCAGGAGAATTCCAAAATTTGTGAAAATGGAGAGAAATCTGAAAATCCTGGAATTCTTGAGAATGGTGAAAATTTTGATAATCCTGACATCCAAATCCTGAACCCCGAAGCAAAGAATTTTGTGAGAAATAATTTTGGGGAAAAAACGGAAATCCCTTACGGAATTCACGTCTCGATTCCTGTAGAAGATTCCAGTTCCACTCCGATAGGTGATATAATTCTCCATCGAGAAATAAATAAAGAGTCGAATTCGCAACCCGAAGGCGTGAGTGAAAACGCTCAGCCAGGAGAGGAAATGAATCGACATCTGATTCCGGAACTTGGGAAAAATTCGAAAGAAAGAGCGAATTTTGAAAATGCGATTGTTCCATTTGAAAAACGTAAAGTTGTTGTATACGAAAATCGAAAGATAATCTGTGAGGAAATAAAAAAGAATCTCGATGTGAATTTTGATCTCTTTGTGATAACAGGTAGAGTACTAGACGAAGATCGTTTTGGGAAAATAATAGAATTACTCCGTTTAGATCATCTGGAACAAAATGAAGTTGGGTTGATCCATGAATTGATCCGGAAAGGCGCTGATAGATTTCATCTCCCAGGTGAAATTTTAGGCGCTACGGACGTAGTTATGCACACAATTCCAACTACGGATAATCTCCCTGTTAATTCAAAGCAATATCGTTTCCCAGTCATTCATAAAGAAGAAATACGAAAACAGGTTGAAGAATAACTTAAAGCAGGGTTAATTCGGGTATCAGGATCGCCGTATAATACACCTGTATGGGTAGTGCCGAAAAAGCCGGACTCTCAGGGAAATGTGCGGTGGAGAATGGTGCCCGATTTCCGTCAGATAAATGAAAAAACAATTGGCGATGCTTATCCATTGCCGAACATAATCGATATTCTAGATCAACTGGGCGGTGCCCGATATTTCTCAGTTTTTGATTCGGCCTCAGGATTCTATCAGATGAAGATGCATCCGGATGGTTGCCATGAAACAGCCTTCACCACTCCACATGGTCATTATGAGTATGTACGGATGCCTATGGGTCTGAAAAACGCGCCACCTACCTTTCGAAGGGCTATGGATATGGTGTTGAGAGGACTCCAAGGGCAGGAACTATTCGTATATCTTGACGATATCGTGATTTACGCTAAAACGTCGGAAGAACACCAGGAAAAATGCTTAAGACTATTCGATCGATTGCGACAAGCCAATTTATCATTACAGCCAGATTAATGCGAATTTTTAAAGAAAGAAGTGGTATATTTGGGCCATATTATCGGTGATTCTGGATTAAAACCGGATCCAAAAAAATTAACAGCCGTGCGAGAATTCCCAAGACCAAAAAATGTTAAAAATATTCGACAGTTCTTAGGACTTACAGGATATTATCGGCGTTTTATCGAGGGATACGCACGATTGGTTAAACCCTTATCGACACTTTTAAAAAATGATGTTCCGTTTCTATGGGATAAAAATCAGGAAAAAAGTTTTCAAGAATTGAAAAATCGACTCTGCACAGAACCGGTATTAATTTTTCCAGATTTTTCAAAACCATTTGTCGTTACTACAGACGCCTCTGGCTATGCCATAGGCGGAATTTTGTCTCAAGGCCCAATAAATAAAGATAAACCAATAGCATATGCTTCACGTACACTCAATAATGCAGAAAGTAGATATGATACATATGAAAAAGAGGCTTTAGTAATCGTGTACAGTGTCTTGCATTTCCGACCGTATCTTTACGGTAAACGTTTTACGTTGGTCACCGATTACAAGCCATTAATATGGTTTGAAACTTGTAAAGACGGAAATGCTCGCGTACTTCGTTGGAGGCTAAAACTGGCCGAATACGAGTACGACGTAGTGTATAAAGCGGGGAAAACAAACGTTAACGCCGATGCGCTATCGCGAAATCCCGTTCCGCAACAAGAAGAAGTCCCTGAAGAAGAAATTTTCGCAGTTGAAACCCGCTCGAAAAGGGTTTTAACTGAGGAAGAAATCAGGGAATTGCTCGAGGGAGAAGAGAGTGATGCCCCAGTCGAATATGAAGAAATTAATATCGAAGAAATCGAAAAAGAGGAAGATCCGGAGATTTAGTGGAAAGAGTCTTTAAATTCGGATGAATTAGCTGAAATCGAGGAAAATTGTCCCGAGGAAAGTAATTCACCCCCGAAAGAGACGAAAACCACGTTGAATTCTCTGGAAAGGAAGAAAATTACGTTGAAAAAATCAAAGATATAAAAACCCCCTCGAATCCCAGTCCACTCAGAACCAAGAATCACGAGAAGTCAGACTAGATTAAAATCACCATCAATCCCATCAGTAAAGGAAAGTATTCAAAAGGAGGATATTCAACAGGTTTCGACGCCTGACGAATCATCCGACGACGAAGAAATTCCAAAGAAAAAGAAAAATAGGGAAATTCCAGCAATCAAAGAATCTGATGAGGAAAAAGAGACCTCCGGTTCAGAAGACAATAGCAGCGATGAAAATTTCGACGAAAAAGAAAATAGCGATGATGAAAATCTTAGGGAAAACCATCCTGAAGAAAATAGCGAAAATGAAGAGGAAAAAGATAAAGGACCGCAAATAATAGATGAGGAAATAATACCTCGGAATATTATTCAGTCTAGAGATCTTTTCTTCACGCGAAAAGACACATTGGCCTACTTCTTGGACATCCGAGGGGAACCCTTTGACCTAGGGTCGCGTAAGCTGAGCGACCGTGGAGAATTACCGTACTTTCCTGACCTGCAGCTGGGACATGCTTGCGTGGTGAAAAAAAGAAACAGGTACCACGTGGCCCTGCCGGTGAGCGATGATTCTGGGGAAGGAATGTCATTGACCCTCGGACATATTAAGGACGTAACAGTCAGTCTTCGCGAAATGACAAATAAATTGAACATCCAGAGTATTAGCATTGCAAAAACTGACACTGTGGGAAATATCCCATGGGATAATATAATTACTGAACTGCGACTAGGCTTTTTAAGAAGCCCCGTGAAAATAATCATCTGTCACGGTATAATTCGGTATCCGAGCAAAGAAGAACGTGAGGAAATAATGAAAGAAATGCACAGTTCACCTGTGGGTGGACATAGAGGCGTTACGACATAGAGGTGTTTTCGTAAACATTTAATAGAATCCTGCAGCTGGGACATGCTTGCGTGGTGAAAAAAAGAAACAGGTACCACGTGGCCCTGCCGGTGAGCGATGATTCTGGGGAAGGAATGTCATTGACCCTCGGACATATTAAGGACGTAACAGTCAGTCTTCGCGAAATGACAAATAAATTGAACATCCAGAGTATTAGCATTGCAAAAACTGACACTGTGGGAAATATCCCATGGGATAATATAATTACTGAACTGCGACTAGGCTTTTTAAGAAGCCCCGTGAAAATAATCATCTGTCACGGTATAATTCGGTATCCGAGCAAAGAAGAACGTGAGGAAATAATGAAAGAAATGCACAGTTCACCTGTGGGTGGACATAGAGGCGTTACGACATAGAGCTGTTTTCGTAAACATTTAATAGAATCCGTCAACATTATTATTGGGAAAAAATGAAAATAAATATTCAACATTTTATTCAACGATGTTTAGCTTGTCAATTAAAAAAATGCGTCAGAGTTAAAACTCGCCAACCCATGATTATTACAGATACACCGGGTTCGGCCTTTGATAAAGTTGCAATAGATATTGTCGGTCATTTGCCAAAAACAAAAAGCGGCAATGAAAATATATTAACGATTCAAGATCAATTAACAAAATTCTGCTTAGCAATTCCTATACCGGATGCCACCGCTACCACAGTGGCAAGAGCTTTAATTCAGAATTTTATCACGTTGTTTCGAGCTCCAAAGGCAATTCTCACAGATCAAGGTCGCAATTTCATGAGTAAACTACTTCAGAGAGTCGCAAAAACATTTCGCATAAGAAAAATTCGCACAACTGCTTTTCATCCGCAATCGAATGGATCTCTAGAAAGATCGCATCATGCGTTGGGTGAATATTTGAAGCAATATGTAGGAAAAGAATTCGAGTGGGATGAATGGGTCCATCTCGCAATTTTTAACTAGAATACGAGCGTACATGAAGGAACAAAACATACTCCATATGCTCTAGTTTTCGGTAAAATAGCTCGAGTGCCATCAGGGGGATCTCTACGAGTAGAAGATAAATTGCCAGATTACGACGATTATCTCGTAAAACTCGTTACTCAATTGCACGAGGTTCGAAATATGGCTAGAGCAAATTTAATCGAATCTAAGGAAAAATCGAAAGTCATATATGATAAGAGAACAAATCCGAAAACGTTCAAAAAGGGCGACTATGTGTTTTTGCAGAACGGTCCTAAGGCCAAAAAGCTCGAAGATCAGTACACAGGGCCGCATGAGATTGTAGAGGTAATGGGTAGAGGCAACGTTAGGATCAAGATAGGTAGGAATGCAAAGGTCGTGCATGAAAACCGACTTAAGCATTCCTATCTGACCCCAGCATGAGAAATGAAAAAGTGTGATTCAGAGTATAAGGATATTAATGATAGGTAGAAATAAACCTGACATAACGAGTAAGAAATTATTACAGACATGGATCCCCGTTTGCATGAACGATATGAGGCGATGGAGGCAGTATTGGGGCACCTCGTCCATCGAATGTTAGACGTTGAGGATGATCCCGAGGACGTCATGGTCCTGTTGGGTCACGCTATAAATATTGCAAGGAGGGAAGCCGGGTGGCTCCCGGTTTACCTCAAACAGGTGATCCAGCGGGTAGTAGTCCTGGGAATGATGGGGATGGGATATGGGATGGAGACGGCGGTGCAAAGGCCCTCCGCACAGGTATGCGTTGTGGTTTGCCGTCTCACGTACAACGAGCAGCAGCGTGAGTTCACGGCGACGGCGTCCACGAGCGGGGAAGCCGGGTACGAGGCTGCCCTCAGTATGGGACAATGGGTATACGGGCAGAGGTTACCATTGTTAGCCGAGTATTTAAGAAGGCAAGCGGCGGCGGACGAGGAGGAGCTCGCTGAGCGGAGGAGGGTTCGGCGTTACCGGAGAAATGGCTAGACGATAGAAAATGAATAAATAAATAAATAAAATAAAATAAAATAAAAAATATAATACAAATAATCATAATAATAGGAATAGCAATGGAAAGTGAAATAGCATTGATATAGGAGAATATTGAATAATGATATTGAAATAAATATAATAATAACCATGATAATAAATAATGACAATGAGGAATAGGTGTGGAAAAGAGACTAGGCGTTATTAATCCGCTGTTCCAAAACCAATCCGTACATATCTCTTCCACTCTCCTTAAAGATAGGTATATGGGTAGAAAAAAAACGATAAACCCCGAATCTACGATTATTTTCTTTTCTTTCTTCTATTTTCCAGCTAGAACCAAAATGGCTGCGATCAATAAAACTCCGATAACATTGCTTGATGAGTATACGATGAAACGGGGACAGGAGGCGCGATACGTGTGCCTCCGAGAGGACGCGAGGGCAAAACCTGTCGTTTTTGAGTATAAAGTCACCAGTCTAGGGACTAGTGCTTGCGGCATAGGCTCATCAAAGCAAAAAGGTCGTCACGCGGCGGCAGCCCTTCTCTTAGAGTAACTTAAGGCAAAAGAGGGAAAGAAGGAGCAGAATAAAGCGAAGGTTGCCAAACAGAAAGAGGGTAGTAATAATCAAGCCATATGCCAAACTCACGAATCGCGAGAACAAGTCCTGACCTTCCGCGCGAGAGAAATTCTGCGTGGATTCGCCGTATCGTTCCTTCGTCAATTATCTGATAGGGTGGAAGCCGCCGGAAATTGGATAAATGAGGGTTGCATGATCGCATATCGAGAGGAGTTGCAGAGAATTTTACGTCCTTGGGGGCGATACCTTATTCGCACGAACCATTATGACCTAGATAAAATTAAGGTCATTTGGACCGTGAGCGGACGTCCGGGGGTTACTCAGGTGAATTATTCGCAGATTAATTTTTAATTTCAAAAAAACGTGTTCGGAAATAAAAGAAACATTTAAACAGAGAATATTCGTTTTATTTGACATAAAAAACCTCCACAGCGTGGTGGAGGAAAAAGCCGAGACCATCACATACAGATACAGAATACAGTCAAGAATGAAATTCGAGATTCAGAAGTAATCAATTAATCACAGACCTTAAATTTTGTATGAGCAGCAAAACATGCAGCCAGCCAGGGCTATCAAAATCATACCAGCCAGATCAGTTACATTTCGAGTTCGTACAGAGTAATAATCACATTTGAAATTCAGTCAGATGAATCAACGACGAGTGAGATCAGCTCCAAAGAGAAGTTGATTTTACAGAATCGCGCTCGTAATCACACAAAAATCGTAAGACAGCACGTCATAAATCGCGTCTAGTCATCTCGACCAACTTTTCGTCATTAAACAAACTCATAGCAACTGCGTGTCATCCCAAAAACAAAAAGCAACAGATCGCGGTTGCAATGAAATATATATATATTCGAATTAAAAAATATAAAGTATGCAAACATTCCGCCCGCCTTCGTCAGAAAGACGAACCGTCGTCTCAGCTTCTTTATTAAGGTGCCGCCCGCCCTGCCGATTCTCTTGAATTAATATTGGGAAGATATAACGGACTCAGTCGAGTTATATGACGCCGTAGGGTAGTTGTCCCAGTTTTCACAGTGACGACTCGAACAAGTGCATCGGGACCGGGATGAACCTCTATAATTCGTCCTAACTGCCATTTCGAAGGAGGGTAACGGTCGTCCTTCACTACGACTAATTGTCCTGTTTCAAAATTCTTTGTTGGTCCACGCCACTTGCTTCTTTCTTGTAAATGACGAAGATACTCGTGCGACCACCTCTTCCAGAAATTATTACGAATGCGCTGTAGCAATTGATATTTAGTAAGAGGATGTTCAGGCATTTCAGAGGGTGCTCGATCGGGGATAAAATTTAATGTTCCTCCAGTTAAAAAATGCGCAGGAGTCAGAGCGGAAAGATCTTCAGGATCTAATGTCATTGGACACAGTGGACGTGAATTAAGACAGGCTTCGATTTCCACGAGCACCGTGGAAAATTCCTCAAACGTAAGAGTATGGTCACCGATAACCCTCTTCAGATGATGCTTGGTCGACTTGATACCGGCCTCCCAAATACCACCCCAGTGTGGCGCATTGGGTGGTATAAAAGTCCAGCTGGTCCCTTCATTCGCAAAAATCGAAGCAACTTTGTGATAAAATTGGGATGATGCGTCGAACATCTCTCGAAGTTCCCTTGCAGCACCTTGGAACGTAGTTCCGTTATCGCTATAAAGGTGGCGACATACACCCCGTCTGCCCGTAAATCGGCGATACGCTGCCAGAAAAGAAGCAGTCGTCAAATCGCTCACCAACTCTAGATGAATAGCATGAGTGGCGAAACAGACGAACAGAGCGATGTATCCTTTGTATGACCGATGACCCCTGCCTTTGGTTGTTCGGATTTGGAAGGGTCCAGCATAGTCGAGTCCTGTTGAAGTGAAAGGTCGGTTTGGAATTACACGAGCAGCAGGCAAATCTCCCATTAGCTGATGGGCCAGTTTGGGCTTTGCTCGTTGACACCGAATACAGGTGTGGACTTCATACTTTACCAATTTTGGGCTACCCAAAATCCAAATATTCTGCTGAAGAATGCTCAAAGTCAGAGAGGGGCCGCCATGAAGAGAAATTTGATGTGCTTGACGTACAAAGAGACGACTAAGGGCTGAAGATTGAGCTAAAATAGGAGGATGTTTTGATTCATTTGAAAGAGACGAATATGTGAGTCGACCCCCGACCCGCAAAATTCCGTTAATTTTGTCGACAAATGGGTTCAGCCTCCTCAGTTTGTTGTGCATTGGTAAAGGTTTTTTGTCACAAAGTAGCGCGATTTCAGTGGAAAAGGCCGCAGATTGCGATAAACGAATGACCACAGCGCGAGCATCTTCGAGTTCGGGAGGGGTCAGGAACGAAGTATACACCTCATCCTGATTTTTCTTTCGACCAAGATTCAGAAGAGGACGTCTACAAAAAGCAACTACCCGTATTAAGCGTGAAAGCTTAGAAAATCGAGAAAGGATCTCCGGTTCGTCAGGTTGCTCCCGAACATGTAGTGCTTTAACAGGGTCAGTAGTCTTCGGCCAAGTTTCAACGGATGATGAAAGCCACCATGGACCATGCCACCATAAGTTAGATTCCTTTAGAGTGGTAGGGTTTTCTCCACGAGTAGCAAGATCGGCAGGGTTTTCTTTAGTTGGTACGTGTGCCCATTCCGCAGAGGGTAACTCAGTTTGTATTTGAGATACTCGATTTGCCACAAAGGTTTTCCAATTACACGGATGCTTTCTCAGCCAAGCGAGAACAATCTGGCTGTCAGACCAAGCATATACTGGAACATCTTTCAAGAAGTTCAGCTTCCGAACGTGACAAATCAATTTTACCAGTAAAGCAGCTCCGCAGAGTTCGAGATTAGGAATGCTCGTAGATTTTACTGGTGCTACCTTAGTTTTGGCAGTCAGGAGCGAGACGTGATAAGAATTGTCAGTGGTGCTAACTCTAAGGTATACTACCGCAGCATAAGCACGAGATGAGGCGTCAGAAAACCCGTGCAGTTGATACGAAAGATCAGAAGAACCCCCTAACCAACGATCAATTGTCAGAGACGGGATTTCGGCAAGAGAATTACAGTATTTTCTCCATCGTTCTCGTATCTCCGTCGGAAGAGGCGAGTCCCAATCACACTTTAATATCCAAAGATCTTGCATCAAAATTTTAGCAACAACTGTGACTGGAGCCAGCCAGCCAAGGGGGTCGAACAGCCGTGCTACGTTTGACAGAATCGAACGTTTTGTTGGAGCTTCATTTGATATATTCAATTTTTGTATGGAAAATCCAAACTCATCCTTGACTGGATTCCATTGAATGCCGAGCGTTTCAACTGATTCGTCAAGAGTAATCGATTTCTCAATCTCGCAATCGATCGAATGAACAGATCCCGGAAGAAGAACCGCATGATTCGCAGCCCATTTATCTAATTCAATCTCGGCTGACCGTAAAAGCTTGACAAATTCATCTCGCTTTCGTATCGCAACAAACAGATCATTAGATCCGGAAAAAGTATCGTCAACGTAGGTATCTTGCAAAATACAACGAGCTCCGAGAGAAAATCGACTTTCTTCATCACGGGCCAGCTGAATGAGAGTACGAATCGCAAGATAAGGTGCACAGGCGGTCCCGTAGGTCACTGTAGTTAAACGATAATCGATCGGAGGTTCTTCAGGGTTTGGCGCCCACAGAATTCGCTGTAGATCCTGGTCATCTGGATGGACACGGATTTGACGAAACATTTTAACAATGTCCGCAGTAAAAACATATCGATATTTTCGCCAATTCAGAAGGATAAGAGAGAGATCACTCTGAAGTGCAGGTCCACTCTGCAGAAACTCATTCAAGCCATGAAACTCGTGAACTCGCCTTGATGCATCGAATACAACCCTGAGTTTCCAAGGAGAAGGTTGAATCACCGCATGATGCGGCAAATACCACACCCGCGAATTTCCCAATTCAGAGCTTGGAACCTTTTCCATATGACCGAGTTCTTCATACACCTTCATGAACTCACGATAGGCTGTAGTTAATTGTGGATCTCGTGACAAACGACGATACAGAGAATTAAGAGAACCTAAACACATTCCGTCGAGTCTCTGAAGCCATATTGGGAGGTTCCGATTTTAAAGGAAGACGTACGACAACGCGACCGTCTGCGTTACGAGTATGGGTCTCTAAAAATTGTTGTTCGCAAGCTTCTTCTTCGGGCAACAGCTTGTTAGCAGAATTTGGTACCTCCTCAAGATTCCAAAACTGCTGAAGAGACTCTTGTAGGTAGTCCTCAGATGAACAATGCATGGCTTGGAACGGAACTTGAGAGGAAAGTCCTACTGATTTGGAAGCGCGTGACTGAGTTGATCCTGAAACAACCCAACCCCAAACTGTATCTTGAGCAATTATTTGAGACGATGGAAAGCGACGGAGTCCAGGTTTTAGTATTTGACAATATACATCTGCTCCAAGTATCAGGTCGATGCGATTAGGTATATGAAAATCTGGATCCGCTAAAGTCAACTCCGAAAACAGATCGAAATCTAGCTCGATGAGGTTTCTCGAAGGAAGTTGCGATGTAAGTTTCGTCAGAATCAGGGCCTTTGTCTCCACATAGAAATTCGGTTCCTTAGATGAACACAATTTCAGTTTCGTAATTGACCGAGCGACTCCAACATTCGACCCTCCAAGCCCAGATAACGGGATCCTTGTGTTTTGTTTCGGCAGCTCAAGTAGCTGCGTGATGGCTTCTGTAACAAAAGACGTTTCCGATCCTTGATCGAGTAATGCACGGGCACTATATTGAACTCCTTGAGGTCCAATAAGTATGACTTGGGCTGTAGCAAGAAGAACAGAATGACGTGGCGCAGCAAACCGTGCAGTAAGAGTATTAACTCCTTCCAATGGTTGCGTTTGTCGATTTTGTTGAGATTTGTTAGCATCTTCAGTTGTTCGGGAATTGGAGGGCGTGTGCTTCGCAGGAAAATTATGAAGTAACGTGTGATGCTTATCCCGACAAGTGCCACATCGCCGATTTGATTCACATTTTTGATAATTATGAGCTCCGAGGCAATTAAAACACAAGCGTAATCGACGCGCCTCATTACGACGTTCATAAGGCGTTTTTGAAATGAAGGTCGGACAAAATCCAATATAATGTCCCCCTGAACAAAGACTACATTTGCGTTCGGTCAACCGAGCCTTGATATTCTGGTTGCTTGGATTCGTGCCAGCATGAAACACTTTCTTAAAGTGCGCTGCCGGTTTTGTCGGATTGTGACCAGGTTTCTTGTTAGCTTTAGCTTCAGCGGCAATCATATTAAGAGCCTGAGAACGTCGCTCGAGAAACTCAACGAATTCATTAAACGTTGGAAACCGATCCATCGGGTTGAGCTCAATAGAAGGATCAACAGATCTTGTTACGACTTGACGATCTTTGAGACTCAATTCCGCCTCCGACAATTTTCTGGATTCAGGATCTAAACGACTGCCTACTATGTATACCAGCCATGTATCCCAATGATGCACCGGCATTTTCAAGTTGGTCAATGCGCGAACAATAATACGCTGAGCTTTATCGCTGAAAGCTCGTAGTTCATCGGCGGATTCCTTTTTCAGATGAGGTAAATCAATCAGCGCAGTAATGTGATTATTCACAGTGAGTCGAGGGTTCGAAAATCGGGATTTGAGAGCTTGCCAGGTAGAGACATAATTCGCATTTGTTGTCGATACATCCTTCACGAGATCAGCCGCAGTGTCTGTGAGACATAATTTTAAATACTGCAGCTTCGTAACATTGGACAGGCGCGGAACGTCATGGACCAATGACACGAAAAGATCACAAAAATCTTCCCAATCTTCATATCGGCCAGAAAAAGTCGGAAGATCTAATTTAGGGAGTTTTGCGGTAAGAGGCCTGAACTCAGAATCATCCTCTTCAAATTCTCGATTCGTAGAATTCACATTTGCCGAATCCAGCATATCGAGATCGCTGAGCAGCCTCAACAATTTATCGTGGATGGATATATACACGTTTTCCATTTGTATGAAAACATTGTTCGTGATATAGGCATCGTTTTCTGAATCCTCTCTGGTGATGATTTCAACGTGAGTTTGGCGAGCCTCATTCCAAATTTTATTCATCGATCCAAGTGGAGAGTCAATAATATTCCGAGTGAGTAATCCTTGTTCTTCATCTTCCAAACGTGCGTGCATTCGATCAATTTCAGCCGCACGAGAACCTTGCAACGCAGTCAATTTTCGCAGCACATTAGGCGCCATGATTTATTTATATAAATCTGATTCCAAACCTGCGATAAAGTTGAACCTTAAAGAAAATTAAATTAAGAAATTAAATATCTCAATAATTAATAGTATTAATTAGCATTAAATATATGTATATTATTATTATTATTATTATTATTATTATTGTAGCAAATAAATTTCCAAACACGCTAATATCCGGCTCGAAGGACCATGAATTATTCGCAGATTAATTTTTAATTTCAAAAAAACGTGTTCGGAAATGAAAGAAACATTTAAACAGAGAATATTCGTTTTATTTGGCATAAAAAACCTCCACAGCGTGGTGGAGGAAAAAGCCGAGACCATCACATACAGATATAGAATACAGTCAAGAATGAAATTAGAGATTCAGAAGTAATCAATTAATCACAGACCTTAAATTTTGTATGAGCAGCAAAACATGCAGCCAGCCAGGGCTATCAAAATCATACCAGCCAGATCAGTTACATTTCGAGTTCGTACAGAGTAATAATCACATTTGAAATTCAGTTTGATGAATCAACGACGAGTGAGATCAGCTCCAAAGAGAAGTTGATTTTACAGAATCGCGCTCGTAATCACACAAAAATCGTAAGACAGCACGTCATAAATCGCGTCTAGTCATCTCGACCAACTTTTCGTCATTAAACAAACTCATAGCAACTGCGTGTCATCCCAAAAACAAAAAGCAACAGATCGCGGTTGCAATGAAATATATATATATTCGAATTAAAAAATATAAAGTATGCAAACATCAGGGAAGAGAAGGATATGATTTCTTGAAACTGGACATCGAAGTATTTCAAGCCATAATAGAGGCCCTCATGGGCATACAAGACTGGGAGTTAACGGTTTAACCACCCCTCCATGCGTCCCCTCCGGTAAGCAGAGCTGTTAGTCAGTAAAAATACCCATCAAACATCACCTATCCTCACTTATTCCAATCTTAAGCTTATGTGATACGCCTTTAACGCTTTTAGGGAAATACTAATTTGAGATAGGGAAGAAGGGAAAATTAAAGAAAATCTTTAAAAAAAAAAATTACAAAATTTTTTTATAAAAAAAAAAAGAAAAAATTTTTGAATAGAATAAATAAATAAAAATTTAAGCTATGCAAAGAAAATTATGGAAATATATGAATAAAAATACATAAGTAAAATCACCGCAAGGGAAAAGTAACTTCATTCAAATTTTCGTAGCTGAATACAGTGAACGCTAATCGAATTTCTTCTATCCGATAGAATCCCAGGAAAAAAAATGATTTAAAGAAAGTTCAACTTGTTGTAAATTTAACGGCTGAATTTAAATGAAATAGCTCAAAGGGGGAGGGGGGGTAAACCCTAATCCTTTTATTTTTTATGTTATTTAGATAAATACGGGTAAGCATGATAAAGATGATAGTAGTCCTACTGGTCTGGGGAATATTAATACCCTCGCCAGGAGAGGCGATTGTGAGATATGAGTGTGGAACATCGGCATCCAATATAACCACTCTATCGTTGCTAAATGTTGAAGAGTGCGATATACCACAGACAGTATTGAACATTTCAACAGTGCACATTCAATTTTTGCAAATAGACGAATATACTTCAATTCAAGTACGCCAATGTAAAGTCGAAGTATCTCGCGATGTTCGGAAGTGCGCGATGTTTTCTCATAATAGTGACGTTCATAACGGGAAGGCTTCATATTTGTTGAATGTAACAAGGGAAGCCTGCATCCGGATGCACGTACACGGGTCCTTGATGATAGACGGAGCAATGATTTCGGGAGTTTCCTCTAATGAAACCGTGAGTTATCCGGTATTATTAGCGGGAAACTTGGACACGAACGGGGGATGCTCAGGGAGCGCGTACTCTGACTATTACGGGAGTTGGACGGATGTGATCGTGGCCGCCGACGTGAAAATCACTATGAGAGACTATAGAACTCGAGTGGGAGTGAAAAATGATAGAGTCTATTTAAATTCAGGAGTGCGATGCCAATTAAATAAAGGTCAGTGCATCGACATGGAGGGAGGCCACACCTTTTGGGATCCGGTGCCTCAAGATGACTGCAGGGGAAATAAATACAGCATCCTGTATACAGGAATGGCTGAAAAAGTTTCGGATCAAAATTCGGTAGTGATGTATTCGTTAACCGCGTCAGACATTACCTTCGCGCTTACAACGGAGGGATCTTTCAATTTGTGCGATCAAGTTATAATGCGAACGGAGCATCTGCGGTTACTCATTCACGAAATTCGCGAAGGCCAAGGACATATAAAAGGGAATAAAGTGGACGTAAATAATATGGACCTTTTCGCGTATATAAATTCAAAATTTGTGTACGTAGAGCGGCATATAAAAACACAATTGCAACAGTTATATTACGATGTGTTGGTACAAAAATGTTCTCTCGAAATAGAAATGTTGAAAAACCGACTCGCGATCGCGACTCAAGCTCCCGACGAATTCGCGTATCACCTGATGCAAGGATCGGGCTATATGGCGGTCATCTCAGGGGAAGTGGTACACATCGTCAAGTGTATTCCAATGGAGGTCAAGGTTCACCACGTGGAAAACTGTTACACTCAGTTACCAGTTACAGAAGGGAATAACCATAGAGGTATTATAACTAGAGGAGGTGAGCCATAGGACTGCCTGTAACTAGAAATAGTGGCACTGTCCTTGTCTTGCCGCATGCGCAATGGCAACATGCTGCGCGCCGTCCGTTGACGCCGCAATACGAAATGTTCTAACTTATTATTTCGCTTCAGTTCGTTCACGCGCGTGCAAATTTTGCACTTATGTTTATTTTCGATATTATAAAAAATAAAATATAAAAAACTAAGATGGTGATTGCGTGCATTTTGTGCAAAAAGGAATAGACTTTCCTCAACGAGGGTCGTAGCTTTCACAAGTAAGTGGATAAAAACATTGTGTGTTAATTCTCCAAACTACCGGTGATATTATTTCTATTTGTTGATCTCGATATATATTAATTCTAATAAAAACAGATTTCCAAACGATGAGAAGTTAAAGAAAGAATGGCTGGACGCAATTGGCTTGACAGTGGTCTGTAAAACTGCAATGATATGCAGTGACCACTTCGATGAATCTGCATTTCATGACACTGTTGAAGTTGAACGCAGAAAAAAAAGACGATTACTTTCAAATGCTGCGAAAATGATATTATTTTACAAAAACAGCTACACAATATACATTACCACAAAATTTTGACAGTCGAATGCGGAAGGGTCAGTGCAATACCGGAGGCGAATCGTTTACTGCGCATGCGTCATCAGACAAGGAAGCGAATACTATTCCTATGCTCTTTCTCTTTCTACCATTATAACGCGTTACTGGCTGGCTCACCTCCTCTATGTATAATACCTCTATGGGAATAACACATATTTTATGGCTCCAAGGATGCACGTGTTGATGAAAACGGGAACCCAAGTGACCTGCAATAAACTCGTACCACCAATGTATTTTGTCGAAGGAGAATGGTACGGTATGGCATCAGGACCCGTACACGTATATCCACCTGGCACCATGAAGCCAATGACTAAGCCAACCTGGAAATATAAAGATACGAAGTCTTTCGCTACAAGTGGAATTTATACCTCCGCAGATCTGGACCAATTAAGGGAGCACGTGATGTTTTCCGCCGAACGTCCGGAAGTATTAAATAAAGTCGCGAGAGGAATGATGGGGAAAACAAATGGGATGGAAGGAGGATCGGTCGCGAATCTTTTAGACGGTCCCGAATTCGAAAGTATCATCGAATCCGCATGGAAAAAGACCTGGGAAAAATTTCTCGCGTTTGGACACGTTAGCGCAGGGTTAATAGGGATTTTCATGCTAATACGCGTGATTAAATTGATGATTGATACGATAATTCATGGATACGCTTTGCACACTGTGTACGGGTGGTCCATCTATTTGATAGGAGCCATATGGGATTCAGTAACCAATTTATTGATACATCTCAAAAGGGGAGTCAATCAAACAGCCCATCCCGAATCGGTAGGAAAAGAAGCAAAAGAGACTGAAGTCAAAGAAAATATCAGGGAAACGGTAATAGATGTGCAGGAAAAGTCAGATGAAATTCAGGAAAAGGTTAAAAACTCCGGCGTAGAAGGGCAAAATACGAACCTCATACTCTATCCAACGTTGCCAAAATAATTCTTAGGGTACAACCGTCTCTTCTATCGCACTATCTTTCCAGCATGCATAATCGTTGAGTGAAATTACTAATCCGGTAGTTTAAGACATTTCTAATAGGACAAATCGTTGTTTATTTCGAAAAAAAGGCACATTCCACAATGAAGCCTTTCGGAGCGGACTCAATCACCCTCAAGGTGACGGTGAACCAGGAGTGGCCGCAGTACGGTCCATCAGGCATGGAGGACGAATTCGAGTATTGGGAGGTCAGAGAGGGGCTCTGGGCACCACCGGAGTGGAATCTACTGGCAAGGGCGGTTTCGCTGTGCTGGGCCATAGCCGTGCAGAATAACGGAGGGGATTGGATAGAGATAGGAGGACATCGATACAGACTAAGGGAGAATATTATTCTGCCCGAGGGGCAAGAAATGGACAAAATTGTTTTTAAGGGCGATTTAGATTGGGATCTGACAGAAGAAGTAGAGGAGGAAGAGATAGAAGAATTAAAGGGAGAAGGGGCTCCAGCCGCCTGATGGCGATTAGTTTAATTTCTCTTAACGTGAAGTAAATATTTAAATTTTTTTTCCCTTATTAAATTCTCTTAATCAAAGCTGAAAAAAAAATTTCATTATTATTATGTTCTTTTATTATTATTATTATTATTATTATTATTATTATTATTATATTTTTTTCTTTTTCTATTTTTTCTTTTTCCCTATTCGGGAAAAATTTATTATTATTGCGTTCTTTTATTATTTGAATTTCTTTTCGGAAAAAAAATTATTATTATATTCTTTAATTATTTTAATTTGGAAAACTTTTTCGATAACTATTATTATTATGTTCTTTTATTATTATTAATTTTTTTTTCTCCTATTCAAAAAAAAAAAATACCACTACGTCACTTCACACTAAAGTATTTTAAAAGGCAAAAGTGTTCCCGTAGAACTAAGACAACCCGGTCAAATAAAAAGGGAATTATTAATTTATATGCTTCGTTGAATTTATTTAGGCCGGATTATCCATATTATAGGACCAACAGTATCCCCTATCCAAACCCAATTCATATTCCTGTCCTAATCACGATAATTTTTTTTATATAACGTTTTGCTTTATCATCTACAAGAATTACATTTCCTTTTACTTAATTATAGTTCTATCGACATCTATTTACCAGAGATGAAATATTGTTTTCTTTTGCTTGTTTTATTTGCCTGCCTTAATGCTCTGGTAAACGGTCGAAGTATTGGTAAATAGGTTTATTGCACTCAATCGATAATTCTAGTTTGGTGTTGGTACTGCTTGATTTTAAATATTGCTTGAAGTAAGATTAAATTGAATAGAGTAAAATCATAATAAAGAGGGAAAGGAGGAACGACGGTAAACATCAAGAAGAAGACATCGATTGAGGAAATTCCATCCATCCAAGAAGACATCAGTTAAGGAAAATTCGGATCATCTCTAATCAACTGACTGCAACCAACCTCCTTGAGGTGAAGTTCCCTCCAACAGGACGCTTTCCATAGAACAATTTACGAGATTGTCGCGCTCAGCAGCACAGATCAAGGAGCCGTTTAAAACAAAAAAAAAAGGCACGTACGAGGTCCTGAAGGATTCTTTCCAACATTTCTGAAATTGTTTTTTTTAAATCGATGTACTTATTTTGTATACTTCGAGTTCGTCTTTCTGTTCGTTTATCTTATTTTTACGGATGAAGGATCAATTTGACCATGAGCTGACCCAGGAAAATCGCTAAGATGTGCCTCTTCCGAGGTCGAGCGCCGTTCTTCGAAGCGAAGGGGGGGGGGAGGTGTTACGTCCCACGACTTTCGGGATTTCTCATCGTCCACGGGTTTACCTATACCGGGTAATTCTCGAGGGAAAATGCGCATGAGAGGGAAACACGGTCGAGGCGAGGATCTATCCTTACGGTGGTCATATTCCCACCAATTCTCGAATTGCAGGCCATAGCGACAGCGTTGACGCCTCACGCATCAACGCATACCATCGAGGAGAATTTCGAGCGAAGTAATTATAATGCCGAAAGAAAAGATGGTATATCAAATATATTAAACATCCGCGGAGATACGGACTCCGAGAAAATAGCGATGGGGCCTCTGTCGGGCCAAGCGACGCGGGCATTAAAATCTTTGAAAGCGCGTGGCACACACACTAAATTCGAGATACTCACGCACACTAGCGTGTGTCCACACCGACGCCATCATGAATGATACGTCGAGTAATGATATTAATACGTACGATCCGTGGTTCTTCCCTTTCATTTTTGGTAACGAAATAATTTTGAAATCCCGAAAGTCCGAAAAATAGGACAATAAAGTCAAGTCAAGTCAAATTCAAGAATGGAAATTATTGCCTGGGTCAGGTCGGTCGAATCAGAAAAAGAATTTATTTTTTTCTTTGAAAAAAAAACAAACATAAAAAGCGCAGAGGAAAAATTCCTCTTGAGAATATTGAATTTCGCTGCTTGAAAGTTTCAAGATGGTTGGGTTTTGCGATGATTTATTGGGTTAGAAGAAAAAAAGGAAAAGGAACATGCAGAAAAAAAATGACGAAAAAAAAGAACACCACTGTCACCCTGCGGTTACCCTGCAATAATTCGGGGATATAATCAGGATTTTTACTCACAATACTTCTGTTTCCTCGAATCAATGTTTTTCCTTACTTCTCTCGAGTCTTTTCCTCGTCGAAATATCACCGCCTCGATACTTAATTCTGCTATTTACAAGGTACGCGAAAATCTAAGTAAAACGCACGTCTAAGCTCGCTCGCACGCTGTTTCGGAATGAGTTCAAGATGGCCGCAATCGAGCTTGATGAGCGAATCGATAGGTGAGGGGGGTGTGGGAGAGGGGAGCGCCGTCTTCTTCATGTCGCGTTGGTCGCTGAAAGGAATGAGGAGGGGACAGGGTTTTGTACAGGGGGGTGACACACAGCTCGCTGAGCCGTATCCAAATTACGGCTGATGTTTAGTTCGACAATCGACCAAACAGCAGCGCCACTAATCCTGTCTGTGGTTTCGGGCAAGAAGACAAGACTCGATTGCACACAAGAAGACTATATATTCTAGTCTTCTTCTGTGCGGGGCAACGCACACGATTAGTGGCGCCGCGTATAGGCCAGCAACCGACCGAAAAATACAGACTGTCAGGCGTACCGTTTCATCGTATAGGAAAGGTATTGGTGTATCAACCACCTATTTTTGTAGTTCTTCTTGCCGCCGCGGCGCGGAGCTCGATGTACTTCACGATCCGGTACTGCCGCCTCGTACCATTATAAAGAAGCTGTTCGCTCGCCGGTGATCATCTGTCTCTCTCGCTTTCATGATACTTCTCGTGGCCAGGAAAATCTTAGCTGTCACCGGTGCTCGATGTGGAATACTTGATTTAATTCCCGAGGCTCAGTCACCGTTTTTATCGGAACATCAACCCGGAAAAATATAGTGTTGTCACCAAATAAATCTCGTAATTGATAGTGCCAGGTCTCCTTTGAATTTATCGACTCGAATATTGACTGGCTTGGGCGATGGAAAAATCGTCTCCGCCCTACCAATCTGCTCAGCGGTGATTTCGGCACTGTCGAAAACCGGAAAATGCGGCGCGCCGCAAAATGTCCAACGAATCCGCCGCCGAACGAGCATCGAACGCCAACCCCTAGCTCCCCTCCATTGCGTGTTGGACCGCCGAACTGCAATCCCTATTAATTTTCAACAGCGAATTCGCCTCAGGGACCAGCCCGTCCGAAAAAAGTGCCGAAAGAAGCGCCGAATCCGACCCGTCACCGAGCACCATTGTAAGCGGTGCCGAATTTGACCCGTCATCCAGCACCGCCGTCAACGGTGCCGAATTGAGCTCCGAATCCAACGAACCATCCAGCACCGCCGTAAGCGGTGCCGAATTGAGCGCCGAATCCGATCTGCCATCCAGCACCGCCGTAAGCGGTGCGGAATTGAGCTCCGAATCCGACCCACCATCCAGCACCACCGTAAGTGGTGCCGAATTGAGCACCGCATCCGACCCACGATCCAGCACCGCCGTAAGCGGTGCCGAATTGAGCATCGAATCCGACCCGACATCCAGCACCGCCGTAAGTGGTGCCGAATTGAGCGCCGAATTGTACCTTTAACCGGTAGTTTCAAAAAATGACTGAGAAGTCCGAATCAATATTTAAGAATAAAAACAACGCAATGGTGGGAAAAGGATGTACAGAATGTATAAAAATGATGTGTCGCCACTTCGCCCAGTAAATCTCCAGCATGAGATCGGTGGAGATCTATCAAAATTTGTAGCCGCAAAATTGACCTTGACCCTGAAATTCAAGGTCAAATTTTTTTATTGGCTTAAAAAATTCTACTTCTTAAGAGGAACAAAAGTCAGAAAGGAATCATAGGTCGGAGATGCGTCCTTCGACCCGAAACGACAATGTCAATTCGAAAAAAATCGAAAAAGTGCGTTCTTACACAATATTGTTTACAGAAACACGGGATAAGAATTTTAATAATTATAAAAAAAGCTTTTCAACGCAGACACTTCAATATTTATCAATTGGAATCAAGAAATGTTGCAATTGCATGATGCTGACCACACTAAGGTGGATGAATCGGCATGAGATGGGTGACACAGATCTTTGCGTTATCCCTTTGTCGCGTTACCACTACGAGCATCTAATTCCCTAGCTCATTGTTGCCGAAAATCAATTAACACATATTTTCGCTGAATTAACCTTGACCCTAAAACTCAAAGACAGTTTCAAAGTCAATTCATCTCGTTAAGAGGCATCTAATTCTCGTAGAAACGACGAGTCAGGAATGAACCTTTCAATATCAAGCCGTCAAAACATATAAAAAATGTGCGTTTTTCATTTAGTTCGGAGGGATAAATTTCGGAACTGAAGAATAATTATAACGGCAATCGATATAACTAGAAAGACTTTATGTCTGGCACACAGCACGCCTGCTATTCTATGAAAACAAAGCTTTAGATGGCCAGGTTTGCGATAAACGAATTTGATCTTAACAATAGTTGTTGTCACCTACACATTTCACAGTCATATCGTGCTTGTGTGACCGTGCACGAGTTGCTTAAACATATTCATCAGCGGCAGACCATTAGCGTTACCCGAAATACACCACGTGGAGGTTATAAAAAAATCAACAAAAAAACTGTGTTCTGTCGTCGCAGTCCCATTGATCTCCATCATCGTCGAGGTCTTTATCATCGCAGTCTCGGTCATCTCTAGGATCGTCGCAGTTTAGGTCGGTTCTATCATCGTCGAAGTGTTTGTCGTCGCAATCCCGGTCATCTCTATCATAGTCAAAGTCTTTGTCGTTGCATCTTGGGTCAACTTTATCGTCGAAGTCTTTCGTCGCAGTCTCGGTCAATCCTATCATCGTCGCAGTCTTTGTCATTGCAATTTCGATCAACTTTATCGTTGTCGAAGTCTATCGTCGCAGTCTTGGACAATTATATCATTGTCGAAGTCTGTCACCGTAGTCTCGGTCAACTCTATCATAATCGAAGTCTTTAGCGTTGCAGTCCAGGTCATTTCTATCGCAGACAGTCTTTGTCGTGGCAGTTTTGTTCATCTCTAGCATCATCGAAGTCGTTGTGGTCACTCCATCGGTGATCGCCCTCACTACCTGAATCTTTGTTGGCCCTATCACTGTCGTCACTGTCGTAATAACATGAATCGTGGTCGGCGACCACATCGTGGTCGTGGACGAGATGGACGAGATCAACGTCTTATGTTGCGCGCTATTGATCAAGCTTTCGGAAACTTTGGAAGAGCTCGCGAAATTTATCGTCAGTTACTTCTTGATCGGGCAAACGGTCATCCTCTACGGCCGGGGGCAATTCCAGATCGTCGTGAGTTTCAACGACTCGAAGAGCTGTTCAACGATCAGGAGAGGTTTGAGGTGCGGAACGCTGGATATCGAAGAGCCGGTCGTCCTCGTGTTCATTGGAACATTGAGGAGCGTGTCATTGCTCTTGCACGAGCTTTTCCCGTCATGGGTTTACGTCGAATAGCCGCTCGCCCTGGTATAGCGCACATGACGTTGCGTCGCATAATTCGTGAAGCGGGCCTACGACCTTACCGCGTCCAATCTGTTCAGGCACTATATCCTGGAGATTACCGCGCTCGTCGTAATTTTTGTCGATGGATGCTACAGAAACTGGAGGGAGATCCTCATTTTTTTGAACGCATTCTGTTTACCGATGAGGCGAGCTTCTCCAGCACCGCGATCGTGAACCGGCAGAACTTACGCATCTGGGCTGAGAGGAATCCTTGTGCGATGATGCAACGAGTTCACCAGGGACGTTTTTCAGTAAACGTTTGGGCAGGTATCATTGGGAACACCCTGATAGGTCCAGTCTACCTTCCACTGAGATTGAACGGTCGCAATTATTTGCACTTTCTGCAACGCGATTTAATGCCGCGTCTGAGGGACATGATTCCACGACATGCTCGCCATCGGATTTTTTTTATGCACGACGGAGCACCACCTCATTTCGGTCTTCAAGTCCGTGCATTCTTAAACGAAATGTTTGGATCGCGTTGGCTCGGTCGTCGGCCTGCTCCGCATCTCTGGCCACTACGTTCTCCAGACCTAAATCCCTTGGACTTTTTTTTTCTGGGGAGCACTCCAGGCTATCGTCTACAGAGAAGGTCGAGCGATTAGGACGCCGGTAGATCTGGGCCGCCGAATCGATGAGGGAGTTGCCAGGTTGATGCGAAACCGAGAACTTCTTCTCAGGGTTTCGAGAAACTTGGAGGCACGGTTGCGAGCGTGCTTGCGTAATGGTGGCCGGCATGTGGAAGCTGGAGAACAAGCCAGAATGCTTCGAGCAATTAGACATGATGGTTCGATTCTCTGGGTTCCTCGACGCCGCCGCCATCAACGACCGCCTCATAATGAAGCAGGAGACGACTAATCCAACATTGCATACGCACCTGACATACAGTCGTCATTGAAATGATTTGAAACGAATCTTTCGAAACGGACAACAAAACACAACGGCCCTTTTCAGGGCCAAGGGATACCAGGCAGACAACCTCCACGTGGTGTAGTCCGGGTAACGCTAATAGTCTGCCGCTAATGAAGATGTTTAAGCAACTCATGACAACAACTATTGTTAAGATCAAAATCGCTTATCGTAAACCTGGCCATCTAAAGCCTTGTTTTCATAGAACAGCAGGCGTGTTGTGTGCCAGACATCAAGTCTGTCTAGTTATATCGATTGCCTTTTTAATTATGTTTCAGTTCCGAATTTTATCCCTCCGAACTAATTGAAATACGCATATTTTTTATGTTTTGACGGCTTGATATTGAAAGATTCATTCCTAACTCGTCGTTTCTACGAGAATTAGATGCCTCTTAACGAGATGAATTGACTTTGGAAACTGACTTTGAGTTTTAGGGTCAAGGTTAATTCAGCGGGACTATGTGTTAATTGATTTTCGGCAACAATGAGCTAGGGAATTAGATGCTCGTAGTGGTAACGCGACAAAGGGATATCGCAAAGATCTGTGTCACCCATCTCATGCCGATTCATCCACTTTAGTGTGGTCAGCGTCATGCAATTGCAACATTTCTTGATTCAAATTAATAAATATTGAAGTGTCTGCGTTGAAAAGCTTTTTTTATAATTATTAAAATTCTTATCCCGTGTTTCTGTGAACAATATTTTGTAAGAACGCACTTTTTCGATTTTTTTCGAATTGACATTGTCGTTTCGGGTTGAAGGACGCATCTTCGACCTATGGTTTCTTTCTGACTTTTGTTCCTCTTACGAAGTAGAATTTTTTGAGCTAATAAAAAAATTTGACCTCGAACTTCAGGGTCAAGGTCAATTTTGCGGCTACAAATTTTGATAGATCTCCACCGATCTCAAGCTGGAGATATACTGGGCGAAGTGGCGACACATCATTTTTATACACCCTGTACAGGAATTTTTATTTCAATTTATTATTTTCGAAGGAAAATGGATTAATTATTGTTGCGGAAGTGGAAAGTACGAGGAGGGAACATATTTTGCCATTTATTTTTTCTCAAGACTGGAGTATCACAGATCGCGGGGGGGTGGGGTGGATTTAGGGTGATCGGTACCGTTATTAATTCGTCATTATACAAAATGTTTTACAATAACTATCGTGAAATGTATAAGCAGGAATAGTGTCAACGTTCAACTAATATAACATGTCACATAATACCTATAACGAATTGATATTTGTTTATAATTAGACGAAACTGGTTGCACGTATAGTCGGTGTGTAAATATTTACAATCGTTATATAGCGCGTATATTTTACCATCAATATCACTACTTGAATAACGTTCAACATTAAAAAGGAAGTACAGCTTTTCAATTTGTACTTGAATCTTCCGGTTCATTGTTTCAGTAACGTTTTCTTACATTTCAACGTTCCTCGACTTCTCGATAAACTTATTGAACGATTTCGCATATTTAAGACATTTACATTACATTCCTTCTTTGATATTTTGCAAATTGATGTCGCTTCAATACCATTTTCGAACCCTTTCATTGCATATTTTAATAAACAATAATTACGTTCAAAACAGCAGATTCACTGTTTGCAACTTCCCAACGTACATATTTGGAGCACCAATAAAGGAGAAATTAACAAAACAATACAAAAAATTAGTATCGTTCAAATCCATCGCTAATAACCATTATTCATATTTAGCGTTAACACATTTTACTACTACCTCTCGATTGTACTGATTATGCCCGGATATTTCCACTAGACTGTGTTCGTTACTTTAATGTTTCCCTTACGTCCTTATATAAACCCTTGTTACAAAGATGTCGCAGCTACAAGTTGAAGTATTAATTGCATGATTCTCGTTATTTCATGAAACTATTAGTTAATAATGTGCTTAACTCGTTTTGCCGAGAAGCCACATATGTTACGTAATACCATTTTAATATCAACGATTTTGATCCACCAGGGGTTTCAAACATAGCTGAATATTCTTCTTCCGCGGCGCGACTAACGCACCGGCGTATTTATCCTCCGACGATCAACCGTTGCAAATTAATAGCGTTCAACGCTGGTTCCATATCGGCGAGCTTTCTCCATTGCCACGGTACTCAATCCTTTCGTCACTCATAACGTTCGTACTGGTCGCCCACTTTCCTAGAAATTAAATTTACAATAACTTTCAGCACATGCTTGCGCAAACGAATAACGGTAACGATCGACCGTTTAAACCACAAATATGACACTGCGAGTATGAACCGTACTACGAATATCATCAATCCATTCATATTACATCGGTGTACCGTGACCAATGTTTCTCCCACAATATTTATCATACAATTTAACACATTTCCAGGGATGTCATTCCTCCTATTCCAATTATTACAATATGTAAATTGCAGCTGTGCGCGGTAATGGAAAATTGAACACGACCACTTACATTTCATTCGGCTAGTACCAATTTATCTGACTGTACTTGGGTACAATACTTTTCTGACATTGTCGATACATTACGCCACGCGACACGTCAATGGCGACGATAATTCATTTGCAACATACGTATCAACAAACATGACTGACAGCACACAGTCGGAATGATAATAAAATATTTTTTGAAAAAAGTTAATAGTTCAATAATAATTCATAACAACCTCAATAAATTGCTAAATACATATTTTCATTTCACTTTCATGACTTTGTCTCTTCACATTGAAAACTTCCATGAAAGTCCAAGTTCCTGACTCAAATTCACCGAACGAATGTTTTCATTAAAAAAAATTTGAATGTTTTCAAATCCTTAAATATTAAACTATGGACCATGGTTGTGGTACCTCATGGAGATGAATAAAATCATGCACCATACCTTTCACATTGTCGCATCGACCGCATCGTTAACCGTACCGTCATCGTCATTCAGATCGTGCTTCGGCGGTTTCCATTATTCTTTTCGCACGATTTTATCGGACGTTCACGTTTCACAGTATACGATTCTCTTCTACATAATGCTTTCCATGTCGCAACATAACGTTTTCCATCTCCCAGAATCGATGTTGTTCATCGCGAGTTCATGTAAATATGAAGTAGCGTTAATTTCTTGGCAACATCTTCATAATACAAAATTCTTTGCGAAATTGAAAATTATCACATTTCATAAAATTACTATACTCTTTAACATATCTACTACGGCCACCAAAATGTACAATACATTCTATTTCAGAAACGTACATCACTTGCAGTGTCAACACTTGACAATGTGCTACTTAGGTTAAAATAATTCAAGAAGCACGAGTCGGTATTTACTTGTTTCGCTCCTCATCATTATCATTATTGGCGTATTTTTTTGCACCAAGTTGGACAATTGTCAACGATTATCAAAAGTATTTGGCTTCAAAAGTGGCTGATTTGGCGTACAATAGTAGATGTAGACAGCCGGTTCTGACTCAAGATCCCTACCCCGACCTTACCGACTTTTTTTTAGCCCGTGATTCGAGCCACTTAGCCGAGACTCGAACCACTTAGCCGAGACACAAACCGCGTTGTGAGTCATGGGCAGCTTGCGGATGGTGGGTGGCGGACGGTGGGTGGCGGGTGGTGGGTGGTGGGTGGCAGGTGAGTGGCGGGTGGCAGGTGTGTGGTGGGCGGTAGGGGGAGTTTGGGATTTTTTTTCCGTTAGCATGTGTTGCGTGTATGTGCGTGCACGACTTGCGGACGGTAGGTGGTGGGCGGAAAGGGGGGTTGGTGGCGGGGAAGCAGGTGGGCGGTGGTTGGCCGGCGAGGGGGGAGGGGGGATTTGTGATTAGCATGTATTGCGTGTATGTGTGTGCATAAGCGGGCATTTGCGTGTGTCCGGGCGGGGTGGGGTCTTGTGATTTCCGATTAGATGCCCATGATTTCGCACGCGCTCTCTCCCTCTCTCCCTCTCTCTCTCGCACGGGCTCTAGCATGCAGAGTGTCGAGTATCAAATTTATGATGTATACAACTGTACCCCAAGATGATCCAAATTTTTTCGTCGCAACGCATATTATCGACACATAACTGCATAGACGATTATTCGTTCACAATTTTCGAGTTTTTTCAAGCGATTCTCCGGCAACGTTATTTCTCTTTCTCTTTCTCTTTATCTCTCTGTCCTCTCTTTCACTTGTTCTCCGTATCTTGTACGTCAGGGTATTTTAAGCTATGAGATTGCTAATGATTCAGACTTTTTGTAGTTCAAGCATGATTTTTGAGGAAAGTGTGAAATCAAATATTTTTGGTGAAAAGTCCATTGATATCACTATTTTATTTGTTATCAATATCCCTAGATGGCATTCAAATTGAAAAAAGTTTTATCATGATAGATTGATATCTAGATATTACAAAGCTATGATGATTTAATTATTTCAGAAAAAAATTCTATCGTGTTCTGCCCGCGGGTCCACTGATATTAGTGGTATATATAAATTCTGTGGTAGATATAAAAATTGGGAAAACTTTTTTTTCATGAAGCAATTGGATTTATGGAAATTTATTATTCATTCTCACCAAAGGTCTAAGCATATTAATGTGATTTTCTTCTCATCTTCTGCGAATAATATGGAAGTTTACTTTGAAATTTAAATCATGAACAAACCAGACTTTTTTTTGTACTGTATTTCCAAGTTTTTTGAAATGATTTTTATAACTTCGCGTAAAACTCCTATGCGATATGCAGAGGATAAGAAAGCATAAGTAATCATCACTTCCAAGGGCCCTCGTTCAGAAAAAAAAATATATATATTGTATTATTCAGAAAAATCTTGGATGTCTTAGCTTATTTTCACGAAATATTAATGTCGTCGGCACATTACGAGAAAAATCAATTATATTTATATCCTTAGGTCTATGGTCAGAAACAAATATTGAAATTTCTCAAAAATGTGGATTGTCATAATTTTGAGGAGGGTTATTTTTCTCAAATATAAATATATTTTTATGTAATTATAATAACAATAACAATTTCCGAGAACCATGGGCTTACAGATAGGAAAATCGAAATTCTCGTAACGTTGAAACATCTGAACCCAAATAACAACATTTTAACTAACAATTTTTGCTCCGCACAATCCGTAGATTACATGGAAATCCGTGAAAAATATATATCATGAAAGAGCCCGCCCACTTATTCGATTTCTTTTTAAAGTTTTTTAAATAACTGCTTATAGCTTTGCATAAAATTTATGTTACATGCACAGAATATGAGCAATGTAAGTAGTCACCCTGCGGGGAAAGAGAAAGGAAATCGCTTGGAGATAGAGAGCACTTCAGTGCAACCCAATATCTATTTATTTCCAACGTTTATAGTTGAGATTTCCAAGCAGAGGAACATATCGAATATATTAAACATCCGGGCATAATTAAATTTATCAACTCTCAAAGAAAAATAAGTCCGCGCGAGAGAGAATTAGCGAGGCAGGCGTGAGTGTTTGTCCAAGGGTCCGAGGAAATCTCCTCGCGCCCCGCGGACGACACGAGGCCCGCTGCCCCCTTGAATCGCGTCGTTCTCTCTCGCACAACGGGCTGTTACAGAGGATACACGCCATATATGGGCACAAGTAATATTCAAAAGCATTTCTTTTTGTATGAAAAGACAAATTAAAAATCTCAAGAGAAATTTCGCCTCAAAAAATACGAGCGAATTATTATTAATTATGAATGCATGTATGAATAAATTGTTCCAGGCTAATACAAAAATTTATTTATTTCAAATATTTCAAATGATTTCACATAAAAAATGTATTGAAAATTGTCACGGTATCATACACGGAATCACCCATATACTTGCATTCCATTCTCACGCCATCCATCCACACTCCATTTCCCTTGTCGCTTCACTCTCACGCTCGATCCTTACGCCTCAGCATTTTCCTAATCTCCTTTCCTCGAAATCTCTCTTACTGCCCTTGGTCCCACGGACACTATTTCGCCGGCTCGTGGCCTCCCTCCACTCGCCTGGACTCCTACTTTCTCCCACTTCACGCTTCCACTCTCCTAATCCGAATCAGTTCATCTCCAACATCATTACGAGCAAGATCAGCTCCACCCATCATCTTAACATCAATTATCATAACGTGCACTCTCTTCCTAATATTCCAACTCAACAAACTTCTTATCAATAAACATTCACTCGACCATTTGCCAATTACAACCCAATTTGGTATATTTATTATTAACCCGCTCGTCCGTCACAAAATCATGAAATTCCAATAATACAGATTTTATTTCAAAATGATGATTTCAAGTAGAAAAATTCAAATAAAGGGTTTAAATTAAAACGACAAAATTCTTATTTTGAATGATAAAATTCAAATAAGAATTTTTGTATCTTTTCTAATAATTTGTCAATTGAATCTTTGGACCCTTTAATCTTTATTGACAGAAGTAATTGAAATGTTAAAATATTCATTATAATAATTTTATCAGAGCATTTTTTTCCCTCCATAGAAAATCAGTTTAATAAATATGGAAAAATTTACAATTTTGAGATTGTAAAATCATCGAATTCTTTGGAAATTATAAAACAGTTTATTGAAAGAAATTATTGGAATCATCAGAATATAAAATCATTCATTCAACTAAAAGTAAAATTTATTAATTTGAAGTTTCTCCCTCTCTTGCAAGCAAACGATGGGAGGAGTCGAAGGGAAAAGAGGAAATGCAGAGCATTAGAGCAAAGAAAGAGAAAGAAATATGAATTTGTCATAGGAAAGAGAGTGAGAGAGTCATAGCCGAAAATTAAGCCAATTGGAAGTATCGATGAGTGAGAGAGTCCAAGCGCGCGTGCGAGAGCGAAAGAGAAGAGAGGGATGGTCAGAGCCTCCGTGGCGGGGCCTAGAGCGCGGCAAGAGCCCAAGCGAGGGCGGGAGTAAGAGAGAAGGAGAGCGAAAAAGAGACCCCTCGTCTCCCTGTACGCGCGAAAATTTACATAAAAATTGAAAATTAAAAATTGAAAATTGTCCTCGAACATGCGAATTATAAAAGTATGGACGGCTGAAAGTAATTCGGTATAAAAAATTAAGTTTAATTATTGTAAAAACTAGGATGACCAGCGAGGTGGAGGGGACAACCAAGGCGTGAACGTCTTGGAGACAAGGGACAAATTACCCCTTCCCGAAGCTAAGCGAGTCATGATTATAAAAACGCGTGTCAAGAGGCACACGTACCCTTAATCATCTTCGGACTTTGCACGCTTCAAGTACTCCACGACACTCGTCTTAATATTCATTAAATATTCAGTTCTGGAAAAGTTTTGTCGAGATTTTGAGTGTGGTTTTATTCAACGTAATTGTTAAAGCATTTTTTTTCCCGACTATATTTCTTTCTTTCCGTCAAATCTTTATGCGCAATTCTGATAATCATAATTTCAAACATTTTTATTCTAACTTTACTATTGACGCACTGTGGGCAGAATCACAGAAAAATCGGCAAAACCCAAAAATTGAGTGTTCTCATTTCGTATTTCTATGTATGTCATTTCAAAGACCAGGTATTTGTACGCCCTATTGTAAAAGGACCGGTCCCTACCCTTCGCGGTACTCGACTTACGACAGTCTGAACTCGACCGTTCGAGAGTGAAGAACGTAGCGATTTTGTACGCTCAAATTTTCGATTCGCGCAAAGTGAAATATATTTTGTTCTACGCTACCGATTTCAAATCGGTAAAATGGGAGATAATCTTGAAGGTATGTAGAATATTATCATGTCAAATAGTTTTTTGAAATTTGAAATATTGTATGTATAAAAGAGTGTTCAATGTATGCATTTTAAGCAAGCTTGTAAATTTATTTTTCCAAAAGAAGTATAAAAATAGTTGTGATCCCAGGAGATCCCAGACTTTTGAACATTGTAGCCTATTGATAATGTTATTAAGATTAGAATTTATAAAAAAAATTCTGCAGATTGTTGCATATCTGGCTTTGGGAACCGGAATTCTCATGTCGCGCAACGCTTGGCTTCTTTGTTCAGGCTGGGCGCATAGTCCCCAGCAGGTAAACGTATACCTGCTCCGGACAATAGCCGGTCCTTGTGGAATATAAAATAATTTTCTACCCAGTGATCTATTCGTGAAGAGTCATGATTCATGTAACGGGTGTTCAAAATGTTACAATAATTTATTCTATCATTTACAATTAGATTAAAATTTTTCCCATGAACACATTCATTTTTAGTAAATGTTTATCATACTTGTTTTATTCTAGGTTCACGTGCCACGGATTACACGTGCACTTATCAGGATATTTTTGGAATGATTAAGGAGAAATTTAAATTGTGCCTGGATGAGCAACTTCAGATTTTTGAGGAAAAAATTACTCTTGAGTCATCCGAATCTTTCACGATTGACAACAATGGATTCATTAAAAAAATTACTTTGTAATATCAAAAGTAGATGGCTCGAAGTGCACAGAAGCCACGATGCATTTTTAAAAAAAAATGAAAAATGGTTGCAAACTTCAATAACTATTTTGGTAATTAATTTTATTGATGTTTCGAAAACTCGAGTTATGGGTCAAGATGTATAGTATAACGCTCGCGCTATTTTTTTCAGAATTGTACGAAACCAATTGGAGAGCCATCAACTTCAGGTGTATCTGGGCGACCTCGAAAATTGAGTTTCGAAGAGTCGAGTGAACGTACCAAGAAAAGAAGGCTTTGCGTGGAGGAATTAAGTTTGGCCACCAGGATGAGACTCAGTTCTGCAGGATTAAACGATGCTGCCACTATTTTAAAAAACATCACAACAAAATCTCCCTCAAGAGCTGCGAGATACCGAACAGCATATGAATCGTCGATAGATCCGCGGCTAGTTGAGATGTCTGGAGATGAAGCACTGATAGATTTTGTAAATGCAAAACTAACAAAACAGCAATACATAGACATCAGGCGATCTTTGAGAAATAAAAAAGTTGCTATTTATCCATCGTACGCAAAAGTCGTTGCTGCTAAAAACCGTTGTTACCCTTCAGATATAACGGTAACTGAGACTTTAGCCGAAGTGAAATTACAGTCTTTGATTGATCACACTTGCGACAGAATTCTAAAGTTGCAAACTGACGTGATTAACTCTTTGCGCCCTGAAGAATCGAAGAATTTAAGACTAATTTGTAAATGGGGTTGTGATGGAAGCTCTGGGCACAGTGAATACAAACAAAAGTTTACGAATGCTGAGAGTTCTGATGCGAGTATATTTTTAACGTCTTAAGCTCCATTGCAAATTTTAGGATCGGATATCTCAAAAAAAGAATTCGTCTTTTGGAAAAATCCCAGGCCCTCATCTCCACGGTATTGTCGCCCTATTAGAATTCAATTTTTAAAAGAAACTGTGTCGTCAACGATTCAGGAACGGCAACACGTTGATAATCAGATCGAGTCCTCACCCCTTTTACGACATTTATTGACGGGAAGGAAGTTACTGTTAAATACGAGCTGTATTTTACTATGATTGACGGCAAAGTTTGCAACTGCGTGACAAATACAAAATCCGCAATGCGTTGCTATATATGCAATCTCACATCATCGCAATTTAATGACATAGAGCTGATGAAAACTGTAGACGTTGACAGAACTCGACTCGAACTTGGATTATCAACGTTGCATGCGTGGATCCGTTTTTTTGAGTGCTTCTTGCACATCGGCTATAAAATCGGTGTTCACAAGTGGCGACCTCGAAAAAATGAAGAAAAAAAAGTAGTTGCTGAGCGAAAACGAGTTATTCAAGCCGCATTCAAGAAAGAGTTGCATCTTGATGTTGATAAACCGAAACAAGGGTTTGGTAGCAGTAACGACGGAAACACTGCGCGACGTGTTTTCGAAAATACTCAAATTTCATCAAGAATTTTGGGTTTGGACGAGAATAGTATGAAAAGATTCCACATAATATTGCAAGTTCTTTCAAGTGGCTTTGCCGTAAATGTAACTGCTTTCAAACAATATAGTCTTGAAACCGCCGAAATGTTCGTAACTTTGTATTCTTGGTACTGCATGCCAACTACGGTTCACAAAGTTTTGATTCACGGTCCTTTGATAATTGAATGGTCCCCGCTTTCTATCGGGCAAATGTGAGAAGACGCACAGGAAGCCCGTAACAAGGATATTAAAAAATATCGCGAGTGTTTTGCTCGAAAACACTTGAGAACAGCGACCATGCAAGACGTTTTCAATCGACTCCTCTTAACTTCAGATCCGTACATATCGAGCATGGGCAAGCAGTATCCGAAAAATCAAAAAGTTTATCACCAGAAGCATTGCAACTTTTGCTCTGTACCGATAGTTCTCGCGATAAGTATGGTTTAGGTGAATTAATGGAATACACGAGTGACGAATCAGAATCCACCAATTCCTCTGACGACGGTGATCGCGATTCCGACGCTGACGATTATGATTAATATTGAAATCAGAAATAATTATTAATAATTAATATTATTATTATTATTAATTATTAATTATTCTATGTAACGCACGTATTATTTTCGGTAAAATTTAATTCGTTAAGTGTCGATTGCTGTTTCAAATGTATTTAGCAATAAAATTCGTTAAAAATGATTTATAACTAATTTTCCGAAATTATTTGAAAACTTTTTCTCACTTCCAGACAATCGTTTTGTTTTCCCCAAATCTCATTCAAAATTTATAAAAAACAACCTTCAAAACACAAATATTGATTTCTGATAGCAAAAGTTGCTTATGAGTAAGATAAAAATATATTTTCGGTTCGCCATTTTGTTTTTTTTCGAAATTTTGATTCAGGATTTTCAATAAGTGACTTTTAAACCGCAAATTTACCGATCCCTACACAAATCGGATGCTTTTTAGTAATGCAGATAGTCACTTCCGGTCCGCCATTTTGTTTTTTCGAAATTTTGATTAGAGATTTTCGATAAGTGACTTTTAAACCGCAAATTTACCGACCCCTACTCAAATCGGATTCTTTTTAGTAACGCAGATAGTCACTTCGGGTCCGCCATTTTGTTTTTTCGAAATTTTGATTCAAGATTTTCAATAAGTGACTTTTAAACCGCAAATTTACCGATCCCTACTCAAATCGGATGCTTTTTAGTAACGCAGATAGTCACTTCTGGTCTGCCATTTTGTTTTTTCAAAATTTGGATTTGAGATTTTTAATCAGTGACTTTTAAACCGCTAATTTACCGATCCCTACTCAAATCGGATTCTTTTTAGTAACGCAGATAGTCACTTCCGGTTCGCTATTTTGTTTTTTCGAAATTTTGATTCCAGATTTGAAATCAGCGAGGTTAAAAACTTAAGAATCACCATTTTATTTTTCAGTACGCACATCGGCCTAGTTTTGCCGATTTTTCTGTGAATCTACCCACAGTGTGACGTGATTATAAATATTGTGCAGGATCATCGAGTGAATTGTGTGAAAAAAAGGAGAAATAGATCTGTGAATCCTTGTGTTGAGCTGTGAAAAATATAGGCAACAAAAATTTCGCAAACAGTGCATGTTTAGTATCTTCAAATTGCCTCTCCCTTCGTTGCATCGAGCTATCCTGCGTTTCATCGTTTTGGGATTCGTTTTCATCGTCGGATTCATCAGTTTTCTGGGGATTCATCCCCGTTGTTTGAGCTCTCATTCCTGGCTTCATCTCCGTCGCTCAACCCCTTGTCACTGGACTCATCGACGTCGTTCGATTCATCGTCATTGCAGCTCGTCTGCCATTTCTCACCCCTCAAAGAGACCAACACCAGGTAAGAAAGGAGAAAATTAAAATATTGTCTTTCGCATGAGAATTTCGCAATCCAGGGGAACATGGTCTCGACGTCCCGCGAGGATCTCTCCCGGTGGGTTGACCGATTTCCCTCACCGAATTTTCGCGACATTTTTGTCGGCAAATCTAGCAAGTTATGAATAAACTAAATTTTCCTCCTGTACCTCTGATTTCAAGGAAATAATTTCCCTTTAAATTTTAATAATTTTGAAAATTAATTTTATTTTCAATATTCATTTCCGGAAAATTAAATTTATTTCTAAATTTTAATAATGTTGAAAATTAATTTCATTTTGAATATTCATTTCCGAAAAATTGATTTTATTTCTAAATTCTAATAACTTGAAAAATAATTTCATCTTAAATATTCCTTTCCGAAAAATTAATTTTATTTCTGAATTTTACTAACTTGGAAAATAATTTCATCTTAAATATTCCTTTCCGAAAAATTAATTTTATTTCTAAATTTTACTAACTTGGGAATTAATTTCATTTTAAATATTCATTTCCGAAAAAGTTATTTTATTTCTAAATTTTAATAGCTTGGAAAATAATTTTATTTTAAAGAATCAACTTTGTTTCTGAATAATAATAATTTGAAAAATAATTTTGTTTTAAATATTCATTCTTGAAAATTAGTTTAGTTTCAAAACTTTGAGAAATAATTTCACTCCAAAATATTCATTTCCGAAAATTAATTTTGTTTAAGTTTTAATAACTTTTGAAAAATGATTCATTTTAAATATCTACTTTCGGAAATTGATTTTGTTTCCGGATTTTAATAACTTTTGGAAAATAACCTCATTTCAGATGTTCACTTTTAAAATTAATTTTGTTCTAAAATTGTAATAATTTTCATGACTAATTTTATAATTTAAAATTGTAATTTCTGTTTTGTTTCCCTTTTCATTTTGTGTACCCTATTGATAGGCCCAATGACTCTGCTGATAAAAGGTTCTTGCGGACAAGGTTACGGTTCATTCTGAAATTGTTCTCCCCTTTAATTATTTAACGTTAACCTCAGAATGATCAAAACAGAAGAATTAACAGCGTGGTTAGGGACCGCAGTCATTGACGTACTCGCTATTGTGATTTTCATCATGACCTATTTGATCATCAGGGATAAATCCTCCCAATCTCGCGTTCACTTCCCATGAGACGAATCTAGCGAGCTATGAATAAATTAAGTTTTCTCTCTGTTCCCTCGATTTCAGGAAAATAATTTTGCTTCCGATTTTTGTTAGACCTGAAAAATAATTTTATTTTAAATTCTATCTCTGAAAATAAATCATGAACTTAAGGTATTTCTGGAGAAAATCTCCGAAAAATAATTTTTCAGATTTTAATTATATCACTTCGATTTTTCAAAACTGAATTTTGAATTTTAATCGTTTTTAAGGGATTTCCATGAAAAATAATTTTGCTTTGAATTTAACTATTTCTAAAAGTAATCTTGTCTCAAAATTTCATTTCCATGAGGAATAATGCGTTTCGAATTTGAATTGTTCCTGGAAGGAAACAGCTGACTTCGTTTCTATTCCCGAGAAATCAATTTTTAATCCTAAATGTTTTCGAAAGACATTTCTGAAGGGTGAATTTTAGGTTTTAAGAATTTCTGAATTTCATATTAAATTCTTATTTTCAAAAATTAATTTTGTTGTCAAATTTCAATAATTTCTGAAAATTAATTTTATTTCGAATACTTATTTTCGAAAATCAATTTTGTTCTTAAATGTTAATAATTTCTGAAAAATAATTCCATTTCAAATTCCCATTTCCAGAAATTAATTTTGTTTTCAAATTTCAATAATTTCTGAGATTTAATTTTATTTCAAAAACTTATTTTCGAAAATCAATTTTGTTCTTAAATGTTAATAACTTCTGAAAAATAATTTCATTTCAAATTCCTATTTCCAGAAATTAATTTTGTTTTCAAATTTCGATAATTTCTGAAAATTAATTTTATTTCAAATACTTATTTTCGAAAATTAATTTTGTTCTTCAATGTTAACAATTTCTGAAAAATAGTTTCGTTTCAAATTCCTATTTTCAAAAATTAATTTTGTTTCAATTTCTGAAAAATAATTTCATTCTTGAATTCGTATTTTTGGAAAATGATTCTCTTCTGGTATTATAATCGCTTCTGAAAAAAAATGATTCCGTTTAGGATCTTGGAAATGATTTTGTTCATAGATCCTAATTATTTCCAAAAAGAAGTGAACTCGCTTTGTTCCTGAAAAGTGATGATATTGTTGTCAAATCTTGACTATTCCCGAAAGTAAGTCCTTATTAAATTCTATTCAACATGAGTTCACTGGTCAAGCTTCAAATTGCGACTATGTTCATGATTTTTTGTTTGGTCCTTCTGGTCGTATGAACATGTTTATTTTATTTCAAAGGTCAAAAGAAATTTATTCCCATTAAAATCGTTTCGCGTGTTAAATTCTCTCCGGCTGAAAGAAATCACCCTGTTCAATCCGAAGGAATTGCGACGGCGGTTTAATCGAAATCCCTGTTCATACGCGACATTTAAAATTTGGACTATGCAGTTTTCAATATGACATCTTTCTACGTAGTTCCATTGCATTTGCATTTAAGACACCGAGCTCAATGAAATACACTCTCACGGCCGTCCTGAGCAATTTCCGCGAGGTTAGGCTCGAAAAGGCCACCTGTCCAACATAACGCAGTTCTTCTGAATAACGAGTAAAGGAAGGGTTTTTCCCTTCTTGACCGAGATGGAAAACTCGCCGGTTGGGACGTAACAATACAATATCGAAATAATTAATTTTCCAAATCAATTCGGAGATATAAATTCATATTGTTTAAAAAATTTTACATCACAAATTATAAAAAGTTGAAATATTTACAAGATCAATTATATTAAGACATTTTAATCAATACAAATTATTTAAAATCAATTGAGCCAAAGAGCAAATTTCGATTATAAAATTATAAAAACTGTTAAATTCTTCAAAATTGATCAGAATAAATGATTAAAGAAATCTAGTAAAATCATCGATAAACCGAAATCAGAAATTCACTGGAATAATTTGCAATTCATGAATTATCAATTAGAGGACTCTTTATTGTGAGAAGGCGATGAGAGAAGTTTGAAAAAGCGGGGAAAGTACAGTGCATTAGGGCAGAGAAGGGGCAGGAAGTAGGAAAATTGTCATAGGAACGCTAGAGTGCTATCCATAGTTAAAAATCAAACCAATCAAAAGTATCATAGAGCGAGAGAGTATGAGAGGGATAGTCGAAGCCTCCATCGTGGGGCCTAAGGCGTAGCGAGAGCCCAAGCGAGGGCGGGCGTAAGAGAGAAGGAAGATGATAGAAAGAGACCCCTCGACTCCTCTCTGCACATAGAAAATTTACGTAAAAAGTATCTCTGTAATATTAGGCAGTGGGTATGAGCCGCCTTCGGTGACGTCATTCAATTTTCGAAAATCAACTACGACCCTTTTTCTTATTATGCCGTCAGCACCGGTTTTCTTCGGCACCACCAACAAAGGAGCGTTCCATTGGCTTTTGCTTGGCCGAATAATTCCTTCTTTCAGCATTTCCTTCGTTTGTTTCGTCACTTCATGTTTGTGTACTTTTGGGAGTCGATAAGGACGTATTTTGATCGGGAGAGTATTTTCCTTTACGTGTATTTCGTGCTGTACTTTGTTCGTGCCACATAGGGGTTCACCCTCTATATGAAATACGTCTGCATAGTGTTGGCAAAAATTCCTGAGGTATTTTTCCTCTTCCGCATTGAGATGTGTTTCTCTCGTAATTTTTTTCCATATGTTTTCTATAAGTTCATTCGCATAGTACGAGTTAACTGCATTTATTACGGCCGTAGGCGCTCGAATTTCTGCTGCTTCGGCAGAGTCTCCTCGGTCCTCCTCGAGCTCGACCGTTGGTCTCTATTTCGAGCGAATATTCGTTTGTATTGCGTATCACGGTTAAACAACAGTGACCGTCACGTTTGACAAGCCCTCCGCCGAGTTGCACGTCCTTTTCCAAGGTTCGTCCTAAAATGATTCCTTGCTTCGGGCCGGTCACCTTTGCGCAAATTAAAATTTCCGCTCTTGCTGGTAGGGACAATTTTTTTGATCCATTGATTGAGGGCACACAGTGCCCATACATTGTAATTGTTTCTCTATTTAAAATGTCGACTTTATGTTTTTTCATAAAATCTATTCCCATTAGCCCGTCAATTCCTAATAGTACATCATCTCCGAGAACAAAAAATGGGTGATTTATTTTTGCCGTAGGAGTCTCGAGCTCCAGCATGATTAAATACAATGCTCGCAATGTCGTTCCAGTGACTCCTCTGAATTCAACGATTTCATTTATTATTTCGATGCTTTGATCGAGCACGCCTTTTTTTATGACGCAGCACTGCGCGCCTGTATCCCCTTTCAGTGTGAGCATCCCGCTCTTCGCATGCATTGAAGGGATAAAGAAACCGTTAGCTGTTTCCTCGGTCGTCGGAACGTTCACATTAAATTTTTTTTTCATACGTCCTTGCTGCGGATCGTATTTCTTCGTCTCGAACGCGTCATCTTCAACGTCGCGTAGCGTACGTACCATTGACCTCGCAGCTGTGCTTTCATCGTTTTTCTCGTGTCTGTGGGTTACCATTCCGATGTCGAACGAGCTGAGTGTTTTCTTTTCGATCATTCCGTCCTGTTTTTCATTCTAAGGTTTATCTTGTTCTTTATTTTTCCCGCGCGCATTTGACTGCCTTTGATAGTCCCTTTTTGGTTCCTTGTATTTTTGCTGTCCTTGATCTCGTATTCGATGGCGACAATCCCTTTGGTAGTGTCCTGGCTTCTTGCAGTAATGGCAGATCACCTCTACCTGATTCATACCTTTTAATGGTGCTGCCGGAAAGCTCCGTCTCCAATAGCCGGAAGTTGTACTTCTGCAGTCCTTGGCCAGGTGCCCTATCCTGTTGCACTTGTGGCATTTTTGTGGCTCTTTCGTGTGCGTTTGACGGTAGATTGAATCTCCTTCTTGCATCGATTTTTCCTCTTCCATTGCGCCCTCGAGCGCCTCGCTTAAATCGGTGAATCCTCGGGCCTTAATTATTACCTGATATTCCCTTTTTAAACCTCTTTCGAAATTATGTAGAGCTAATTGACGTACATATGTTTCGATTGTTTGTTTGCCCGCGGCTTCATTTATCGTACTTTCGTCGATTAGTTCCATCATTATTCCCTCAAGTCGTTGACCGTAAGCTAATACTGTTTCTCCGTGTTTCTGCTTACACGTATTAAATTCGATTTGTAACGCAGCTACTGTACGTCGCGTGTCATACAAAGCTGTCATTTGTCCTTTAAATTGTCGGAATGAATTTATCTGTTTATATCGCGTATCTTTTCGGGCTTTTCCTACGATTTTTGTCGCTAATACTGATTCTAGCAACGACGCGCGATCTCGCACGGCCACGTTTTTATCGGCATAACCAAACGCTTCGATTATATCGTCTACTTCTTCCGGTTTCGATCCGTCGAACCGGGGTATGAGGCTACGGGCCTCCTTTAGGGGCATGTATTCCACATTGTCTCGACAAGAAAATCCAGACAATGTGGAATACATGCCCCTAAAGGAGGCCCGTAGCCTCATACCCCGGTTCGACGGATCGAAACCGGAAGAAGTAGACGATATAATCGAAGCGTTTGGTTATGCCGATAAAAACGTGGCCGTGCGAGATCGCGCGTCGTTGCTAGAATCAGTATTAGCGACAAAAATCGTAGGAAAAGCCCGAAAAGATACGCGATATAAACAGATAAATTCATTCCGACATTCAACGATTGTCCGACATTCCGATTTGTTAACGCTAACAAGTAACTGCAGGTCTTTGACCGCTGCTGACAATGCAGCGCATGTACAAATGATGAAACGCGATTATCCAAAATCGTGAGCCTCGTGAGAATCAACCGAAAATTCAAAAAAACGACGTAGGGCAACAGACAGTTGTGAAGAATTTGGACGTACTCCTGTACCCGCTAGACGTACAAAATTTATAGAAAAGAAAAGAAGAGTCACTGTAACTGGACTTGACCCTGAAGTAGAGGACAGCGACCCCTTCGACGTAGTAGAAACAGTACGCGCTCGAGAAATAAACCCGATAGATTTTTCATTGTTAAATAACAATGAAAAATCTATCGGGTTTATTTCTCGAGCGCGTACTGTTTCTACTACGTCGAAGGGGTCGCTGTCCTCTACTTCAGGGTCAAGTCCAGTTACAGTGACTCTTCTTTTCTTTTCTATAAATTTTGTACGTCTAGCGGGTACAGGAGTACGTCCAAATTCTTCACAACTGTCTGAAAAATCTATCGGGTTTATTTCTCGAGCGCGTACTGTTTCTACTACGTCGAAGGGGTCGCTGTCCTCTACTTCAGGGTCAAGTCCAGTTACAGTGACTCTTCTTTTCTTTTCTATAAATTTTGTACGTCTAGCGGGTACAGGAGTACGTCCAAATTCTTCACAACTGTCTGTTGCCCTACGTCGTTTTTTTGAATTTTCGGTTGATTCTCACGAGGCTCACGATTTTGGATAATCGCGTTTCATCATTTGTACATGCGCTGCATTGTCAGCAGCGGTCAAAGACCTGCAGTTACTTGTTAGCGTTAACAAATCAAACGTTCTGGAACGTCCGGTCAATACTCTTGCTATGTGGCAATAACGTATTATTGCTACCTGCTCGGGGAACAACAGAATAAACATGCAAACCTGTGTATGAGCCCGAGACTACGGTTGGCGGCGTGGGGGAACGCTGTGTTCGCGCACACACTCATATTTTCCCACACTAATGCAAGGCCTCTCTGTAAAAGTCTCATTACACCGCTTATACATGGGCTCTATATCTACAGAGACGTGACTTGAACATTTCGGTATAATTCGCCCAATATTATAAAATCTCAGAATCACGTAGGCGAAAAGAAAAAAAATGGTATCAATGGAAAGCTAATTTTCTTTTGAGATGACTATAGATCGTGAATGTTGAAAAAAACGTCGTGTTTTTTAGTAATATCGAATTGAAATGTAAAAAAGGCGTGGGCCGAGGCATATTCGCGTATATAAGAGTGCGCGGCAATCTCGATTGGGACTCTCAGTTTTTTTAATACTTGGCGTCAAGTCGCTGCCGCGACTCTTGATATATGCCTGCATATACCAGTGTATACTTATTTATGTCTGTATATACCTTTTTTTTTGTATATACCTATATATACCTATGTATAGCTGTATATACCTGTATATGCCTGTTTATACCAGTATATACTTGTATATATCAGTATATACCAGTTTTTACCAGTATATACTTGTATATACCTCCTGTATATACCTATATATACCTATGTATAGCTGTATATACCTGTTTTGGGTTAATTTAAAAAAAGGTGACTGTTTTTCGACGAAACGCATTAAATACTTTCGGGAAGGTAAAAAAAAATGCCTGTTAAAATTAGAGCTCTTAATGAGAAGATTTGGAGGTCCCTCTTCGCATATTTTTATTTCCCAATTAAGTAACACAGGAAATAAAAATTTCAAACTTTGACATTTTATATCTCAGCTTCAAGTCAATGCACCAAAATAAACGACACATATTATTGTAGAGAATTGAACGCTCTACAAAAAAGATTTCTTATGATTTTCAAATAAACTAAGTACATGGATCTATCAGTATATACCAGTATATACCTTTATATACCTATATATATCTGCATATACATGTATATACCAGTATATGCCTGTATATACCTGCATATACCTGTATATACCAATTTATACTTGTATACACCTGAATATACCTGTGCATACCTATATATACCTGTATATATTTGTATATATAAAGCTGCATACATATTCGTTCATATGCTGTTATATGTATAGATAAATGCATCGATAATTCATATAAGAGCCCTTATGCATAGTGAGGCGAAAGAGAGCGGCGCGCGCCGTGTCTACCGTACAAACTCATATTCCCACTAACACATCATATAAGCCCCTCTCTGTAAAATCGTATTACACCGCTTATACACGGGCTCCATATCTATAGAGACGTGACTTGAACATTTTCGCGATGATAAATATTCGGAATAATTCCCTCAATTGTATGATATCTCAGTATCACGTGGGCGGAAAAAAATAAAAATGGTATCAATGGATTGACCAATTTTAAGATGACCATAGTTCGTAAATGTTGAAAAGGTTGTCGTGTTTTTTAGTAATATCGAATTGAAATGTAAAAAAGGCGTGGGCCGAGGCATATTCGCGTATATAAGAGTGCGCGGCAATCTCGACTGAGACTCTCAGTTTTTTTAATACTTGGCTTCAAGTCGCTGCCGCGACTCTTGATTTACATTTGAAAATAAAAAAACTACACTAATTTTGGGTGTTGACCAGATCTTTTTTCATCTCCCAATTTATTAAATATTCCATCTTTTCCCATCTGCTGTTTTTTTATCTAAAAAAATTGGAAATTGCTTTAAACATTTTTTCACTGCGTACTACTGATTTCTTGAGAGAGTTTGAAGACTTACGGATCGAATAACAAAGATTCCCTTTATTTCCCCGATCGCTCCACCCATGTACAAATTATTTTACATTCGAAAATATAAAAACTACACAAATGTTGGGTGTCAACAAGAAAAAAAAATAAAATGGGAGACGGAAATTCCTTTAAACATTTTTCCAGTGCGCGCTACTGATTTTTTGAGATACTTTCAACACGTCCGGATGAAATGAAAACGATTTCGGTTACTTTCCCGATCGCTTCACCCACATACAAGAATATTATATTTGAAAATATGAGAAGTAAAAAATTGTTGGGTGTCGGCAAGATTTTTTTCATCTCCCATTTTATTTTATTTAAAAAACAAATGGGAAATTGCTTTAAACATTTTTGTGGACAAGATTTTTCTTATCTTCAATTTTTCAACTAAAAAAAAAGAGAAATTACTTCAAACACTTTTCCATTGCGCGCTACTGCATATTTGAGAGAGTTTAAACACTTGACGATCAAATGACAAAGATTTCCTTCGTTTTCACGATCGCTTTACCCATGTACAAAAATATTTACATTTGCAAATATAAAAACTACGCAAATTTTGGGTGTTGACAAGATTTTTTTCATCTCCCTTTTTTTGCATTCTCAATTTTTTTCATCTCCTATTTTTCTCCATCTCCCATTTTCTTTATCTAAAAAAAAATTCGAAATTACTTCAAACATTTTTCCATTGTGCGCTACCAATTTCTTGAGAAAGTTTGAACATTTGCGGATCAAAGAACAATGATTTCCTTCGTTTTCCTGACCGCTTGTGTCCTCTTGATGAATTGATTTTTAGCAGTACTCTGTAAAAAAAAAATGAAAAAAGCATTTTTATGTAGTTCGGACATGGAATTATGAGCGTGCAAAAACGTATCACCCAAAGATTATTGGTGAATTACTGCTGCTATAACAACTTTTCAATGTACACAGTGTACAATGTACTTCAGTGGTACCGTTTCATCCCTAGTTTTTGTCCGGAAAAGCGATAAACCTACAAACTTGATGGAGAAATGACTTGAAAGTGGTGTTTTGGTATTTCTCATGCTTTTGTAAAGTATTTTAGTATAATACGGTAAAAATGGTCAAAGTTAGAAAGCTCGAATTATTCCCAATTCACCAAGGATTGATATCTGGATATCCCAACACTAATATATACACACTATCATGGAAATCTCGAGCTACAAGTTACACTTACAAGTATTTTTGGAAAACGAAGCTCTCTGTACAGGGTGTATAAAAATGATGTGTCGCCACTTCGCCCAGTAAATCTCTAGCTTGAGATCGGTGGAGATCTATCAAAATTTGTAGCCGCAAAATTGACCTTGACCCTGAAATTCAAGGTCAAATTTTTTTATTGGCTTAAAAAATTCTACTTCTTAAGAGGAACAAAAGTCAGAAAGGAATCATAGGTCGGAGATGCGTCCTTCAACCCGAAACGACAATGTCAATTCGAAAAAAATCGAAAAAGTGCGTTCTTACACAATATTGTTTACAGAAACACGGGATAAGAATTTTAATAATTATAAAAAAAGCTTTTCAACGCAGACACTTCAATATTTATCAATTGGAATCAAGAAATGTTGCAATTGCATGACGCTGACCACACTAAGGTGGATGAATCGGCATGAGATGGGTGACACAGATCTTTGCGATATCCCTTTGTCGCGTTACCACTACGAGCATCTAATTCCCTAGCTCATTGTTGCCGAAAATCAATTAACACATATTTTCGCTGAATTAAGCTTGACCCTAAAACTCAAAGACAGTTTTAAAGTCAATTCATCTCGTTAAGAGGCATCTAATTCTCGTAGAAACGACGAGTCAGGAATGAACCTTTCAATATCAAGCCGTCAAAACATATAAAAAATGTGCGTTTTTCATTTAGTTCGGAGGGATAAAATTCGGAACTGAAGAATTATTATAACGGCAATCGATATAACTAGAAAGACTTTATGTCTGGCACACAGCACGCCTGCTATTCTATGAAAACAAAGCTTTAGATGGCCAGGTTTGCGATAAACGAATTTGATCTTAACAATAGTTGTTGTCACCTACACATTTCACAGTCATATCGTGCTTGTGTGACCGTGCACGAGTTGCTTAAACATATTCATCAGCGGCAGACCATTAGCGTTACCCGAAATACACCACGTGGAGGTTATAAAAAAATCAACAAAAAAACTGTGTTCTGTCGTCGCAGTCCCATTGATCTCCATCATCGTCGAGGTCTTTATCATCGCAGTCTCGGTCATCTCTAGGATCGTCGCAGTTTAGGTCGGTTCTATCATCGTCGAAGTGTTTGTCGTCGCAATCCCGGTCATCTCTATCATAGTCAAAGTCTTTGTCGTTGCATCTTGGGTCAACTTTATCGTCGAAGTCTTTCGTCGCAGTCTCGGTCAATCCTATCATCGTCGCAGTCTTTGTCATTGCAATTTCGATCAACTTTATCGTTGTCGAAGTCTATCGTCGCAGTCTTGGACAATTATATCATTGTCGAAGTCTGTCGCCGTAGTCTCGGTCAACTCTATCATAATCGAAGTCTTTAGCGTTGCAGTCCAGGTCATTTCTATCGCAGTCAGTCTTTGTCGTGGCAGTTTTGTTCATCTCTAGCATCATCGAAGTCGTTGTGGTCACTCCATCGGTGATCGCCCTCACTACCTGAATCTTTGTTGGCCCTATCACTGTCGTCACTGTCGTAATAACATGAATCGTGGTCGGCGACCACATCGTGGTCGTGGACGAGATGGACGAGATCAACGTCTTATGTTGCGCGCTATTGATCAAGCTTTCGGAAACTTTGGAAGAGCTCGCCAAATTTATCGTCAGTTACTTCTTGATCGGGCAAACGGTCATCCTCTACGGCCGGGGGCAATTCCAGATCGTCGTGAGTTTCAACGACTCGAAGAGCGGTTCAACGATCAGGAGAGGTTTGAGGTGCGGAACGCTGGATATCGAAGAGCCGGTCGTCCTCGTGTTCATTGGAACATTGAAGAGCGTGTCATTGCTCTTGCACGAGCTTTTCCCGTCATGGGTTTACGTCGAATAGCCGCTCGCCCTGGTATAGCGCACATGACGTTGCGTCGCATAATTCGTGAAGCGGGCCTACGACCTTACCGCGTCCAATCTGTTCAGGCACTATATCCTGGAGATTACCGCGCTCGTCGTAATTTTTGTCGATGGATGCTACAGAAACTGGAGGGAGATCCTCATTTTTTTGAACGCATTCTGTTTACCGATGAGGCGAGCTTCTCCAGCACCGCGATCGTGAACCGGCAGAACTTACGCATCTGGGCTGAGAGGAATCCTTGTGCGATGATGCAACGAGTTCACCAGGGACGTTTTTCAGTAAACGTTTGGGCAGGTATCATTGGGAACACCCTGATAGGTCCAGTCTACCTTCCACTGAGATTGAACAGTCGCAATTATTTGCACTTTCTGCAACGCGATTTAATGCCGCGTCTGAGGGACATGATTCCACGACATGCTCGCCATCGGATTTTTTTTATGCACGACGGAGCACCACCTCATTTCGGTCTTCAAGTCCGTGCATTCTTAAACGAAATGTTTGGATCGCGTTGGCTCGGTCGTCGGCCTGCTCCGCATCTCTGGCCACCACGTTCTCCAGACCTAAATCCCTCGGACTTTTTTTTCTGGGGAGCACTCCAGGCTATCGTCTACAGAGAAGGTCGAGCGATTAGGACGCCGGTAGATCTGGGCCGCCGAATCGATGAGGGAGTTGCCAGGTTGATGCGAAACCGAGAACTTTTTCTCAGGGTTTCGAGAAACTTGGAGGCACGGTTGCGAGCGTGCTTGCGTAATGGTGGCCGGCATGTGGAAGCTGGAGAACAAGCTAGAATGCTTCGAGCAATTAGACATGATGGTTCGATTCTCTGGGTTCCTCGACGCCGCCGCCATCAACGACCGCGTCATAATGAAGCAGGAGACGACTAATCCAACATTGCATACGCACCTGACACACAGTCGTCATTGAAATGATTTGAAACGAATCTTTCGAAACGGACAACAAAACACAACGGCCCTTTTCAGGGCCAAGGGATACCAGGCAGACAACCTCCACGTGGTGTATTCCGGGTAACGCTAATAGTCTGCCGCTAATGAAGATGTTTAAGCAACTCATGACAACAACTATTGTTAAGATCAAAATCGCTTATCGTAAACCTGGCCATCTAAAGCCTTGTTTTCATAGAACAGCAGGCGTGTTGTGTGCCAGACATCAAGTCTGTCTAGTTATATCGATTGCCTTTTTAATTATGTTTCAGTTCCGAATTTTATCCCTCCGAACTAAATGAAATACGCATATTTTTTATGTTTTGACGGCTTGATATTGAAAGATTCATTCCTAACTCGTCGTTTCTACGAGAATTAGATGCCTCTTAACGAGATGAATTGACTTTGAAACTGACTTTGAGTTTTAGGGTCAAGGTTAATTCAGCGGGACTATGTGTTAATTGATTTTCGGCAACAATGAGCTAGGGAATTAGATGCTCGTAGTGGTAACGCGACAAAGGGATATCGCAAAGATCTGTGTCACCCATCTCATGCCGATTCATCCACTTTAGTGTGGTCAGCGTCATGCAATTGCAACATTTCTTGATTCAAATTAATAAATATTGAAGTGTCTGCGTTGAAAAGCTTTTTTTATAATTATTAAAATTCTTATCCCGTGTTTCTGTGAACAATATTTTGTAAGAACGCACTTTTTCGATTTTTTTCGAATTGACATTGTCGTTTCGGGTTGAAGGACGCATCTCCGACCTATGGTTTCTTTCTGACTTTTGTTCCTCTTACGAAGTAGAATTTTTTGAGCTAATAAAAAAATTTGACCTCGAACTTCAGGGTCAAGGTCAATTTTGCGGCTACAAATTTTGATAGATCGCCACCGATCTCAAGCTGGAGATATACTGGGCGAAGTGGCGACACATCATTTTTATACACCCTGTATAGTGACATGAAATAACGCAATGAAAGTCGAAAATTTACGAAAGCTACGAGGAATTCTTTTGAAGAGATTTTGATTAAATAAACTCACCGACTTGACTTGATAAAGCTTATCCAATGTTTCCTTGAATTGGTTTACGATGAAAGGGAACACAACCGCTGATTCTGCAAAAACACTGCGTTCTGCAGTTGCTGCTTTTGCTGCTTCCGCAAGAATTTCGAGACCACGAATTGCTATCTGATCTTTGGCATGAGGTATGCTATCGGATTTGCGTTTACGTGGACGACGTTTATATGTGTATTTGAAATACGTTATCGACGCTTTTGTTTCATTCTTTATCCATGACTCCCCTTCTTCTTCAATGGGTTTGCCGAGAAGACGAGCAGCATGTGCAATGCAATATTTACTTTCGCCAAGCCAGGGTCAATCACTTAGAATTGATGATATATTTCGAAGTTTCGCGCTTAACGCTCTTCTTTGAGCCGAATATGTTTTGTTCATGAGTTGCTCGATATTTTTTTTGTTGCATTCCGGCGAATTTTTTTGTTGGTACTGCAGTAGAAGAGTCGCCCTTTTTTCTTCCTGTGACTGATCTGTTTCTGTTTCGGGTAATAACGGCTCATATTCCACACAACCGTATTTATCTTTCTTTCGAGAGATAGAATTTTCCAACGACTCTTCACCGGAATTTTCGTTATTTTCATCGGAATCTATCAAAGTGCTTTTTGATAACAAAAACAAATCTTTTCTGTAATTAACAGAACTATATATTTGTGCTCTCAGTACTTCATATCCGGTTCCCAATACTTCTTCACCGATCACATCTCAAAAATTTGGCGGATATTTTTCTGTTATAATCTTTGCAATCCTGTCGGCCGCTGATCTCGAAGTGTCCGTCAACTCAGTGATCATTTAATCTGCGATTATTGATATCATGGAACGTCGGTCGATCGAATATATTGGTAACTGTTTGTTACGCACTCCAAAAGCCTTCTCGGAAAACGATTCCAAAGATTTTCACCGATTCTCCTTTCGGTTGAAACCGTAGGGTCTTTCCGTTTCAACTACGACAGCATCGGCTTCGTAATTGATCGATGATAATGATGCTGCATTCCACCTCTGATCATAGCACTTCATTATCGTCATTCTCGGTTCCGTCTTCATCTAAGACTAGCTAGAAGTCATAGAGCCGATGGAGTATTACATTAAAAAACTTCCAAGAATTTATTTTGGTCTATTCTGCACATCCATACATTCAGAAGTCACAAGTTTTTTTTAACAGAATTCAAAATATAAAATTATCTAGTTATTTACGTTGGAGAGCGATGAACAATACAAAAAATTACCTCAAATAATCCATTGTCGAGGCCTAATTTTTTTCGTCCTCTCACGACGATCTCGTCGATGCTCACACCAGATACAAGAACTTTTCTCATCCGATCATGTGCAGTGATTTTATACACTGGCATGATGCTAGAAAGTTCGTACTAACAACTGTCAATATAGAACTTATTTTAATGAAATTCATGATTAATAATCATGCAGAATAAGTATAATAAATTCAACAGACAGGTATTACTTATAACGTAACCCTTCTAATTCCTTTAAAATGTTTATTATGTCCCATCAAATACATTCATTAATATATACTTCGTCGAAGTTAATTTTCTATGTAAAGCAACGAAAAAGATTATAAAAACAATTACACATTTTCACCTTCAGGCATTAAAATCTTTTTGAACGAGCCCATAACTCGGTTTCACAAAGAGCGCATTACTAACTTTGTAAATGTGGAGTGACTCGTGGCTTGGCAATGCATTTAAAGGCTTGCAAGTATACCGCACCCTTTTTCCGAGTTCGTTCGCACGTGAGCGTGGCCGGACCATCGTTTCCAATACTTCTATGAGTATGAATACCTCTTCTTCATCGGATAACAACAGACAGAAAAGAGCATCATCTTTATAATAGGCGGTACCTTTCACGATGATTTGTTCACAGGCTTGAACATCACTGGATAAATGCAGCATTTGCACGACGTTTGGATAAAATCGTTGTAAATATGAAGTTGAAAAGTGTGGTGCAGATCATTTCTATTTTTGGCCTTGTGTCAGCGCCCAGACGAAGAAAGCTTTGAAATAACTTATGCTTCTCACTCATCATCTTTGTCAGTTGATCTAATTACAAGCCAATCTCATAAGTCTTTTAAAACACGTATTTTTGCTTTCAAACCACATTGTCCAAACTTTCATCAATGGCCCAAACTGCAAAATTGATTCAGCATAATGATTGACATAGTGATGTTTCGGACGAAAGGGCTCATTGAACTTTGTCCTGTGCGCAAGATATTCATTAAGAATACATTGCAAATATGGCAAACACGATTTGTGGATTTTCGGAGCACATGCTATTTCGACGATTTCCGGAAGTAGAAGGATATAATCCCATGTTTTGTCATGATAAATATCTGCAATCAAATCTGTCATAAATACAGGCAGCAGGCGTAAAAAAATGAAAATCTGCCACGCACCCCCGACAATTCTTTTTTTCGTTTGAGATATACGACACGGCTTAGCTTTTTTATCGGCTGTTAAAAAATTGAACACATCTATGCGTTTATTCAACACCTCGTATGAAAACGGATTTTTCCTGACTGAATCGTCGAGGAATATTTTCAAATTGTACGCCTCCACCCTTTCCAATAAGTCATGTCCAAGACAGGGTGGAAGTCCCGGTTGACATACGTGGAAATATTTCAGGCTGCTGAATATTGTATTGAATTTTATTCCCTCATGATGCATTCTTGAATTGTTAATATTGTTCAACGCTCGTTCATATGTCTCGAAGCTTTGTATCTCGAATTTTTGAAGTGTTTTATTTTCATCGCGGAAATCGGCGCAGGTTATCGAACAGGACCGGCAGAAGTATATCGCAGTACTGAAATTTTTGGCAAACCCTCCAAGCTGGTGATTACCTAAATGATCACCCGCTTTGAATACAACAGCGTCTTTAACATATTGGCCTGATGATAAATTAATTCGGCCATAAACTTTCTCGTGATGGAAATCTTTTTCTTTACAAAGTGCAACGAGTTTAATTCAGTTTATATGAGATCAAATGTGTTTTTTTTATAATTATTCGGCTGTTGTTGAGCTCGGAAATATGGTTTTGGTATATAAAGTATCATGTACGCCTTGGAAGGGAGGGCCTTTTACGACTTGTACTGAAAACATCGCGCTCGACGTAAAAGTCCCACTTCCCTTCTTCGGCACACAATGTACTATTTTATCCCTTAAATTTAAATTCAAATACGAATCATTTTTTCCGGTACTTCTTTAAATATTATGTAGATGAGGAAAGTGACAATTAGTCGATAGCGTACTAGGTAGCGTATTATAAGTGAATCCTAGATTCAAGTCCCGGTCACGAAAAAAGAAATTGAATTGAAAAAACTGCAAAAAAATTTTCCATTGTAACTCTCTTTGAAAGTATGTGAACGAAAAATGAGGTATAGTAAAACAATTTGCAAGCGATATGAATGGTTTATTGTCATATTTATCGGTAACTAAATATCAGTGACGATTCCTTGATTTCCATGAGAATATGAACTCGAAAATTCATTTAATTCTTGATATGTTTTAAATACACAATTCTGGCGTTCAAACATGTGGTACACAACGTGTTATTCGATACATAGATTGATAATTTTAATATATACGTCCCTATATGGGTATGACCAAATGTTTCTTAATTTAAATGTACTTCAAGTTGAAAACTACTTCTAATGTTAGAATTTTTTAAATACATGGGTATAGTAATTTTACTATTCGACGCCATGAATATTCAAATACCGCTACGATAATATTAAATACTGCATCTAAAATATAAAACTTGAAAAAAAAACTTCCTGCACATGTACTAATGTATTGGCATTATGCGCTTATTAATTACGCAGTGATATCGTTATTCCTACTATTATCGATACTGAGCAAGGCAAACAAGAGAAAAAATTCTCTGTCCTCGTTGCGTTTTCGCTCTTTTACTATATATATGTTATGGTGGCTTCAAGAAATATTACAGGGGGTGCCTTCACTGCTTATTTTACCACCCTTCGATATCGCGAAACCGGGGCAGCATTGATCATTCGGTAAGAGGATTTTTCGTGAATTACCGATGGAATTGTTGCCGACTGTTGACAGATCATTCCCATCGGGTAAGGGCAAACTTATGCTTGTACTGGCAATACCGACGTTGACTCTATTTTTTTTTTTCGAGAAAGGGCTTGCATTCATGGAGCTAGGGGATTTGGTAGTGGTCGTAGTAGTGCTGCTGCTACTGCAAACACTAGAACTGGTGATGACAGGAAATCCATCCAGTCCGTCTAGTTTAACTGCGTCAGCAGCGGTAGTGGATCTCACAGTATGAACTGTTGGTGCTAAACTGCGATTAGCTCGCATCAAGAGAGTACCATCCCTGTGCAGTCGAAAGTGCTCTTCCGTATCAATCAGCAATGAACCAAATATTGCATCGGGAGGATTTTGCAACGATGTTGACATCGTTCCAACGGAATTGGATCGCAACTCTGTATGCATAAAAAGAAAAAGAGCATGTGCGCAAGCATTACTGAGATAAAACTTTACTTCTACTCCAAATTTCCTTGGCAATAATATTGTGTCAGAAATGCCACTTAGTACAGGTTACAAAAATCGACTTATATTTTACTCCAAATAAACTTGCTACTTAATTACAAAATTGAAATTCGTTTACTCAGAAAAATAATTCACCTCTTGAATCAGCGGTTTTAGTCGGGGAATTGGCAACGGAACGGCGCACAACATCTTGAAACGTGATTGGCGAGTACATTCGTCGCTCTTGCTCATGGACATAACCAACTGAGGCACGTTGATCGATCGTTTGTTGCGCGGTGTTGTAGCATGTCGAAGAAGATATTTGCGATCTTGCTGCATTCACGGTAGCAGAAGCGGCTGCTATCGCATCAGTTTTACGCGTAGAGTACGACATTTCGTGCTGTAGCGATGATAATTGACCACTGTAGATATTCGCGTTGGATTTTCGTTTTTCTGTAGTTCGATTCATCCACTGTGGCTGAGTAATCGTGATTCCTCGGTTTATAAAAGATTTTGTCTGTCTCTGCTCCAACCAATATGTCTTCATTGAGCCTATAACCAAGGAAGATCATGTATAAACACAAATGTATAAATATAATAAGGATTTACTGAAAATTCGTCGAAAACAATTCGTCGAATCACAATTCGTCGAGAATAATTCGTCGAGAACACAATTCGTCGAGAGCAAAATTCGTCGAACCACAATTCGTCGAAACACAATTCGTCGAATCGCAATTCATCGAATCGCGATTCATCAAAACACAATTCGTCGAATCACAATTCGTCGAATCACAATTTGTCGAATCACAATTCGTCGAATCACAATTCGTCGAATTACAAATCGTCGAATCACAGTTGGTCGAATCACAATTCGTCGAATTACAATTCGTCGAAACGCCATTAATCGGAGATTGCGGAAAGTTGGTCAAAAGTACTGTCGTGAAACTATAGCGTGAAATATTTATGGAGATGTTCAACTATAGCGGAAAATAGTCATACAGATTTTCAAATCTAGCGGGAAATAGTTCGGAGATTTTCAACTATAGCGGGAAATACTCCAATTTTAAATTTTAACATTAAATATTCTTGGTGATGTTCAAATTACAGATGGAACAATTCGGTTCACCGAATTGTGATTCAATGAATTGTTATTCGATGAATTGTGATTCGACGAATTCGCAATTCGATGTATTGTGATTCGACGAATTGTGATTCCACGAATTGTGATTCGACGAATTGTGATTCGACGAATTGTGATTCGACGAATTGTGATTCGACGAATTGTGATTCGACGAATTGTGATTCGACGAATTGTGATTCGACGAATTGTGTTTCGACGAATTGCGATTCGACGAATTGTGTTTTCGACGAATTGTTCTCGACGAATTGTGATTCGACGAATTGTTTTCGACGAATTTTCCGCAGACGATAAATATAATAAGAACAGTAGCTTGTTCACATATCGGCGTATAAGATAATATATTTTTTATATGGGTCAAAATTCCGGAAGGCAGCATGCGTTTGGGCCTCATAGTCGACAATTGTTTTGTAACTTTAGAGACACATAGTACAGTATGGGAGTACATTCTGGAATTTTTTTTGGATTTTGATATCGACCAGTTTCACTGTATCGATGACGTCATTTTTTTAAAATTTCTTGAATGTCATGTTTTAATCAATTTCCCTAGACCCCTGCATTTGAAAAAAAAAATGTCGACATATTTATTCATCGAAAAAGATCTCAGCTTTTTAAAAAAAATATTTCCAAATACGTACCAATTCATATAAGCCTAGAAAAATTGGTTTTTTCCTTGAAAAAGCGTTTCATCGATGAGCCTATACTCCAATCTGTTTTTTCATAATTTTTTCGGATTTCTGAGGTTTTTTTACACGAAAAAACTTTTTCCAGAGTGGGATCTTTGCGGCATCGGACCATTATATATTAAATATAATCTGAGGTGCTGTAAATATCGAGCAAATAGTGCCCATCCAATAATACTTACTGCGCTAGTATTGTATTGTGTTGTTACTATCATTTTTTATCGAGGTCGTTATGGGTTTTTAACTCAACTTTTAATTTATAATAACCTGCCCAAAAAAAAAGAATCTTGTCAAAAATCTTTTCAAGAGTCATGCAAAAAATGTTGAAAAGAGTCTTGTTAAGAATCTTGGAACAACTATTTACCTCGGAGTAAAAAATCGTGTAAAGATTCTTTGCAAGATTCTTCAAATCGTTGCAGAAAAGATGCTCGGAAAGATTTTTTACGAGATTTTGGGGTCTTTGAAAAAGTCTAGCGTAGAAAAAAAGAATCTTTGAAAGAATCTTTCAAGGATTCTTTGGAAGAATCTTTAGAAGATTCTTTGAAAGAATGAGGTTTTTCCAGAATCTCACGGAAAACTAATCAATTCGAGTGAATTTTTGAAAAAGAAGAAATTTGAGAAAACCGGAAAACTTTATTTAGGAAAAAGATAGAAAATCAAAAACAAAGATGATTTGTATACAGAATCTTGGAAAGAACAAAATTATTTCTACGATTCTCCTGTTACGTCCCGCTTTTCGCTTAAATTTTATAAATTTATTAACGATAATAAGTTCTATAAATTTATTATCGTTATTACTTCGCGCGAGAACGGACGTGAACTCATGGTCCCACGCTAAAGCGCTCTCGTCAGCGGATTCCAGAGACTCGTGCGTCGCGATCACCCCATGTGTCGCAAATTGCATTCAGCAACTTTTCGGTCAATGGCACCTTTCGGTCACCTTGGCGCGAGTTCGTGCATGGCCACCAAGGGCATGCACGCGCCGTTTCCAAAAAGCTGAATGGCAGAAATCCACGCTCGACTCGCCAACGTTCCAAGGGACGTTGTCAAGTCGAGTCAGTACCTTGCTACCCACCGTCAGGTGAATCAAGGAGTAATACTCCGGCCTTCAGCCAGTCGCTGCGGCGTAATTCCCGCGTCGCCATATAAGATGCATACGCCCGTTCGTATGTCATCTTGGGACGTTACACAGGGGTGCCCGCGTAGACGCGTAAGTCTCGGGTCGATATTAATGTTTTGTCCGTCCTAAAAGATCGTGCCTATGACCCTAAGATCATAGTAAAATAAGTAATTGGAAGTCATCCAATAAATCACCCTTCGCGCCCATGATCTCACGATCATGGCTAATCATCAAACCAACGAAACATCATCTATAAAAATCCCCGGTTATCGAGGGGAACCACAACAACGACAAACATCAAACAACTACAATAGTTATAATAAACAGCCACTATTATATTTAATAGCAACAAATATAAATAACATCAAGTGGAAGTTCACCTTAAACATCACGTGTGAACAATCGGCGATCGACACGTAAATCGGATGTAAGAACTATCCGGCGATCGCCACGAAAGACAGTATGCACGGTCATCAGTGCCACGGAACGCCGTTATCAACGATACCGGCTGATCGGTTCGCGAATGTGCAGATATATATAAATGTGCGTATATATATATTCCCCGTCGACTTCGTGACGTATCATGGACCACGCGAGTTTCGGCCATCATAGCGAGTGCGCGGAATATACTTCATCGCCCTCACGGCATAGGGACTCTAGTGCGCGTATAGACTGTTAAGCGTATTGACAGTTAAGTGTATGAACGTTTAAGTGTAGTAGTAAGAACGACGTCCAGAGCGTGGCTCGAGATCCTCGCTCTGTCTGTACGACACTCACACACCCACACACACACAGATAGCGTGCGATAGTCTGGGGCTCCAGCAAAACGTAAGTCAGCTGTTATATTCGAGAGACGCCGCGAGTATTGTGAGCGCCGTCTCTCTCTTTCTCATGTATGTTCACAGTGCGCGCGGATCCCCGCTCGCCCTCCTCGCATATTTTGAGATATCGTGTCACCCGTGGTGACACGGTATAATAAACCCTATTTATATGATTTAATCTGAATCAAGCCGTGTAACATTTATTGTTGAGACCCTCTCCTCTTGGCAGTGGTCGGGCCCGTATGGGACGATGTGGAGGCGCCCAATACCTTTTTATAATTATTTCAGGATATCCTTAATGGAATTAAATCCTTCTTATTCTTGAAACGCGCCTTTCGGCACGTAACACTCCCGAGCGATCAACTTGTACAAGATTCTTTGCAATAGTGAAGGAAGAATCGGCTGCGATTCAGCCAGTGGGTCCAAATGACAGTGGACAATTTTTTTGGTATAACGTTTCGATCCTTATTCGGATCCTTTTCAGATTTATTATTTCTAGAATAACCTTCATTATTGTCTCATTTTGTATTATATATTTTACATTATGGGCTTAAGTGTTATGTGTCATGACTGACCTGAATTTGTATGAGCAATTTTTGATCATTTGCTGAATCTTGGATAATATTCATTATGAATTTATTATGTCAAGTCCTTCGTGTACGTGTTATTTACCTATGAATTTTATGTTTGATATTTTCCAAGACTCATTTTTGATCAAAATTAACAATTTTCATTACATGGTGTTTCGAGAGCTGAGTAGCGACTGAGTATTGCCGTTTGCTGTTAGTTGTTTTTCTTGCCGGACTAGATGTGTTAACCGGTTTTGGACCAGTTTTTAATTGATAACTGTTAGATTTGGTAATGAATTTTCAATTGATGGATGGTAATTTAAGGTTTTTAAGATTTAACATTGAAGATTCAACATTTTTCAGTTGTCATTCAGTTTTATTGAAATATTGAATTATCTGCTTATTTTGTCGATGTCGCACAGTGGGGCCAAATCCCAAAAAGCTGGTTAAAAGTAAAAAAAAAAAGTTTAAGTTTCGGTAATTTTTAGTCGTGGGTTAGGTGGGGGAAGAGTCCGAAGGTCAAATTCTTGGCATCAGCGGGCCGTAGCCCTTATACCTGCTTTTGTACGGCAGTTGAAAGGGAGCCATCGAGCGAGCTCGACGCGTCGTGCAGTAAATGACCATTTCAACGTTGTATTGAACAGGACGCCAAAACTTTACAATATATCCGATTCGAATTTTTTCGAATGGAATCAACAGCTGAAAGTGAGTAGAAAATCATTGTGTAACTGAAAATTGATAATAATAGTTCATGCGATAATAATAAATGAATCATTTGTACGAAAATTCACGGAAAATTACAAGTGAAAATTCTAAAAACGTAGAGAAAAGTTGATAAGTTCCACAGTCTTCCACGAGCTGACCTATCACATGTTGTAGATGGATGTATTATTGAATGGGAAATATCGAAAATGACTGTGCTTAGCTGCGCGCGTGTCATTGCTACGAGTTTTTGCAATATAAAACATAGTTTTCTGAATTTCGTACATTAACGACGCGGAATGTCTTTCTTGAATTGAATCTTTTTCTTGAATTTTATTGCGGTCTTCATTGTACACTGAGATACATTGGCACCCATCCAAGCAGCGTGTCGCGGTCGGTCGAGTTGAAGAGCGGTATATCTATATATGAGGGATTCTTTGTCAACTCAGCCACTTTTTTCGACCATCTCAGATGTGCCCCATAATTGGTTATATTAAGGGAGCTTTCCAGTGTGACAGCCCGAAAAATCGCTGTTTTTCGCGAGTTTTTTTTAGAGAAAAAATCTAATCGGTCTGGTTTTTTTTGTATATTAATTGGGTATTGAAGAATACAAAACAATTTTTTAAAGATCGATTTATTTATTAATTAATATGATGAAACAATTGTTGCAGAAAATGCACTTGGATGTGGTGTCCACGTTGTGGGTCACAATTTTGATCTGAAACAAAAAACACAAAAAGATTATTGATCGGTATATAATTGGCTTTCGTGCTATGGAGGCTTTTTTTTTTTTTTGCAAAAATGGCGCTGGTTTGAACAAAAAGTATCGATTTTAGCATTTTTTTGGGCAGTTTTTTTTACAAAAAAATAGGAAGATGTCAAAAAAAAAAGCTTCCATAGCACGATAAACAATGACGTTAAGAATATTGTGTAAAAAATTCAACTCGATAGCTTTAAAACTCTGCCCTCCAAGTTGGACACCGTTTTGAAAAATGCTGTTACGAGAAAAACGCGTTCAAAGTTTCAAGTGAGGAAATTTTAGGTAAATCGTTTACTTACGGTCAATCAGCGATGCCAGGTCCATACAATATACAGTATACTATTCGATAGAGCAAAAAATTTCACACCGGAAAACTCCCTTAAAGTGCTACTAATTGGTAAATTTCTGCACATTTTTTAATTAAAAATTTTACAAATCGCCGTTTTCTTTCCAGATGAATATATCTCGGAAATTTGAAGTAATTGAAAAAAAATGTCTGTACATAAAAGTTGTAGTTTTGTGTTAGCATTCGAGCGGAATATTTGAAATACTTTTTACGTGCCGGTAACGCTGATTTTTTACCAAAAAATAGAATGATTTTTTCTTTATTCAAAAAAGGCCACTTTTTGACTGAAAAAATTAGTCTTTCAGTATATCTGACGATATCGCTAAAAGATCACTAGAGTGACACGGATCAAGGTTCTAGGGTAAAAAAATGAAACCACACAAATTAATTTTTTTTTCTACCGAAACCTGTGGCTGAGTTGACAGAGAATCCCTCATATGCCTCTTAGTTAAATGGTTAAGCCCCAGAGGGGAGAGAATATCAGAGAGTTTAATGTATTGAGTTCTATGGACCGTAATTCTTTTTTATGCATATTTTATTTTTATTTTCAAATAATATTTAAAAATAAATAATAGAAACAAGGTTGAATATGGAATTATCCATCTACATAGATATTATATTTTTCAATTTTAGAATTAATCGCTGATGAACTTGAAGGACCTCGAAAATATACAAAGTCGTTCCTTCCAGAAGCACTTTTATTGTTAGTTACGCGACGTATACCAGCAAGTACAGGAAGTTCCAGCGATTTAATGGATGAATCAACTGTTTGTGCATCATCTGATTCTTCAGATGACGATCTCTGAACTTCTAATTGACTGATTGTATGTTTATGCTATTATATATCACATATGGATATATTTTGTACATTCTCTATAAAAGTGATTTATGTCAAATCCGCCATTTTGTTTTTATTTCAAATTTTGACTGCGGATTCATTGTCAGCGACCCCAAAAACCCTCGAGTACTGACTTTCAGCCGAATTTATAACGCTTTCGACTTTTTGCCAGCTTTTTGAGACTTCAAATCCGCCATTTTGTTTTTATTTCCAATTTTGACTTCGGATTCGTAATCAGCGACCCTAAAAACCCCCGAGTACTGACTTTCTGCCGAATTTGTAACGTTTTCGACTTTTGGCCAGCTTTTTGGGATTTGGCCCCACTGTGTGTTGGTTCTAAAATTGATCGCTTTTGAGTGTGCTGTAATCTGTATCATTTCCAGAATTCATCGCTTTTTGAGCCATTCTTCATTATTAAAAATTTCAACGTCGTCAAATTTAAAATGGTGTTTTAGTTCTATTCCGTGTTTTGCTAACGCTTTGTTTACTGTGTTAGTGTGTTTTAGACTATTTTTGTGTTCGTTGATTCTCGTTTTTAGATATCTTTACAATCAGCTCTTAGATTCTTCACAATCAGTCTTTCCAAGATTCTTTAAATGAATCTCTCTGAGATTCTCCCAATTAATCTCCCCAAGATTTAACGCCGTGTTAAAACGGACTTTGGCCGTGAGAGTCATCTTTATTTTTGATTTTCTATCTTTTTCCTGAATGAAGTTTTTCGATTTTCTCAAATTTCTTCTTCTTTGAAAATTGACTCGAATTGGTCAGTTTTTAATTTTTCGTAAAATTTAAAAAAACCCAATCCTTTTAAAGAATCTTTTAAAGATTCTTCCAAAGAATCCTGTAAAGATTCTCTGAATCGTGAAAAGTATCTTTGAAACAATCTTTCAAAGATTTTCAAGAGTCTTGCAAAATGGTCTTTCCAAGATTCTTGGAGAGATTCTTTTTTTCTACGCGGGACTGTAACAGGAGGATTTGACTATGAGAAAAAATAATAATACCCTGAAAGCAATATAATATACACGATTCCAGGTGTCACGGTATCATACACAGAATCCCCCATATTCCTATATATCTTTCTCACGCCATTCATCCACACTTCTTTTTCTCTCATCAATCCTTCCACACGCTCAACCTCATGCCTCAGCATTTTCCTAATCTCCTTTCTTCGAAATCTCTCCAACTGTTCATCCCACGGGCACTATTTCTCTAGCTCGTGGCCTCCCTCCACTCGCCTGGACCCCTACTTCACCCCATTTCCAAAATCACACTTTCACTCTTTCTTAACAAAAAACCAGTTCATCTCTAACATCTCAACGAGCAAGACCAGCTCCGACCAACATCATAACTATTATTAATACGTGCACTCTTCCCAAATATTCAAACGCAACTTTCATTTTAACAATAAACATTCGCTCGACCGTTTATCAACCAAAACCAATTCAGTTTATTGATTATCAACCCGCACGTCCATCACACGGGGAATGGGTGTGTAAACAAACTTTGAAAAACATCCATTCATCTTTTATGAAAATATTTATTGACGCATGTTTAATTTTGCGCGAAAAAAATATTCAACAATCTTTACTTGTTTCGCATTGGTTGCTTTTGAGGATACTTAAAAAACATTATATTTAACAATTTTTTGGGAAAAAATTAACCATACGTTAATAAATATTTTCATAAAAGATAAATGGATGTTCTTTGAAGTTTGTTTACCACCCATTCCCCGGAATTGTGTATATTATATTGCTTTCAGGGTATTATTATTTTTGCTCATCGTCAAATCCTCCTGTTACAGTACTAATTAATTCAAAGTTAAGTTAAAAACCCATAATGACCTTGATAAAAAATGATGGTAACAATACAATACAATACTAACGCATTAAGCATTATTGTATCCGCACTATTTTCTCGATATTTACAGCACCTTAGATTATGATTAATATATAACGGTCTGACGCCGCAGAGATCCTACTCTGTAAAAAGAATTTTTTCGCGTAAAAAAACCTCAGAAATCTGAAAAAAATATGAAAAAACAGATTGGAGTGTAGGCTCATCGATAAAACGCCTTTTTGAGGAAAAAACCTATATTTCTATGCTTTTACGAATTGGTACGTATTTGGAAATATTTTTTTTGAAAAGCTGAGATCTTTTCCGATGAAACTATGTGTCGACATTTATTTTTAATTACAGGGGTCTAGAGAAATTGATTAAACATGACATTTAAGAAATTAAAAAAAGTGACGTCATCGGTACAGTGAAACTGATCGATTAAAAAATAAATAACAAAATCCAGTGTACTCTCATACTGTACTATGTGTCTCTAAAGTTACAAAACAATCGTTGACTATGAGGCCCAAACGCATGCGCCGCCTTTCGGAATTTTGACCCAAATGCAAAATACATTTCGTACGATAATTAAAGAATTAATGAACAACTCTAAATTGGAGTGAGAATTTAATGACGGTTCTTAAATTCAATTGCATTTAGCGATAACCCCGTCAATAATGGAAGTGTAAAGTGATTTTTTTTCCTGTAAGAATTTCAAAGTTTGAAATTTTTTTTCAACGAAGGAACGATGCATAGTCTTGTAGAGAATCGAACGCTCTACAAAAAAGATCTCCTGTGATTTTTCGATAAACTCACTCCTTCAAAAGTTATTCAGGGTTAAAGTTAAATTTAGAGTAAGTTTCACTTTTTTTTCCGGCAAAATCTGACTTGAAGCCGAGGTATGACATTTCCAAGTTAAAACATTTTTGTTCCTGTATTATTTAAATGGAAATTCGTGATGAGAGGTCTCAAAATATTAATATTGAGAGCTTTGCTCATCAAGAGTCGCGGTAGTGACTCGAGACAAGTACATTTACCTAACCTTACCGACTCGAGGAGCTTCCAGTAGACTCTCTATACAGCTAAGATCTTGCTTATACACAGAAGTATATCGATATGCAATAATTCATTTTCTCGATTATACTCGAAATATACGGTGCAGAAAATTTTGAAAGCTCACGTATTGTTCGTTATTTTTTTCTCGTCCCAGAAATACCCAAATGAATCGTATAGGTGTTTGCATATGGAAGATATCGAATTTATTTCCTTATTTTCCAAATTTTACGACGATCACGACGATCATGATTTTTCGCACAACGAATTCCCACTTCCACTAGCCAATCCCTATCGTTGACACAGTTTTTCTGCTCAGTGATTGGCTCGTGGTCAGACGATAAAGTGAATCACACAGAAATATATCTTCACACCATCTAACAACAGATCAGACAACTAAAGTTCGGCTGCTGGGCTGAGCGCTAATTTCACGAAATGATGAGACGAACCCACGGTCGGTATGTACGACCGTGAACGAACCAAATAGAAGCTTACGCATCATAATGTATAACCTAAAAAATAAATATCGGTGCAGCATCTTCCTGAGTAACTTTTTATTTACTAATTGCAGTGTCGATTTTATTTATTTGATTGTGAAACGTTCATCGAGTTAATATACATACCATCGCATTTGTTTCAGTTAATTTTTATTTATGAGTTTGAAAAACATTTTTATTTTGAAGGTGGTTTGATAACACTCATCGTAAATAGAAATTATTTTTTTACAAAACGTGCATCGAGTTAATGTGTATACATCGTTAATGTGTATCATCTTAAATATTTGAAAAATGAACAAAAATGATATATGTGCTCAATAAAAATTCAACAACCATATTTACAATTTGTATAGAAAACATTGGTGTCGTGATTTGTGCTGCCGAAATATAATAATTTATTTACTTGAAGATCCGAACGTTCCATTGAACAAAAAAAAATGATAAATTTATTCTCTCAACGCGAAATTGAAAGGCTTTGCCAATGCTTGGTAAATAATTCTTGTAAATTATAGTGGAAAGCGGTCTAAGAATAATTTGCCAAAGATTTCCAGAGACTTTCAATTTTTCATCAATGTAACATGCTCGTCGTTTTTTCGTTCAAATGAACTTTCGAAATATCAAGTACATAATAATTTCAAATTTATTGTGATCCGATAGAAGAATTTATTTAGAATTTATTGTTATCTGTCAAAAATGTATTTAGAAATCATTGTGATCTGTCGGAAAATTTTTATATCATACTTGATACTATTAATATCAATATTAGTATTTATAGTATTTTGTTCGCTGCGCACTGGTCATGATTCTATTTCTAATGAGGCTTATAATTTTTTTACTCATTGATGGAAGATTTTGTATCTAGAATCCAATTCGTGATGTTAGTTGAAAAAAAGTTGTGAACCTCAATGTTGATACTATTCTGTCCATAGAAGAATTTTGTTCGCCGGGCAATGGACAATAGCATTTTGTTCATTGCGACATGGAAAATTCTATTCATAATGAGGCTTATAACTTTTGTATTCATCGTTGGTAGCTTGTGTATACGGAAACTAATTTGTGGCATCAGTTGAAGAAAAAAAGTTATAAGCCTCAATATTAATAGCATTTTGTCCACCACACGATGAAGGAAATTCTATCCATATTGAGGGTTATGATTTTCTCTCTCATCGATGAACGTTTTTGTTTCAAATATAATTGGTGTATTCCAGCGAGCAAACAAATTTCTATAATAATGTTTTGATTGAATCGGCTTTGATTCGGCCAGTGAATTCCAAGGTCTCGACGGAATAAGTTTTTCAAGTAATTTTACGTTTCGATCCTTGATTCGGATCCTCTTCAGAATATTTATTCGCTCTATAAATGTTTTACATAATTTTGTACAAGAAGAATTTTGGGATTATGGGTGCTTTATTGTATGTGTTCACAATTTATTATTATGTCATAGATTTTTAGGTTGTGTAATATGTAAGATATAACTAACCTCAGTTCGTTTGGTTTTCCTAGTTTTCCGTTTGTAGTTGGAAAATAGTTTTTTTATATTTATGAATGGAAAAATAATAGTGCTATTTGTGAACGAGAATTGATAGGAAATTCTGTTCGTAAAGTTTGATCGATGAAAGAGAAGATCGTTCTTTTGTGATCTCTCTTATTTCTATAACTACATGAAAATTATACATTTAAATGAAATTAAAAATAACATATTATACTATATACATCTTCATCATTCATGGTATTTAATGAAAAAACCACTAATCTCAGATTTTATAGTATTTTGTTTGCTGCGCACTGGTAAAAATTCTATCAATAATAAGGCTTACGATTTTTTAACTCATTGATGAAAGTTTTTGTATCCAAAATATAATTTGTGGACTTAGGTAAAAAACTATCATGAACCTTAGTATAAATAGCATGTTTTTACTGCACGATTAAGAAAATTCAATCTATATTGAGGTTTATGATTCTTTCTCGCATCGATGGAAGATTCAAAAAAAAGGGAAATTCACTTGAAATTTAATTTTAACTTTGCATAACTTTTGAAGGGTGAGTTTTTTGAAAAACATTGAGAGACCTCTTTTGTAGAGCATTCTATTCCCTACAAGAATAAGTATCGCAGATTTTTGTACACTGACTTGAAGCCGAGGTATGACATTTCGAAGTTTAAACTTTTTTCCTGTATTATTTGAATGAAAATTCGTGATAAGAGATCTCAAAACCTTAATATTAAGAGCTCTGCATATATATGTATATATACGTCCATTAATTCGTGTGCGCCTCGTGTTCATGTATATAGGTATAGGTATAGTAACGATAACCATACGCAGAGCATTCGGTTAAAGATGGAAACGTCTCGCCTCGTGAAAGGTTTCGATCCTCAGACTCAGCATACCTATATATATCTATGTCTCGCTCTCTTTCTCTATTCTCTCTCTTTCTCTCTCTCCCTCTCTCTCTCTGCCTCTCTCTCTCTCAGATATTCTCAATGTCCGTATGCTGCTGAGGAGGACGAACTCCCGTGAGATCGCTCCGACCTCGAGTCAAGGTGGTAACAACAATGCTACCACGTCTTTTGTGGTTACGCTCAAATCTGCTTCTGTTCGTGATTTTATTATTACCAAGAAACGCCCTAAATCGAATATCAAGGCAGCCGATATTTTCGCGAATGGTGGTCCTGAATTTATCTTTGTCAACGAGCTCCCGCCATCCGAGACATACAATCTCTTTCTCCGCACGAAAGCCAGGGCATCGGCGGCCTCCTAGAAATTTGTTTGGACAAAATCGGGATGCACCTATGTTCGGCGTGATAATGATCAGCCCATTTTAACTATTGACTCAGATCGTGACTTAGAGAAAATCACTTGACTTCCATCTCTCGAGGATCAGCGTCACGTCGAGCAGCACGCGGAACGATTAGTCGCACACATGGCGTCAACTTCTCATTAGCGCATTGCCAATTTTAATGCTGATTCGCTCTTAGGCCATATTGATCTCGTAAGGTTGTACTTCGAGAGCAACAATTTCCATATCATAGCAGTGTCAGAAACTTGGCTTTAAGGGGTTACTTTCTGATACATAAAGATAGAGAGGGAAAAATCGGAGGAGGAGTTGCGTGCTATGTCCACGAATCATTTACCGCCGAAATCGCTGCTCTTTCTCCGAGCACTTTTGATAACAAACCCGAGTTTATTCTATTGGATGTATGTTCCAGGTGTTCCGAGGCTGCTTTGATCAGTATTATATATCGGCGCCCCAGAGGGCTTTTATTTGACGATCTGCTTGTCAAACTTCACGCGCACATGCACTCCTACAAAAATATTATTTTGACAGGTGATTTTATCTGTAATCTCCATCGTGGTCATATCGAATCGTCGTTTCTTAGGGAAATGGTATCGGCACTCGCTCTGCATATTATCCAGTCAGATTCTACCTTTCATACCTCGACCTCTGATTCTTGGCTGGATCTTTTCGTTGTAGATATTCTCGAGAAGGTCCACTCATTCTCGAAATCTCCATCTCCTTTTATTGCCGGCCATGATCTAATTGAATTATCATACAAATTCGACAGGCCACTGAGTGCTACCCATAGGATTGTTCGTCGTAATTATAAACATTTTAGCGTGATTGAGTTCCTGGCCACGTTGTCGTCTGGTATTGCCGACTCTAATGTCTTGTCGAACCCTAACTGCCAATCTTCTCTCGACATTGACTCTCGTGTCTCGTCTCTCTCGAATATCCTCATTTCTTCTCTCAATTTTCATGCTCCGATGTGCTTATTTGCTGTCCGCAGGCCTCCGGCACCGTGGCTCTCTGTTGAACTCAGGCAACGTATTAAATTTCGTAGCGTCTTGTTTAAGCGAGCTAAAAGGGCGAACAGCTTATTAGGATATGCGTCATATCGCAAGTTCCGCGATAAGCTTACAATTGACATTAAAAATGCTAAGAGCAACTATCGGCTCAAGCGCCTCGAAAATATTACTGATCCTTCGGAAATGTGGAGAGAACTCGCTGATTTAGGTCTCGTTAAGTCTAACTTATCCTCTCCACTCCACTTCTTCTCTCCTGATTAGCTTAACGAATATTATTCATCTATTTCCAACGCATCTGCAGCCTGTACTCTTACTGATCTCTCATCTCTATTCTCCACCCTCTCTACATCACGTCTTTCTTTCTCTCTTTCACCTATCACCGCGGACACGCTGCTCGAGCTCTTTAACTCCATGTCGCTCCACTCCTGCTCTTCTGGTATTGACGGAATTCCATTGTTCTGCATCATCAGTTCTTTCCCACGTGTAGTGAGACCTATTATGTCCCTTTTTAACAAATCCATCGAACTTTCTACCTTTCCCAGTGCGTGGAAAATTGCTTCCATCCGTCCTCTTTCCAAAATTCCTTCTCCTCTTTCACCATCCGACACACGTCCTATGGCGAACTTATCTGAGTTCTCCAAATTATTCGAAAGGATTGTGCATCATCAGGTGACTCAATTTGTGGATGAAAATAATATCCTCGATCGGAGACAGTCTGGTTACCGGACTGGCTACAGTAGTCAAACGGCTTTGCTAAGACTCTGTGACAATGTTCGCAAGAACATCGACGAGCGTCGCATTACCATCTTGATACTCTTTGATTTTAGCAAGACCTTTGATACCATTTCACATTCCTTGCTCCTCGCCAAGCTCTATAACCTCGGTTTCTCTTCTCAGACTGTCTCCTGGTTTTTCTCCTATTTAACTGAGCGGTCCCAGGTTGTGGTCGATGATCGGAGTAACGAGTCGCAGATTCAATCACTTTCATCTAGCGTTCCGCAAGGGTCTGTCTTGGGCCCCTTTCTATTTTCATTATCCATCAATGACATTGGAGGGGTTCTGAAGTATTCGAACCACCTCATTTTTGCTGATGACACTCAGATATAGCTGAGTTGCCATCCTACTAAAATTGCAGAGTCCTTGCATCTCATTGCTCAGGATGTCAAGGCTATTTCGCACTATGCGACTTCAAAAAGTCTCACTCTAAATTTAGAGCAATCTCAAGTTATGGTTTTAGTTAATTCCGCAGTTATATCCTTCGCACAAAATAAACACTTCTCTTGAAAACAAAACCGCCGACCTTCAACCAACGGCGATTGATTTGAGGTACTGGCTCTAATTTCCGTGATCGTTTACGGAAAGCGGTACACTTCTCATTCGTATCTAATTTACGACATATTTCGTGTATTGTTACAGAGTTTACTCCAATGAGATCTGCTCCTTTCCATCACATCTTTTTTCACTACAAGTAAGTAATGTAGCGATTCATTTTTCTTCAACCGTCCGAATATCACCGATTGTTACACTTTTGTCGCAAACGAAACAGACGCCATAAAACTTCCTGCATTTTTCATGTACAGCTTTACTTGCTTTTCACCGCAAGTAAAACGACTTTTCACTTCAACGTCGATCATGAAAATTCTCAAAACGGAGCATGGGAGCGCGAGACGTATTCGAACCGAAAAATACTGGCCAACTAATAATAACAGCATCGAGGCTAGTCACCGCGTCCGACGCCGTATACTACCTGGCCTTGGTTACCATGACTACGAGTCCGCTTCGCATTGTTCCGTATAACCAACGCACACCAGCGTAGGCTGTTTAGGCATTAGGCCCAGTGACGTACAATACGGAAATAATGTTATATTTTTCTTTTCGAGATTAATATATTTTCCGCATTTCGGATCTGGTTTCAAATTAGAATACCTGAATTCGTCAGTAAGCTTTGCGATCCGTTTGAATTGCAAAACTTTTGGAATTTTTTTGAGGATGAAAAAATCAGAAAATTCGATTGTTGTTAATTACGTAGGGTTCCGGATTGTGTACAAGGTTGCAAATTTATAAAGGCATCATTGTTACGTCCTGGGTTTATTCGACAAGCATTTTTTTGTGTCGATCATTTTGTTTTGGTCACACCTCGAAATTTATAATAAATTTATAATAAATAATGTTCATTGGTGCTCGGAGGAGCCAGTAAATTGTCAAAAATATTTTTGTGACGGCTTATCGGTGTGCGAGCGAGTAGCCGTTGACGATCTCACGGTGGTTGGTTACAGCTTTTCTGCTGACCAGGGAGATCTCACGGTAGCCGAGAGACGCTGCACATACAAGAGATGTGCAGCGTTGAGCTGCACCTCTGAGCTGTTGACGATCACGTATAGTCACACCTCTGAATCGTCAATCAGACATGTTTACAGCACCTCTGAGACGCCTCATCAAATTGTGATTGTGTACAAACCAATAAGAAATCTTTTCAAAAAAACATTAATAAGTCAGAAATAAGAAATGATTAAAAGTGTAAATTCATTTTCGCAAAATATCTCGACCATTGGTCGAGAACATGATCCAATAAAAGTGTTGTTTTGTTATTATTAAACAATAATGCATTGGATTACATTGGATTACATTATTTTTCACTTCACCAATCCCGCTCGTGCTCCAATCCCTGACGGGCGCATTCCCGTCTAAACGGAGCAGCAAAACATATTAATAGGTTCGTCCCAAAATTATTATCAGGACGTAACACATAATAGATTATCTTAACATTTGCAACCAAAATTAAAAACTTTTTAAATGATGACATGTTCCGGTCAACACAAAAGGTTGCAAATTTATGCAATTGATCGGGATAATTTTTCTGATGTATCTATTAAGTTGGCAAAACTCTTGAGATTTTTTCGACCAATTGACTAGAGAGAAATATTAATGGTCAACAAAAACAAATGTTCCGTACCTTTAAACTAGTTGCAATTTTGATACATGATGTAGAATAACATATTCAACACCACCTTAAGTTTGCAGAACTTTTTGAATTTTCTTCGCAACAATATTGGTAAATTTCATTTTATGCAATTTTAACATTGTTCCGGACTTCGGAAAAGGTTGCAAAAATTTATAGTTTCATTTTATACCCTTTCCTACTTTGCATAAGAGTTTCAAAACTTTTTGAATTATTGTGAATTGATTGTCCGGAATGACTGGCCTATGACGTGGACAGCCCCATGTTTATATGTATGGGGAGAGAGATTGATTGATTGATTAATATATTTATGCCTTGGAAATCTCCATGAGGCAAATTCAAAAACAGAAAAAATAATACATAATAATAATACACATGGTAAAAACGTAGATTACATTGTTTCAATAACGAAAATAAAGAATATAAAAATGAGAATATAGATAATGAAAAGATGTAAGTGCATGTTGAAGATAATAATAAGCTCCAATGGCTATACTTAGAGAGAGACTTAATTACTAGCTTAACGTACAATATATTACGCTTTAAGAGCAAACAGATAAGAGAAAAGACGGCTTTTAAAAGAGCCAAGGGTTGGCGCAGACATAATTTCAGGTGGGAGAGAATGCCAAAAATATATCGCCGATAAGAGGTAGGCATTGCGATAAGATGTAAGTCGATGCGGAGGGATCTCAAAGTAATTACTTGTTGTAATTACCACGAAGAGGGCGAATAGTTGGTCTAGGTCGGGTAAAAAGTTCTGCCAAATAGGTTGGAGATTTATGATGAATAACATTGAAAATAGAGATACCTAGAAAGTAAAGCCGCCTAGACCGCACTTTCAACCAGCCAAGTTGTCTACGATAAGGTGTGATGTGCTCATCTCTCCTTAGATTAAATATAAAACGAATAGAGTTGTTTACAAGTAGTTCGAGTTTTCTGTCTAATTCATTAGATACATCGTTATAGACGAGACAGCAGTAATCTAAGAGCAGGAAAATAAGCGAGACAACAAGCATTTTTTTGAGATCATAAGAGAGAGCATTTCGATTCTATTTTAGTTTATAGAGAGAAAAGTCAACTTTGCACGATATTGACATGACATGACTACGCCAAGAAAGGTTGGAGGACATTATTACTCCAAGATTGCGTGCTTCGTTTACGTACGGTAGAGCAATTCCTTTAACAGTAATAGGGACAAGACCATCGACGTCGATAATCGTATCGACGTCGATGGTCTTGTCCCTATTACTGTTAAAGGAATTGCTCTACCGTACGTAAACGAAGCACGCAATCTTGGAGTAATAATGTCCTCCAACCTTTCTTGGCGTAGTCATGTCATGTCAATATCGTGCAAAGTTGACTTTTCTCTCTATAAACTAAAATAGAATCTCTCAATAAACTAAAATAGAAAATTAATATACAGGAAGTGTCGGAAATTGTGCGCACTATTAGTACTGGCATGTAGAGCGTCGCAAGCCGAATCGAATGTTTTTTTTGAAAAGAAAATTCGATGAAAATTGGCAGAGTTATTAGCGATAAACGTCGATTAATGAAGGCAAAGATTACAACAGAAATTGCAAAATGTCTTTCGAAGGCCCCGCCCACTAACGCTGACAAACACACACACACACACACGAAAGCATCCGCACAGGCGATAAATGATGAGAACGTCGCGATGAAAAAAACAATTGCGGCCGAGCGCGCGACTTCGCGCGACTGTGGTTGTTTGGAGCAAAAAATCATTCACAGCTTTTTTCGTCCTTGCCGCGGTCTGTAAGGAAAGTACGTTTAATAATTTCCACCGTTCAATAATGATTAGAGTTGATCTCGGCAAACTCGAAAAAAAAATCATCGTGCTCTTATGTATTTTGCTCCAACGTAGCATCATGTTTTCGATTTATTTGAATTTTTTTCGCACGGCGATTTTAATAATTGAAAGTTTTTTTAAATAAAGACCACGAGATTCAGAGTTACGTTCTTAATTAATTCTGGGTCTGTACAAAAGCGTTGGACATGTATTGACGTGTCAACGTTTAGAAAAGATAAAGTTGAGATAAAGTTAAAATCCGCTCCTAGCGATTTCCACCAATTGCATTCCCATACTTTCAACAAGTATGGGAATTCCTAAACACTTCTACGGGCAGTTATTTATTCAAATTTCCATACGTTATCAAGTATGAACATTTTTTTATTTAGGAATTCCTATCCGTGCAGAAAGTATGGGATTATAATATCGATGGGTCGATTTAGGTCGTTGTTGTCACGATTAAAAATGCATGTTACGAAAATAACCGTACTCTGTACATGTGTGGAAAATTTTTAACTTTTCCACGCGAAGGGAATTAAAATGAATTTTTAATACTATGAGAAGTTATTTAAATTCCCATAGTATCTTAACATATGGGAATTTCTAAACATTTGTGAAAACAGACATTTTTTCACATTCGCATACATTCTCGAGTATGACAACTCCCATACGTTGAGGAACTATGGTATTTTAAGATCGATTTAGGTCAATGTTCTCACGATTGAAAAGTTATGTTAAGAAAATAATCAGAGGCTTAAAATTTATGGAAAATTTCTAACTTTTCCACGCAATTTCTATAAAAATTTGTACAAACAGTAATGTTTCCTAAGTCCCATACAATCTAAAGTATGGCAATTTTTTTTTAGGAATTCCCATATGTGGAATAAGTATGGGAAATTTCAGTCGATTAAGGTCGATGTTCTCACGATTGAAAGTTTCTTTTTAAAACATAACCATTTGCCCCACATAAATGGAAAATTTTCAAGTTTTTCACGCAATAGGAATTTATTTAAACTCCCATACATTTTCAAGTATGGCAATTTAATATTTTTCGAAATTCCCATACGTGGAAAATGTATGGGAATTTTCAGTCGATTAAGGTCCATGTTCTTACAATTGAAAATTTATTTTAAAAAATTAGCCATACCAAAAAAAAACCATACCATACCATTTATTTAAAAAATATAGTCGTACAAAAAAATAACCATACCCACATGAGTGGAAAATTTTCTACTTTTCCACGCAATGGGAATTTATTTGAATTCCTATATTATCTTCACGTATGGGAATTTCTAATCATTTGTACAAACAGAAATTTTTCTACACTCTCATACATTCTCATGTAGAGCAATTGTATTTTCAAAGAATTCCCATACGTGGAAAAAGTATGTGATTTTTAAGTTGATTGAGGACAATGTTTTCACGATTGAAATTGTATGTTAAAAAAATAACCATACGCTCAATATGTATGGACCCTCTTTAACTTTTTCCCGCGGTGGGAATTTATTAAAATCCTCATACTTTCTTCACGTATGGCAGTTTGTAAACATTTTTACACATACAATTTTTTTCAAATTTGCATACATTCTCTAGAATAGCAATTTTTTTTTTTTAAAGGACTTTCTATACGTTGAGAAACTATGAGATTTCGAAGTGGATTTAGGTCGATGTTCTCACGGTTGGAAATGTATTTTAAAAAAAGAACCGTCCGCTAAACATGAATGAAGAATGTTTAACTTTCCCATGCAATGGGAATTTATTTTAATTCCCATACTATCTTCACGTATTGGAGTTTATAAATATTTTTACAAACAGTAGTTTTTGCAAAGTCCCATACATTCTCGTTCAGAAATCATTCAGGTATCAAATAGATTAACCAGTAAAACTTTAAGACCAGAATTCTATGCACTATTCATGCAATAGTACATCATGATCTATTTTTGGATATAATATTTTGAGTTGTTATAATTTACAATTCATTGTCACATGTTCTTATTATATTTTATATTTAATAATTTCTCAGTCGTTTATAATTTATTAGAAATTGATATTCGATTCATTAAGATCTTAATTTTTTGCAACATTCATGAAGAATCTAAATTGAGTTGAAATTCAGATTTACTACCACTTCCGGCACACCGAAAGTATTAAAGTGCAGCTGCTCTCGAGCGGTGAATTCGTTGTTTTATTTTCTTCATTTTCATATTTTGTTTTGACAAATCGATAACGAACCTGTTTAAATATCCATTTATGATATTTTTCCGTGTAGAATTTTTTTTCGTAGACAACATGACAGGTACAATAAATAAATTACACTAATCACTATTTCAAGATGGACTGAATTTTTTATTGGAAGAATTTTGTAAATGTACAGTCATGCATACTTTCATGAATTTTGTCGATCATCGAAATCTTAAATTGTTGACTAAATAAAGACCGGAACAAAAAAAAAGTAATTTATCTTAACATTCTTCATTTTTTGGGTTCGTACGGTTTCGGGTTGCGCAGGGTGTTACACATTAGTGTCAGAACCCGAATGTATTGAGTACGGCTGAGGTGTTGCGGAGCGTCTACATGAGGATCTCGAACACTCGAATTTACATATTCTAAAATTTCAACAATTTAAATATCAGCATGGACGATTACACAAAACAAAAATAAATTAACAATTTATCTTTTGTGTAAAACGAAAACGTACCTTCAACTGTATCAACGACATTTTTCGGGATTGAGCGAAAGCTATCATTTCGCTCAATCCCGGTCGCTGTCATTTCGATCAAATTCTCTTTACCAATGATGGCATGCATCAAACGCCTTGTCATCTGTTTCGAATCTGTTGAGCTACGCTCCAATATTTCTTTCAATTTCAGTCTGTCTATAAGGACTCCTGATCGTGGAATCAACTCAATCTACGAAAACATGTAAAGGGTCAAAAAGTTGATAAATTATTCTATGTTTTCATTGATATGATCATCGTACAATCTTTCAATTATTAAGCCAGAAAATACAGTAGACGATTTAGGAAATTTTGATCAATCGGTATGGAAAAACCGTTCAATGGATCAATCTGCAAATTTATAGGGTGATTGGAAGTACATTGTGCTGTAAGAATTTCTTAAAACACTAGCCTTCCCATCAATATTAGTAAAGGTGCAATCAATTTACCACATCAAGAGAAAAGTCACTTTTTCGTAATTTTTCAACTGAATATTGAGGGTATACAACATTTTTTTCCCAAAAGTCTTGAAGAAATCTTGTAGGAAATTTATTCCAGTTTCCGAAACTGCCCGATTAATTTCTGTACGATTATTGGTTGCTGATGCATCAGTGGTTAATGACAAAAGGATATTTTTTCATCCAAAGTCGGATATTTCCGCGAGAAATCAACGTAGAAAAAAAAAAGGAAAATAAAGCTGGATGAACGGGCTACCTGATCCATATACTGGTTTAGCTTGAAAGAAAATTCCAAGCCCGTGGACCAAAAGCAAAAAGGTACAAAATTTGCAAAAATTTTCTTTCGCGCTATTTATTAAAATTTCACAAATAAGAACCGTAGTTTCTAAAAACTTTTTACTAAAAGATCTGAAAACTTGAATCTTGGAGCTTTAAAATTCTTTTTTATGACCTTAATATGACCATTTTTCACTGAAATCGGCCTGCCGAAAATCACCGAAAAATTTGGAAATTTGTCTTGATCCCTTAATTGTTGCACGTAGTGTAGTTATAAAAAACTTACACGCGAGTTAAAATCGGCAGTGGACGCAGCACTGTTGGCTCAGGGCACAATTACGTGGAGCTTTTCATCTTCTCCCTCTCGAGGATCCACGACCGGCTCATCAACTTTTGCAAGGAGCTCTGGAACGTGAATCGAGTTCCCTTTGTATGGAATCAGTGGGATCCTCGTTGAGCAAATTTCGCCATCGATGGATACATCAACTAATTCCAGTTCTTCACGATTAACTATTGCGATAGGTGAAAATAGAGTTTGTGAATACATAATCTCGTATTCACGACAGCGCGAAAAGCGTCAAATTCTTTACATGGACAGTATGTAGTTACATACTTTATGTAGTTACAGGCCACTTTTCGACTCATTTTTGTAATAAAAATTCAAAAAGTCGCCTGTAACTCTATAATAAGGACCTAAAAAAAATATGCCGCGCTTAAGCTGCAGTCTAGAAAAGCGTTACGAAGAAAATGAGACGTCGTAGAATAAGATCCGTCGAGATCTTGGTTAGGGTCATGCACAGCGTGGCGAAACTCAAAAATTGATTCATGAAAGAATCTCTGCACCTGAAGGGTTCTAGCTAGCGTCAATAATTTATTTTCTTTCATACGTCAAATGATGAACCATAGGTCAGGTTTACACGTATTCAACGAACATTTATATTTATGTTCAAAAATCGGCGTTTTAACGCTGACCCCATTAATGTTATTGACTCTCGGAAAATAATGTTTCATGATAACAAAGATTCCTCAAAGAGAAAGCAATGAATATATGAAATTAGTCAATACAGTAAAATGATTAGGGTACTTACGGCTTGTCTTAATTATTTTTATTCGATAAAATCTATGCCCCCATTTTGCTGATGGGCGTCCACTTGCATCTTTACGAATAGACGATACACTGACGATACTAGAAGTCCGTGGTACCACCGAAATCCACAACACCAACGCAAACATATTTTTATTTCTCCAATATTCGTTAAAGATGACACATGGAACGAAAAACAAATATCATGCTCGATTGCTAGATGGTGTTGAAGTTAGCATAACGCTAGTGTTATTTTTTCGTAGTGTGGCATGTGTACGAAATAGTTTCAAGTGAATGCTGTTTTTTACGCGTTATTTGCAGCGAACATATCGCAATTACGATTCTTACCATCTTTTTAGTCAGTGCTTGACCTTCGCAGACAAACAAAGGTGAAAATTATAAATGAATATTCATGTATTCGTTTGTAGTTCCTCAGAAAGTTACTACGCATTGAATATTTTTATTATAAGGCAGAATCAGTTAATGGAGCAAGTGCCGTGGGATGGTGGAAACGTACGTCCCGCGATATTTACTCGATTTATTAATTCTGCAGTATAATAAATATATTTTGTGGAAATTTTATGTAAAAAAAAAATACTCTGCGTTTTACACATATTCAATTTTCGGTCAACGCTCGTCGGCAAAGTTCCAGGATCATATTTGAACGCATTCTAAATCGCCTCTTCATTGAGACCGATCCAAACGGCCTGAGGTGCTCCATCCTTAAAACCACGTTTCGGCATCAACGATTCGGGTCTCGTGTACTCGACGGTAAACTGCCTCAATTATCGTCCAATGAAAATGACGATCTCGATAGGGGTGTCTTTTCAGATGAATATAAGGGTCGTACAGGCTGCCGGTACGATCCTCAAATGTAGCCTAATCATTGCACTCAATCAGTGTTGGGCAGCATCAAATACATTCGTAACCAAATTACATGTTTATTACTCATTCTTCGAGCACTTGAATTAAATTAAATTTAATTGAAATGTTCAAAGTAATGGGTAATTGAATAAAATTTTATGGAAATGCTCGAAATAATGGGTAATTAAATGAAATTTCAATGCTCGAAGTAATTCAATTGAATTTAAATATTCTTTACTATGAGCACTGTAATTATATTTCATTTGATTACCCATTACTTAGAGCATTTCAGTTAAATTTAATTTAATTAAAATGATCGAAGTTATGAGTAATTGGATTGATTTTTACGAAAATGCTCGGAATAATGGGTAATTAGATGAAATTTTATTAAAATGCTCCAAGTAATTAAATTAACTTGAAACAGCATTTACTATGAGCATTTAATTGTATTTCTTTTAATTACTTATTACCTCGAGCATTTTAATGTAATTTAATTGAAATACTCGAAGTATTGGGTAATTGAACGAAATATAATTAAAATGCTCATAGTAAAAGGTATTGAAATTAAATTTATTTACTTCGATCATTTTTATAAAATGTCATTTAATTACCGATTATACCAAGTATTTTCATAAAATGAAATGAAGTGAAATTATATTGAATTTAATTTAATGAAAATGCTCGAAGTAATGAGCATTTCGATTAAATTTTCTGAAAATGCTCAAAATAATGGGTAATGAAATGAAATTTTATTAAAATACTCAAAGTAATTAAATTAAATTTACCCATTACTTCGAGCATTTCAATGAACAATAAATTAAATTTAATTAAAGTGCTCGAAGTAATGAGTAATTGGATTGATATTTATGAAAATGCTCGAAATAATGGATAATAAAAAAAAAATTAATTAAAATGCTCGAAGTAATGAGTGATTGGATTAAATTTTATGAAAATGCTCGAAATAATGGATAATAAAATTTCATTTAACTGCCCATTATTTTGAGCATTTTCATAAAATTTAATCCAATTACTCATTACTTCGAGCATTTTAATTAAATTGATTTTATGAAAATGCTCGCAATTATGGGTAATTAAATCAATTTCATATAAATGCTCGAAGTCATTAATTTTTATTTGAATACCTTTTACTACGACATCAATTATATTACGTTTCATTACCCATTACTTCCAGCATTTCAATTAAATTAAATTAAATTAAAATGCTTCAAGTAATAGATAATGAAATCGAATTTAATGTAAGTCCTCGACGTAATGAGTAATTACATTAAATTAAATTACTTCGAGCATTAGTAATTTGGTAATGGGTAACTACAAATTTGCACATCTCTGTACTCAATCATGTCGACATACTTGCTACTTGCATAACACGCCATTCTATAAGTGTGTTGTTAAAGCTGCGATTATTCGCAGCGAAAATAAACACACCTCAGTTGTTCCTTCATAGTTTATTATTATGCCCAATGTGCATTTGTTTCTTTCATCGTAACTAGCGAAAAATCGCAGTCTTACGTGAGACAGTGAAAATGGCAGATTATTCACACAGCGAATATGTGGACATGATTGGGTGCTACTATTTATCGGAATTTCGGGGCGTGCAGGCCGCCGAAATATATCGGGAATGATACCCAAATCGAGATCGTCATCCTCATCGAACGACAATTGAGGCTGTGTATAGACGAGCACACGAAACTCAATCGTTAATGCCAAAACGTGGCTTAAATGGTGGAGTACCTCGAACTGCTCGGACAGTTCTCAATGAAGAGAGGATTTTAGAAATGTCCGAAGATGATCCGGAAACCTCTACGAGACGCGTTGGTCGAGAATTAAACATAGGCAACAAGACCGTCCACCGAGTGTTGCGTGAGGATAGACAAAAACCGTTTAAAAAAACGCCAGTGCAAAATCTTCACGAAAGGGATCCAGAATTGCGGTTGCAATATTGCAATTGGTTTGTCGGTCAGTGCGAAAGAAATCCAGAACTTGCCTCAGAAGTCCTGTTCACTGATGAATGCTGTTTCGACCATAGCGGTGTTCGTAACTCGCGAAACGAGCATATATGGGCGCATGAGAAACCCGAAAATGCAATCCGCAAGAGAGGCCACCAAGTACGATTTCGTATAAACTTGTGGGCCGGAATCATCGGCAACCGATTGGTAAAACATTTTTTCCAATTGATTTAAATATTTTAAATGAAACCAACTTGATTCGAGGAGGGTACTATTAAAAGATTTATTGATGTGTTTATATAGATTGGCCCAATTGAAGTACCAGCAAGAGTAACTGGCGAATCTTATTTGGGCTTATTGCATGATGAGCTGCCATTGCATTTAGAGGAGGTCCTGATCGCTGTTCGACAGCGGATGTGGTACCAGCAGGATGGGGCTGGGCCACACCGGTATTACGCGGTCACCGACTTCTTAAATGAAAATTTTCCTGAAAGGTGGATCAGCATTACTGGTCCGGTACCTTGGCCACCGCGATCCCCGGACTTGACCCCACTAGACTTTTTCTTGTGGGGTCATTTTAAGGCCGTGATTTACGGTCAATCCTGCCCGGCAAATATCGAGGAGCTTCGGCAGAGAATCGCCATTTCCACGGAAACGGTTACTCCGGAAATGCTGGAACGATGCATCGCGAACGCGGTAATTCGAGCTCAGAAGTGCATCGAGAGGGAGGGATGCCATTTCGAGCAGTTGATGCCCTAACGACTCTGAAATATGAATTTATGTAGCCATGGTTCAGGATGTTATTTATGTTATTAATATTGATTATGTTTAAATAAATAAATAAATGTTATCGTTGAGATCTAAAGTAACTATAATTAAAAATTGAAAAGTAACTTTCAATTCATGTGGGGCATATGATTATTTTTTTAAATTAAATTTTCAAACGTAAGAACATCGACCTTAATTGACAGAAAATTCCCATACTTATTCGACGTATGGCAATTCCTAAAAAAAAAATGCCATACTTTAAAATCTATGGGAATTTAAAAAAATGTGTGTTTGTACAGATTTTTTGAAATTGCGTGGGAGAGTTTAAAATTTTCTATAGATGTTGAGCGTAAGGTTTTTTTTTAAACATCACTTGTCAATCGCGAGAACATCGACCTAAATCGATCTTGAAATCTCAAACTTTCTCAACGTATGGGAATTCCGACATTGCGCATACATGTAGAGCGTATGATTATTTTTTTGAAATAAATTTTTAATCCCAAGAACATCGACATAAATCGAGTTCAAAATCGCATACTTTTTCCACGCATGGGAATTCCTAAAAAAATAAAATTGCTATACTTGAGAATATACAAATGTTTATGAGTTCCCATACGTGAAGATAGTATGGGAATTGAAATAAATTCCCATCACGTGTAAAAGGTGTAAATTTTCGATTCATGTTAGACGTAGAGTTAAAAAATACATTTTCAATCGTACGAACATCGACCTTAATCGATTGAAAATTCCCACACTTATTTAACGGATAGAAATTACTAAGAAAAAAATTGCCATACTGTAGAATGTATGGGGATTTGAAAAAATTTCTGTTTGTACAAATTTTTAGATAATGCGTGGAAAAGACGAAAAATTTCTATCGTTGTCAAGCGTATCATTATTTTTTAACATAACTTTTCAGCCGTGAGAACAACGACCTAAATCGATTTTAAAATCCCATACTTTCTCAACGTATGGGAATTCTAACAAAAAAAAGTTGCTATACTTGAGAATGTATGGAAATTTCAAAGTATGTCCATTTGGACAAATGTTTATAGATTCCCATAGGTGAAGATAGTATGGGAATTTAAATAAATTCCCAAGATGTGTATTTGAATAAATTGCTATTGTGTGGAAAAGTTGGAAATTTTCTATTCGTGTGTGGTGTATGGTTCTTTTTTGAAAATAAATTTGCAAACGTAAGAAAATCGACCTCAATCGACTAAAAATTCCCATACTTATTCCACGTATGGGAATTCCGGGAAAAAAATGTCATACTTTAGAATGTATGGGAATTCAAAAACATTACTGTTCGTACAAATTTTTTAAAATTACGTGGAAAAGTTAAAAATTTTCCATAGATGTTGAGCATATGGTTATTTATTGAAAATAACTTTTCAATCGTAAGAGCATTAACCTAAATCGATCTTAAAATCTTATACGTCCTCAACGTATAGGGATTCTAACAAAATAAACTGCCATAATCGAGAATGTATGGGACTTTCAAAATAATTCTCTTCGTACAAATGGTTATAAATTCCCATCGGTGAAGATAGTGTATGGGAATTTAAATAAATTATCATTGCGTGGAGAAGTTAAAAATTGCCCATACATCTGGAGCCTATAGTTTTTTTTAACATCAAGTTTCCATCGTTAGAACATCGACATAAATTGAGTTGAAAATCCTATATTTTTTCCACGAATGGGAATTCCTAAAAAAAAATTGCCATACTTGAGAATGTATGGGAATTTAAGTAAATTCCCATTGCGTGGAAAAGTTGAAAATTTCCATTCATGTGGAGTGTATGGTTATTTTTAAAAATAAATTTTCCATCGTAAGAACATTCACATAAATCGACTAACCTTATTCAACGTATAGGAATTCATAAAAAAATAAAAAATTGCCATAGTTTAGAATGTATGGGAATTTGAAAATATTACTGTTCTTAGAAATTTTTAGGAATTGCGTGGAAAAGTTGAAAAATTTCCATATATTTTGAGCGTATGGGTATTTTTTTAGTACAACTTTTTAATCGCGATAACATTGACCTAAATTGATTTTAAAATCCCATACTTCCTTAACGTATGGGAATTTTAACAAAAAAAATTGCCATACTTTAGAATGTATGGAAATTCTCAAACATTATTGTTCCTTCAAGTTTTTAGAAATTGCGTGGAAAAATTGAATATTTTCCGTAGATGTTGAGCATAATGAAATTTTTTTAACATAATTTTTCAATCGTAAGAACATCAACCTAAATCGCTCTTAAAATCCTACACGTTCTCAACGTATAAGAATTCTAACAAAAAAAAATTGCCATACTCGAAAATGTATGGGACTATCAAAATATTTCTCTTTGATCAAATGTTTATAAATTCCCATACGTGAAGACAGTGTATGGGAATTTAAATGAATTACTATTGCGTGGAAAAGGTAAAAATTGCGCATACATGTTGAGCGTATGCTTTTTTTTTTTTAATAAGCTTTTAATAGTAAGAACATCGACATAAATCGACTAAACATTTCCACACTTATTCCACGTATAGAAATTTGCAAAAAAAAAATTGCGATACCTTAGAATGTATGAGAATTTGAAAATATTACTGTTCTTAGAAATTTTTAGGAATTGGGTGGAAAAGTTGAAAATTTTCCATAGATTTTGAGCGTACGGGTAATTTTTTAACATAACTTTTTAATCGCGATAACATTGGCCTAAATCGATTTTAAAATCCCATACTTTCTTAACGTATGGGAATTCTAACAAAAAAAATTGCCATACTTGAGAATGTCTGAGAATTTCAAAATATTCCTACTTGTACGAATGTTTATAAATTCCTATAGGTAAATATAGTATGGGAATTTAAATAAATTCCACGCAATGGGAATTTAAATAAATTCCCATTGCGTAGAAAATTTAAAAAATTTCCATTCATGTGGGGTGTATAGTTATTTTTTAAAAATAAATTTTCAATCGTTAGAACATCGACCATAATGAACTAAAAATTCCCATACTTGTTCCACGTATGGGAATTCCGAAAACAAAAATTGCCATACTTTAGAATGTATGGGAAATTGGAAACATTACTGTTCGTACAAGTTTTCAGAAATTGCGTGGAAAAATTGAATATTTTCCGTAGATGTCGAGCATAATGATATTTTTTTAACATAATTTTTCAATCGTAAGAACGACGACCTAATGCGATCTTAAAATCCTATACGTTCTTAACGTTTGGGAATTCTAACCAAAAAAAATCGCCATACTTGAGAATGTATGGAACTTTCAAAATATTTCTCTTCGTACAAATGATTATAAATTCCCATACGTGAAGATAGTGTATGGGAATTTAAATGAATTACTATTGCGTGGAAAAGGTAAAAATTGCGCATACATGTTAAGCGTATGGTTTTTTTTTAACATAAGCTTTCAATAGTAAGAACATCGACATAAATCGACTAAAAATTTCCATAATTATTCCACGTATAGGAATTCCCAAAAAATCAAAACAATGCCATATTTTAGAATGTATGAGAATTTGAGAATATTACTGTTCTTAGAAATTTTTAGGAATTGCGTGGAAAAGTGGGAAAATTTCCATAGATTTTGAGCGTATGGGTAATTTTTTAACATAACTTTTTAATCGCGATAACATTGACCTAAATCGATTTGAAAATCCCATACTTTCTTAACGTACGGGAATTTTAACCAAAAAAAATGCCACATTTGAGAATGTATGGGAATTTCAAAATATTTCTATTTGTACGAAAGTTTATAAATTCCCCTAGGTGAAGATAGTATAGGAATTTGAATAAATTCCCATTGCGTGGAAACGTTAAAAAATTTCCATTCATGTAGGGTGTATGGTTATTTATTAAAAATACATTTTCAATCGTAAGAACATCGACCTGAATCGACTAAAGATTCCCATACTTATTCCACGTGAGGAATTCCTAAAAAAAAGAAATAGCAAGACTTTATGTGTATGGGAATTTAATTAAATTACCATTGCGTGGAAAGATTGAAAATTGCGCATACATGTAGGGCCTGTTGTTTTTTTTAACATTAATTTTCCATCGTAAGCACATCAACATAAATCGAGTTGAAAATCCCATACTCATTCTACGTATGAGAATTCCTAGAAAATAAAATTACCATACTTAAGAATATATGAGAAATTCAATGAATTTCTATATGGCCGAATGTTGATAAATTCCGATAGGTGAAGATAGTTTGGGAATTTAAATAAATCCCTATTGCGTGGAAAACTTAAAAATTTTATATTCATGCGAGGTGTATGGTTATTATTTAAAAATATTTTTTCAATCGTTAGAACATCGACCTTACCAGAACTTAAGAATGTATGGGAATTTGAAATTATTACTGTTCGTACAAATTTTCAGAAATTGCGTTGAAAAGTTAAAAATTTTCCATATATGTTGAGCATAATATTATTTTATTAACATAATTTTTCAATCGTAAGAACATCGATCAAAATCAATCTTAAAATCCTTTACGTTCTCAACGTATGGGAATCCTAACAACAACAAAATTGCCATACTCGAAAATGTATGGGACTTTCAAAATATTTCTCTTTGTACAAGTGATTATAAATTCCCATACCTGAAGATAGTACATGGGAATTAAAATTAATTACTACGTGGAAAAGATAAAAATTGCGCATACATGTGGAGAGTATGGTTTTTTTTAAACATAAATTTTCAATCGTAAGAACAGCGACATCAATCGACTCAAAATTCCCATCCTTATTCCACGTATAGGAACTTCCAAAAAAAAACAAAAAATTGCCATACTTTAGAATTTATGGGAATTTGAAAACATAACTGTTCGTAGAAATTTTTAGGAATTGCGTGGGAAAGTTGAAAATTTTCCATAAACTTTTAGCGTATGATTAATTTTTTAACATAACTTTTTAATCACGATAACATTGACCTAAATTGATTTAAAAAACCCATTCTTTCTTAACGTATGGGAATTCTAACGAAAAAAATTGCCATACTTGATATTGTATGGGAATTTCAAAATATTTATATTCGTACACATGTTTATAAATTCCCATAAGTGAAGATAGTATGGGAATTGAAATAAATTCATATTGCGTGGAAAAGTTAAAAATTTTCCATTCATGTGGAACGTAAATGGTTATTTTTTAAAATAAATTTTCAATCGTAATAACATCGACCTTAATTATCTACAAAGTCTCATACTTATTCCGCGTATGGGAATTCCGAAAAAAAAAATACCATACTTTAGAATGTATTTATTAGAATTTGTATTATTAGAATTTGAAAATATTGCTGGTCGTACAAATTTTTGGAAATTGCGAGGAGAAGTTGGAAATTTTCCATAGATGTTAAGCATAAGATTTTTTCACACAACTTTTCAATCGTGAGAACATCGACCTAAATCGATCTTGAAATCCTACACGTTCTCAATGTATGGGAATTCAAACTAACAAAAATTGCCATACTCGAGATCGTATGGGACTTTCAAAATATTTCTCTTTGTGCAAATGGTTTTAAATTCCCATACGTGAAGATAGTGTATGGGAATTTAAATAAGTTACCATCCCGTGGATAGGTTAAAAATTTCGCGTACATGTGTAGCGTATGGTTTTTTTTCACATAAATTTTCCACCGTAAGACATCAACATAAATCGACTAAAAATTCCACACTTGTTTCACGTATGGAAATTCCCAAAAAATAAAATTGCCATGCTTGAGAATGTATGGGAATTTTAAAATATTTCTGTTTGTCGAAATAATCAGAATTTCCCATATCTAAAGATGGTATGGGAATTTGAATAAATTCCCATTTTTAACTTTTCCATTTATGTTGGGCGTACAGTTTTTATAAAATAAATTTTCAATTGTAAGAACATCAACCTTAATCGACTAAAAATTCTCATACTTATCCCACGTATGGGAATTCCTTAAAAAAACCAAAATTGCCATACTTTAGAATGTATGGAAATTTGAAAACATAACTGTTCGTACAAATTTGTTGAAATTGCGTGGAAAAGTTGAAAATTTTCCATAGATTTTGAGCATAAGGTTTTTTTTCACATAACTTTTCGATCGTGATAATATCGACCTAAACAGATTTTAAAATCTTATACGTTCTCAACGTATGGCAATTCTAACGAAAAAAATGCCATACACGAGAATGTTTGGGACTTTCAAAATATTTTTCTTTGTAAAAATGTTTATAAATTCCCATACGTGAAGATAGTGTATGGGAATTTAATTAAATTACCATTACGTGGAAAAGTTGGAAATTGCGCATACATGTGGAGCGTATGGTTTTTTGAACATAAATTTTCAATCGTAAGTACATCGACATAAATCGACTAAAAATTCTCATACTTATTCCACGTATAGGAATTCCTAAAAAAAAAATTACTATACTTTAGAATGTATGGGAATTTGAAAATATTATTGTTAGTAGAAATTTGTAGAAATTGCGTGGAAAAATCGGAAATTTTCGATAGATTTTGAGCGTATGATTATTTTTTTAACATAATTTTACAATCGTGATAACATTGACCTAAATCGGTTTAAAAATTCCATACTTTCTCAATGTATGGGAATTTAAAAAAAAAATGCCATGCTTGATAATGTATGGGAATTTCAAAATATTTCTATTTGCACAAATGCTTATAAATTCCCATAGGTGAAGATAGTATGGGAATTTAAATAAATTCTCACTGCGTGGAAAAGTTAAAAATTTTATATTCATGTCGGACGTATGGTAATTTTTTAAAATGAATTTTCAATTGTAAGAACATGGACCTTAATCGACTTAAATCTCCCATACTTATTCCACGTATGGAAATTCATAAAAAAAAGTACCATATTTTAGAATGTATGAGAATTTAAAAACATCACTGTTCGTACAAATTTTTATAAATTGTGTGGAAAAGTTGAAAGTTTTCCATAGATGTTGAGTATAAGGTTATTTTTTAACATAACTTTTCAATCGTGAGAATATCGACTTACATCGATTTTCAAATTTTATACCTTCTCAACGTATGAGAATTCTAACAAAAAAAATTGCCATACTCGAGATCGTATGGCACTTTCAAAACATTTCTCTTTGTACAAATGGTTATAAATTCCCATACGGGAAGATAGTGTAGGAGAATTTAAATAAATTACCATTGCGTAGAAAAGTTGAAAATTCCGCATACATGTGGAGCGTATAGTTTTTTTAACATAAATTTTCCCTCACAAGAACATCGACATAAATCGAGTTCAATATCCCATACTTTTTTGACGTATGGGAATTCCTAAAAAATAAAATTGTCATACTTATGAATGTATGGGAATTTCATAATATTTCTGTTTGTAGAAATATTCATAAATTACTATACCTGAAGATAGTATGGGAATGTGAATGAATTCCCGTTTTGTAGAAAAGTTTAAAATTGGACATTTGTGTTGGGCGTACAGTTATTTTTTTAAAATAAATTTTCAATCCTAAGGACATCGATCTTAATCGACTGAAAATTCCCATACTTATCCCACGTATGGGAATTACTAGAAAACAAAAAAAATTGCTATACTTTAGAATGTATGGGAATTTGAAAAGATTTCTGTTTGTACAAATTTTTATAAATTGCGTGGAAAAGTTAAATATTTTCCATAGTTGTTGAGCATAATGTCATTTTTTTAACATAAATTTCCGTAATCGTGAGAATATCGACCTAAATAGATCTTAAAATCCTATACGTTCTCAACGTATGGGAATTCTAACAAAAGAAAATCGCCATACTTGCGAATGTATGGGACTTTCAAAACATTTCTCTTTGTACAAATGTTTATAAATTCCCATACGTGAAGATAGTGTATGGGAATTTAAATAAATTACCATTGCGTGGAAAAGTTAAAAATTGCGTATACACGTGGAGCGTATGGTTTTTTTTAACATAAATTTTCAATCGTAAGACGTCGACACATATGGACATAAATATGGGAATTCCTAAAAAAACTGCTATACTTTAGAATGTTTCCGAATTTTAAAATATTACTGTTCGTAAAATTTTTTAGAAATTGCGTTGAAAAGTCGGAAAATTTCCATAGATTTTGATAGTATGATTATTTTTTTAACCTAACTTTTCAATCGCGATAACATTGACCTGAATCGATTTTAAAATCCCATACTTTCTCAATGTATGGGAATTCTTTAAAAAAATGCCATTCTTGAAAATGTATTTGGATTTCAAAATATTTCTGTTTGTACAAATGTTTATAAATTCCCATACGTGAAGATAGTATGAGAATTGAAATTAATTACCATGTCGTGGAAAATATAAAAGTTGCGCATACCTGTTGAATGGATGGTCATTTTTTTAACATAACTTATCAATTGTAAGAACATTGACATAAATCGAGTTACAAATCGCATACTTTTTCCACGTATGGGAGTTCCTAAAAAAATAAAATTGCTATACTTGAAAATGAATGGGAATTTAAAAATATTTTTGTTCATACCAATGATTATAATTTCCCATCACGTGTAAGAGTTGAAAATTTTCCATTCACGTTGGGCGTATGGTTATTTCTTAAAAATAAATTTTCAATCGGAAGAACATCGACCTTAATCAACTGAAAATTCCCATACTTTTTCCACGTATGGGAATTTCGAAAAATATTAAGTTGCCATACTCAAAAATGTATGGGAGTTTAAATAAATCCCTGTTGCGTGGAAAACTTAAAAATTTTCCATTCGTGTGAGAACATCGACCTTAATCGACTGAAATTTCCCATACTTATTCCACATATGGGAATTCCTAAAGAAAAATTGCCATACTTCAGATTGTATGGGACTTGGGAAACATTACTGTTTGTACAAATTTTTGTAGAAATTGCGTGGAAAAGTTAGAAATTTTCCATAAATTTTGAGCCTCTGATTATTTTCTTAACATAACTTTTCAATCGTGAAAACATTGACCCAAACCGATCTTAAAATATCATACTTTCTCAACGTATGGGAGTTGCCATACTCGAGAATATATGCGAATGTGAAAAAATTTCTGTTCTCACAAAAGTTTAGAAATTCCCATATGTGAAGATACTATGGGAATTTAAATAACTTCTCATAGTATTAAAAATTCATTTTAATTCCCTTTCCGTGGAAAAGTTAAAAATTTTCCACACATGTATAGAGTACGGTTATTTTCATAACATGCATTTTCAATCGTGACAACAACGACCTAAATGGACCCATCGATCTTATAATCCCATACTTTCTGCACGGATAGGAATTCCAAAATAAAAAAATGTTCATACTTGATAACGTATGGAAATTTGAATAAATAACTGTCCGTAGAAATGTTTAGGAATTCCCATACTTGTTGAAAGTATGGGAACTTTATCGTATCTTATCTTATCTGAACGTTGACACGTCAATAGATGTCCAACGCTTTTGTAAAGACCCAGAATTAATTAAGAACGTAACTCTGAATCTCGTGGTCTTTATTTAAAAAAACTTTGAAATATTTAAGATCGTCGTGCGAAAAAAATTCAAATAAATCGAAACCATGATGCTACGTTGGAGCAAAATACATAAGAGCACGATGATTTTTTTTTCAAGTTTTCCGAGATCAACTCTAATCATTATTGAACGGTGGAAATTATTAAACGTACTTTCCTTACAGACCGCGGCAAGGACGAAAAAAGCTGTGAATGATTTTTTGCTGCAAACAACCAGACAGTCGCGCGAAGTCGCGCGCTCGGCCGCAATTGTTTTTTTCATCGCGACGTTCTCATCATTTATCGCCTGTGCGGATGCTCTCGTGTGTGTGTGTGTGTGTTTGTCAGCGTTAGTGGGCGGGGCCTTCGAAAGATATTTTGCAATTTCTGTTGTAATCTTTGCCTTCATTGATCGACGTTTATCGCTAATCACTCTGCCAATTTTCATCGAATTTTCTTTTTAAAAGAAGCATTCAATTCGGCTTGCGACGCTCTACATGCCAGTACTAATAGTGCGCACAATTTCCGACATTCCCTGTAGTTACTACTACCGAGTATCAAAACTTTCGACTTCGCTAAATTTAACTTCAGACCATTTGCATCTGCATATCGAGCGATGACCTCTACGTCATGTGTGATTCTGGCAATACCAGCGTTAAGTTCAGATGGCAAGCAGGAAAGATATATCTGAGTGTCATCGGCGAAGATCATGTGTTGAGAATACACAAGATTAGCGCCGATATCATTTATCAATAATGAGAACAACAGGGGACCAAGAACGGACCCCTGAGGTACTCCTGAAGTTGTGCTTAACCAACTTGACACCATCCCATTATTATCGATCACTGCTTGCGATCTGCCCGATAAGTACGAGAAGACCCACTTAAGCACTTTAATGGAGAACCCGATTTTGCGCAGTTTTGTAAGTAAAACAATATGCGAAATAGTGTCGAACGCCTTGCTGAAATCTAGTAACACTAGAATCGTTAATCGTCGGTCATTAACTCCTCTCATGACATCATGATGGACTCTTAACAAGGCTGTTTGAGTGCTGAACCCACTTCGATAGCCAGACTACCGAGGATCAAGTAAATCATTTCGATTTATAAAATCAGTAATTTCACCGTGAACTATCCGCTCAAGGATTTTCCAGAGCTCGCACAAGTTAGCGATCGGGCGAGTATCAGACGGAGATAAGGGTCGATTGACTTTGAGCAGTGGTCATACAAATGCTTGCTTCTACGACGAAGGAAAGTACGAGAGTTCAAAAGAGTCATTGAGCAGAGATTTTTAAAAATGGTGCTATTTCAAGAAGAGCTTTGTGAATAGAAAATAAAGATATGTCATCAGGACCCGTAGCGTACGAGATGTTAGTTGAGTTCAAATTGAGCGATGATACAAATTCAGATGTGATGGGAGTAAACTCGAATTGCGCTATGTCACGAGGGGGCTCAACTTCCACATTTGTGAACGCTTGAAAATCTCTGGGATCTGCAGCGCACGAGATGCTAGCGTAAAACAAGTTGAGTTCTTGAAAAAAAAGTAAGAGGAGATGACAAAGTTTGTTCGACTAGGCCCATGGTAGCTAGCTCTTTCCATAGTCTCGTAATGACGGTCATGCCAGAGAGTTTATTGAGATTAAATTGATTTTTAGCTTGATTCATGTCAATGCGAAGTTGATTCCTATAGTGCCTGTATATTTCTAAACCAAGGAGGCTTCCCGATCGCTTAGCCTGTTTATGAAGAGAATTTCGTATGAGGAGAGGAAGAATGGGCAGTGCTCAGAGGCGTATATTGATTGTCGGGCATGGTCGGTGGCCTAGGTGTTGTAGCCCCACCTCTCTGATGTCGATGAGATTTGATGATGGGGGGGCCGAAAGGCTGTCCCGTTACAATACCTATATACATAAACACGGGGCGCACACGAATAAACGAGCGTATATATACAATCGGCCTCCCGCGAGTGTCGGGATTTTAGGGTTGCGAGTGCCCCAGAGGCTCTGTGCGGTATCAAACGAAAGGGTATCACTCAGAGATTAAAAAAAGTTTCATTAGAATCGAATCCCCCACCCCCCGAGGGAGGGGTGGTGCCAAAAGGGTGAAACGGTATGTTGGGCATAATGAGAAAAGGGTTCGTCCAATCGGGTTAATTTTTTTTCGAGAATCATTTTTTTTGAGTACTCCGTGACCCTGTGAAAAAAAATCTGAGAAAAACCGCCCCTGAAATGAAAATTCACGTGTCCCGCGGGAACACATTTTCATTCGCGAGCATTTTTTGCATCGAAAAACTCGAAAATTTTTTTTTTCAATTACGCCTCATTAAAAAGGACATTTCAACGAATGAAGTCGTATTTTTTTCATATTTTTCCTATGCCTGGTTCATGTCAACGAGGCATTTGAAAAACGCGTTGCGAATCGAGATTCTTTCGATGGTCGTGGCTTTCCACAATGGATGAGTACCACTGTTGAGGCTGTTTTCGATCAGTCGTATTCCCATCCCCACCATTTTTTCACGAGCCAATCAAAAGACTTCATGGGACTTAGAATATTTTCGATATCTCGTGTTCGTGCTGGAGCGCGTACCATGGAGAGAGACTCCCGTGTCGCTATCCAGAACTTGGAATATTTTTGCGACAAAATTTTGCTTCCTCCCGCCAATCGAGCGACTTTTTGGCGTATTTTGCGAAACTTTTAGTTTTATTAGGCGTAAAGTAACGAAGATTTATATGCAATAAATTACAATACATTTTTAAAACGTAGATTTATTTGCATGATGAAAAAATAGAGAAATTTGTTTTTCCCTGATTATTTTTCAGGTAAAAATGCATGATGGCATGATTATTAATTGTATTGTAAACAAGAATGTTCAAACGTTGAAAAACATTAGTATCCCTGAAAAGGACCGTTTATTTTTTCTTTCTCGTTTTCATCGAGTTGATTTTCAAAATTTTCAATAACTCGGGGATCGAATTTTTCTATAAAAATGTTCGATACCTCGCGCGAAGTGGAAGAGAGTGCGAGCAAAAAATGATTCTCGCAGCACAAACCGTGCTCGTCTCGAAATTTCTTTTTTTTTAATCTTTCATCGAGCATAGTTTTCCCAAGTACAAAATAATTTTTGGCACTGAAAAGAGCCATTGCATTTTATTAAATTCGATCGCGTCGATCCACAAAACCCGTAAAGTCGTCATCGCCGCTCTAAATGTGCTGAAAAAAACAAATTTGGAATACCTAAAAACATCCATTTTTGTCTGCAGACAGTTGTATTACGTTGAAAAATTTTGAAGGCTCTGAAAAGGGCCGATTTTCATCTTGAGGCGTCGGCGCATAGAGTTGCAAGATGATCCATCGCTGATTCATTTCACGAAGAGTGGGGAGAGAGATGCGGACACGTCGGGCAGCGCGAGGCGACTGGAGCAAGAGCCATGCGCGCTACGGCTTTATATACACTAAAGCCAAGCGGTGGCGCATTCTCATTGGCCCGTGAAGCTAGGAGGGGGATGGCTGTGCGTACCGAGTCTCTGATTGGTCAGATGACAAGCTCCAGCATATATTTTGTCTATTCTTCCGAAATCAAAGATTTTTAAGGACTTAGCAAATTTTCGCGACCAAACTTTGCTTCCTCGCGCCAATCGAGCGACTTTGGCGTATTTCACGAAACTTTTCGTTCAATTGGCGAAAAGTAAAGAACAATTCTGTGCAATAAATTACAATATGTTTTTACAACGCAGATTTGCCTGTTCAAAAAATTGAAAAATTTCTTTTTTTCTTATTTGTTTTGCTCAAATTTTGTGATGGCATGATTAATTATTTTATTGCAAACAAGAATGTGCAAACATTGAAAAGAATTGGTAGCCCTGAAAAGGGCCGTTAATTTTTTCTTTTGTGTTTTCATTGAGTTCATTTGCAGAAAGTTCAATAACTCAGTGATTAAATTTTTCGATACTTTTCCACTTCGTGGAAGGTATCGAAATAACTCGGTGATTCAACTTTTTGCAGATGAACTCAATGAAAACAACAAAGAAAAAATTAACGGCCCTCTTCAGGGCTACCAATTCTTTTCAACCTTTGCACATTCTTGTTTGCAATAAAATAAATAATCATGCCATCATAAAATTTGAGCAAAAAAAATCAGAAAAAAGAAATTTTTCAATTTTTTGAACAGGCAAATCTACGTTGTAAAAACATATTGTAATTTATTGCACAGAATTGTTCTTTACTTTACGCCAATTGAACGAACAGTTTCGTGAAATACGCCAAAGTCGCTCGATTGACGCGAGGAAGCAAAATTTTGTCGCGAAAATTTGCTAAGTCCTTAAAACCTTTGATTTCGGAAGAATAGGCAAAAGACATGCTGGAGCTTGTCATCTGACCAATCAGAGGCTCGGTACGCACAGCCATCCCCCTCCTAGCTTCACGGGCCAATCAGAATGCGCCACCGCTTGGCTTTAGTGTATATAAGGCCGTAGCGCGCATGGCTCTTGCTCCAGTCGCCTCGCGCTGCCCGACGTGTCCGCATCTCTCTCCCCACTCTACGTGAAATGAATCAGCGATGGATCATCTTGCAACTCTATGCGACGACGCCTCGAGATAAAAATCGGCCCTTTTCAGAGCCATCAAAATTTTTCAACGTAATACAACTGTCTGCAGACAAAAATGGATGTTTTTAGGTATTCCAAATTTGTTTTTTTCAGCACATTCAGAGCGGCGATGACGACTTTACGGATTTTGTGGATCGACGCGATCGAATTTAATAAAATGCAATGGCTCTTTTCAGTGCCAAAAATTATTTTGTACTTGGGAAAACTCTATGCTCGATGAAAGATAAAAAAAAAAAGAAATTTCGAGACGAGCACGGTTTGTGCTGCGAGAATTATTTTTTGCTCGCACTCTCTTCCACTTCGCTCGAGGTATCGAACATTTTTATAGAAAAATTCGATCCCCGAGTTATAGAAAATTTTGAAAATCAACTCTATGAAAACGAGAAAGAAAAAATAAACGGTCCTTTTCAGGGCTACTAATGTTTTTCAACGTTTGAACATTCTTGTTTGCAATACAATTAATAATCATGCCATCATGCATTTTTACCTGAAAAATAATTAGGGAAAAACAAATTTCTTTATTTTTTCATCATGCAAATAAATCTACGTTTTAAAAATGTATTGTAATTTATTGCATATAAATCTTCGTTACTTTACGCCTAATAAAACTAAAAGTTTCGCAAAATACGCCAAAAAGTCGCTCGATTGGCGGGAGGAGGCAAAATTTTGTCGCAAAAATATTCCAAGTTCTGGATAGCGACACGGGAGTCTCTCTCCATCGTACGCGCTCCAGCAAGAACACGAGATATCGAAAATATTCTAAGTCCCATGAAGTCTTTTGATTGGCTCGTGAAAAAATGGTGGGGATGGGAATACGACTGATCGAAAACAGCCTCAACAGTGGTACTCATCCATTGTGGAAAGCCACGACCATCGAAAGAATCTCGATTCGCAACGCGTTTTTCAAATGCCTCGTTGAGATGAACCAGGCATAGGAAAAATATGAAAAAAATACGACTTCATTCGTTGAAATGTCCTTTTTAATGAGGCGTAATTGAAAAAAAAATTGTTCGAGTTTTTCGATGCAAAAAATGCTCGCGAATGAAAATGTGTTCCCGCGGGACACGTGAATTTTCATTTCAGGGGCGGTTTTTCTCGGATTTTTTTTCACAGGGTCACGGAGTACTCAAAAAAAATGATTCTCGAAAAAAAATTAACCCGATTGGACGAACCCTTTTCTCATTATGCCCAACATACCGTTTCACCCTTTTGGCACCACCCCTCCCTCGGGGGGTGGGGGATTCGATTCTAATGAAACTTTTTTTAATCTCTGAGTGATACCCTTTCGTTTGATACCGCACAGAGCCTCTGGGGCACTCGCAACCCTAAAATCCCGACACTCGCGGGAAGCCTGATTTTGCACTCCCCCACCTTTTTGCCTCCCACGCCCGCAATTCTTAACTGATCGCGACGAACGTGGTCGCAATCGAAAGCTGATGAAATTTCCTATCTACCATGGACCGCGGTTTTTTCGAATTCGTTTTTTTTTGCAAAAATACAGGCTCTCAAAAAAATCCCACTTTAATTGGACATGACTGTATATATATATATATATATTAATATGGGGCGCACAGGAATGAACGTGGATATATATGTAGACCCCTGCTCAAAAGTTTGGATACACCTGTCGATATTTCTTGCCGCATTAAAAGTTGCATGACTCCGTCAAAAAAAAAATGATAATCGAATTTTTAAAAAAGCGTTTTGACGGGAAGGAATTCAGCTTTGTTTTCCTTATTTTACGATTTCTTTTCGACCCGGTATGTATTTTTAAAAGTGACCGTTTTTCGGCAATTTTTCCACCATCGCAAATCGGGCGCATAACTTGAGGACATTTTTTTTCAACTTATTCATCTACAATATATTTGAAAGGGTTAGCTGCTCTATTTTCATCCTCTAAAGATTTTTGTACGTTTTTTTCTCGCAAATTTATTTCACTTTTGGCTAAAAATGTTGTACGCCAGCTCCACGGAGCCAGCGCACACCTGTTGCCCCTTGGTTCGATCCTTCCCGGAAGCTAGAGTAAATAAGTAAGCATAAGTATAGCATAGTTTTCCCATACATCGCGGGTCGAGGAGGGGGAAGAAGGCTTCGCTAACCACCGTGCCAATCCAAAGCCGAGGCACGGAGCCTTGGATGAGGCGCGCTCCCCGGCTGCCGCCACACGACTGACCAAGCCGGAGCCTCGGGAGTGGGCCCTCCCCACTCCTCGACGACGGAGGCCAACCGCCGCACCAATCCAAAGCCAAGGCACGGAGCCACGGACGAGGCGCACTCCCCGGCTGTCGCTGCACGACTGCCGAGGCCGGTGCTACTGGAGAGTAGCGAGGAGTGGGCCCTCCCCACTCCTCGACGCCGGCGACCCGCCGCCGCACCAATGGGCCTTAGCGCTGGCTCTCGCCATCGCCGCCAGCCAACCACAGACAAGCTCTCCCCACTCAGCGATCCCTGACCAATCAACGCCCCATAGGCTAAGCATAGCATTAAGATTTTTCTGTATAAATAAGCGTTTCCGGTTCGGAGAAGTGAGTCGCTCTCTGACTTTCAAGAAGAGAAGAATATATTCAATACGACCAACGTCTCGACTATTGACTTTCCTGGAAACTCGCCTCGACCTCTAGCGTTGTCTCGCCGTCCAGCCATTATGAAGACACGAGCCACCTCCGCTCTCTCGTCTTCCGCCTGGTTCTTCGAACAGCCGTCGTCGTTCGCGTCTCCGAGGAGGAGCGTCAGTCGCAGCACGGGTTCTGCTCCCACACCAATGAAGCCACCTTATCCAGTGTGCGCTCATCGGTTCCGCGGAGAACACCCAAAGGAACACTCTGTTTGCTAACGGTTCTTCTCAGAACCATCGAAGGAACACCCCTGCGCTCTTCTCCTTCCTCTTTCTGCCTCTCTCCTCCACCGGCGTGTGTGTCAGTCCTATACTCGTGCTCGAGTCAGACTCGTCCTCCCGGTATATCCTCTCACCTTCACCGGCGTGTATGTCAGTCCTATACTCGTGCTCGAGTCGGGCTCGTCCTCCCGGTCTCCCCCCGCTCCTTGCTTACTTCTCTTTCCTTCTCTTCTACCTCTCCCCCCGCATTGACCCGGGCTCCCCTCCTTGAGTTTCCCGCCGTCGTCAAAAAAGGCAAATTTTGAAAGATGCAACGTAACTCAAAGACTATAGAGTTCGACAGAAAATGTTGAGTATGAAAAAAGTAGCGTAGGTATACACAGAATCGCCTGGAATTATTTTAGAATTTTCCCATTAATTTTTTTTGTTTTACTATTTTCGCTTCAGCGAAAAATTTCATCTTTTTGAAATTTTCGTACTTCGTGATAAAATGAAAATCTGAAAAAATGAGCAACATTTAGCATGCCCTAAGCAATAATTATCAATAATAATAGAGCCCAAAAGTCATCAACAAATTGTTTGAACAATTGTTTAAACAATTTATTGAACAATGATGAACAATAGATCAATAATTATCATTGATCATTGTTGTTTATAGCATGCCAAATATTGCTGAATTTTTTCAGATTTTTATTCCATCATGCAGTACGGAAATTTCAGACAGATGAAATTTTTCACTGAAGCAAAAATAGTAAACCAAAAAATTTTCCCGGGAAAATTCTGAAATAATCTCAGGCGATTCCGTGTATACCTACGCTACTTTTTTCATATTTGATATTTTCTCTTAAACTCTATAGTCTTTGAGTTACGTTGCCTCTTTTAAAAGTTGTCTTTTTTAGCCAAAAGTAAAATAACTTTGCGAGAAAAAATCGTACGGAAATCTTTGAAGAATGAGAAAGGAGCGGCTTCTAACCCTTTTACATGTACCATAGATATAAGAGACAGAAAAAAATGTCCTCAAATTATGCGCCTGATTTGCAATGCTCGGAAAAGTGCCGAAAAACGGTCACTTTCTAAAAAGCATACCAGGTCGAGAAAAAATCATAAAAAAAAATAGGGGAAATAAAGCTGAATTCCTTCACATCGAAACGCTTTATAAAAAATTCGATTATCATTTTTTTTGACGGAGTTATGCAACTTTTAGTGCGGCAAGAAATATCGACAGGTTTATCCAAAATTTTGAGCGGGAGTGTATATGTATGGGGAGAGAGAGAGAAATAGCGAAAGAGAGCAGGACAGAGATATATATAGGTATACTGAGTCTGAGGATCGAAATCTTTTACGAGGTAAGACGTTTCCATCTTGACCTGAATTTTGCTCTCCGTATGGTCATCGTTACTATACCTATACCTATATCCATGAACACGGGGCGCACAGGAATAAACGGGCGTATATATTTAAAATTGAAAGAAAATCCTAAAAATTAAAAATCTGAAATCTTAAAAAACAAGCACAAATCACACAAGCTAATCCAAAAATTTGGCGTGCGTAAATCATTAAAAACCAAGCTAAACTCAAAAACTTGGCATGCAGGGTTAAAAAAAATTAGCCCGGGAAATGCTGTTAAAATTCCACGAGATGAGATAGAAAATTATTATACCTACTTATATAGTGATAACACAGATTATTATCACTTGTATATTTTATTGTCAAGGACAGTTGATGATCAGATAACTTGACCGCTCGCATAACTTAACTCGTTACCATGTCAATAAATTTGCATATCTTAACTTCCCCTATGACCGTTTCTCCCCACTTCAAACCTTCAACCGACCGCAAAATATCTAAGAGCATGCGTATTGCCAACATGCACTACGCGCATGCGCTCAGACACGTGAGTGGGAGAATGAGGGGAAAGTTAAGTTATGTGACCGTTTCCTGTCCCATCGAGTTAAATTATCTAATCGTCTACTATAGTTTGCTCACGATTGCTGACGCATTATTAGCAATGATCGTTCTCCGATTTTTGAATTCAACCGCAATTAGAGCATCGCTCTTTCTATGGTCAATTAGAATCTTGAATATTCTAATACACTCTCTCAATCCTCACGTGCATCTACGACAATCATCGTAAATCCAGGCCTGGTCGCATTTCTGCGTACATCGTGGATGTCATCGACATTTAATAGTTAAGATGAGTATTCGATATTTAAAACATTGGCCGTTAAGAGAGGAAAATTAAAAATGATTCGTTATGAAAATAAAATAAAGTTACATATATTACACCAAGAACATTCATGACAAAGAGTAGCAACGATATTTATGATTATTGCAACCATTAAGTGCAGTGATGCTACAATGATTTATTAAATTCGGACATAATAAAAGGTAAATAAAAGATTCTCAACTATTCCAGAAATAATTAGAATATCGTTGTTCGTTTATTTAAATATAAACCTTGTACGAGATTTTTCTCAGCGAACTTTTCTCATAGTTAGTCATTACTATATTCGGCCGTTACCTCTTGTGTTATTCTGATGGTTGCTTACTAGTGCACTTGATCAACTATTTTATTTTTTATTTTCTCGTTCATTCACTCCTTCGTTAAACGGTAAGGGCGGCTGGATTCGATTTTTTCTCGCCGAGCGTATTGGTTCATAACCCTGCACGCCAAGTTTTTGAGTTTGGCTTGGTCTTTAACAATTTACGCACGCCAAATTTTTAGCTTGGCTTGTGTGATTTGTGTTTGTTTTTTAAGATTTCAGATTTCAAATTTTTAGGATTTCCTTTACATTTTAAATTTTTGTGATTTTTTTGAATTTGAATTTTTCGGATTCAATACTTGGCGTCCTTTTTTTACTTCTCAGAAGTATTTTGTGATTGATTGCGCTCCTTTTTGAAACTCTATTGATGCTCTATATACCCAGATTATATAGCATTATCCATATATCCATATATATGGCACATTTATGACTTATAGCATAAAATTAAAGTTAGATTTTGGTTTGGCATAAAATTGAAGTTAGATTTTGATTCAGTCTTAATTTTAAGTTAGATTTTGGGTAAGCCTTTACTTAAAGTTACATTTTGGAATAACCTGAAGCTCAAGTAAGATTTTGATTTATTAACTATATACGATGCTATATATTCATAGATATGCTATATATGGGGCATTCCACGCCAAATCGACCACTTTAGATCCCGACCCTTCTCGATTTGACTGCAACTTTTTTATCTTTTTCAACCCTGTCAAAAACATTTTTTAGAATTTTTTTAACTTTTTACACCCAGTCGATAAAAAGTTATACATTTTTCAAAAAAATTGGTTTTTTATTTTTCAAATAGCTATAACTTTTTCAAAATTTGACGTATCGGGACGATTCTTTTTCCGAAATTTTTTTTTTTAATGTACTTTTTGAAAAAAATACAAAAAAATTATAAAAACTCATCTTCATTATTTTTTTTTTCAGATTTACGGAAAAAATCGAAAATTTCCCGATGATTACCATTTTTAGTTTTTTTTTCTTTTTATTATGTTTAACTTTGACATTTTCTACAAATCGTCAAATTTTTTCAGAGTGGTGTTCCCACACGGAACCGAGTGTCCATTGGACGTCCATCTATTATCCATAGATCCTTAACACGTCTACATCCACGATGGACGTAATGCGGACATCCATTGAACATCCATGGTATACTTTTGATTGGACAAAACGCAATGGATCACACAGGACGTATATTGTATGTCCACGACACGTACTATTTCTTGAGCTACAAATATACACAACACGGCCATTCATGGTATGTCCATAGGTAGACATTAAATAGCTTTTAATTCAGGATAGTAATTGAACATCCATTGGACGTTCCAGGTTCGTAAACGAAAATCACATTCGGAGGACGTCAATTGAATGTCTATCGGATGTTTCATGTAGGATTTCATATAGACGTGAACCTGGAACGTTCAATAGATGTCCAATTACTATACTGAATTAAGAGCTATTGAATGTCTACCTATGGGCATACCATAGATGGCCGTGTTGTGTATATTTGTAGCTTAAGAAATAGTACGTGTGTGAACATACAATATACGTCCTGTGTGATCCATCGCGTGTTGTTCAATCAAAAGCATTCGTCCTTTAGATGTACATTTAAGTATTTCGGGCAGCTGTGATATGGGTACGCCGATTGACCGTCGTATGTACGTACAAATTACGTCTATCGAAGGATAACGCGGAAGTTTATTCGACGTCCACGACACATATTTTTGGAGCTATAAATATATTCCGCGCGTAACTTAACAGCCAGGGGACGTCCAATAATAATTTAAGTTGGATGAAAATTTCATTCCGGGGAAGTCCATGGGACATTCCTTAAACCACTATCGGAGATGCGAAACGGCAGCGATTCTATGTGCTGAAAACGTTTCGTATACGTACCCTTAGATATTTTTTAGAGGTACCTATAGACCACATAAAGTGACATTTAATGTACGTATTTAAGACGAATGCCAATATTGCAAAAGATATCTAATGATCATCTATTATACGTCCCTTAATTTAAACGCTATTGACTGCGAATTATCCATTAATTATAAATTTCATTACGATTATACATTATTCAAGGCCTGTGAGACAAAGATATATAAGTATATCAGCAAACTACATCGTATAAGGTTTTTACATGCATAAGTTTCTCATAAGTCAAGTTAGTGTAGGTAGGTAGGTAGGTAGGTAGGAGATTAGAAAAGTTAAGCAGCACCCCTTGAATCCAATACTTGGATGGGTGACCGCAGTGTGAAAAGTCGAAAACAATTTTTTTTTCTTTTTTTCTGTAAAATATGGATATCTCGTAGGCCCCGAATATTATATAATCAGTAACAAAGTTTATAATTAATTAATAATGTGTAGTTAATAACGATTAAATTATTTAAATAAAGGGACGTATAATGGATGATCATTGGACATCTTTCGGATCACTGGTTTATTCGTCTTAAATACGTAAATCAGACGTCATTTTTTGGGGTCTAGTCCGTCTAAAAACCGTCTCAAGGTACGTATAAGGGATGTTCCCAGTATATAGAACAGGTGCCGTTTCGCACTTCTTTTAGCAGTGATAGGGATACTCATAGACGTCCCTGGGATGGAGCATTCATCCACCATGTATGGATATTGGACGTCCCATGGCCCTAATGTTCCGTGTGGGTTTTTTCGATTTCTATTTTTTTTTTCCAATTGAAAAAAAAAACTTTTTTTCAACGAGCCTCATTTCTTGGAACACCATTCTGCAGATTTTTGAGGGTGTTCAGAGATTGAACACCCTCAAAAATTGAAAATGGTAATCATCGGGAAATTTTCGATTTTTTCCAAAAATCTAAAAAAAAAAAAAAACGATGAAAATGCGTTTCAATAATTTCTTTGTATTTTTTTTGAAAATCATATTCAAAAACAGTTTTCGAAAAAAAATATAAAAAAAATGATTGGAACCCATTTTCATCGTTTTTGATTAGATTTTTGGAAAAAATCGAAAATTTCTCGATGATTACCATTTATGATTTTTTTTTCTTTTTATTATATCAAACTTTGACATTTTCTGCAAATCTTCAAATTTTTTCAGAGTGATGATTTTCTCATTTCTACTTTTTTTTTCATTTGAAAAAAAAATTTCAACCAGCCTTATTTCTGATAACACCATTCTGCACATTTTTGAGGGTATTCAGAGGACTTCCAAACATGGAAAAAAAATTGAAAGTGGTAATCTTCGAGACATTTTCGATTTTTTCCAAAAATCTAAAAAAAAAACGATGAAGTGCATTTCAATAATTTTTTTATATTTTTTTCGAAACCAACATTCAAAAACAGTTTTCGAATGAAAATATAAAAAAATTATTGCAACGCATCTTCATCGTTTTTTTTTCAGATTTTTGGAAAAAATCGAGAATTTCTCGATGATTACCATTTTCAATTTTTGTTTTTTTTTGTTTGGATGTCCTCTGAACAGCCCTTAAAAATTTGCAAAATGGTGTTATGAGAAATAAGGCTAGTTCAGAGAAAGTTCTTTTATCAATTGGAGAAAAAAAATAGAAATCGAAAAAACAACACTCTGAAAAAATTCGAGGATTTGCAGAAAATGTCGAAGTTTGATATAATGAAAAGAAAAAAAAAATCAAAAATGGTAATCATAGAGAAATTTTCGACTTTTGTCACGGTATCATACATAAAACTCCCCATACCGTTTCATTCCTTTCTCACGCCATCCATCCATACTTCATTTCTCTTATCACTTCTCACGCTCAAACCTTATTCCTCAGCATCTTCTAATCTCCTATATTGTCCTTGGTCCCACGGGCTTCGTTACGACGGCTCGTGGCCTCCCTCCACTCGCCTGGACCCCTACTTCACCCCACTTCCAACCTTACACTTGCACTCTCTCTCCTAATCCAAATTAGTTCATCTCCAACATCCACCTAATTAAGACGTGCACTCTCTCTGAACTCAACCATTCACACATTCAATAAACTTTCACTTAATATATACAACTTCAACATTATAATCATTTATTTAACCCGCTCGTCCATCACAAATTAGCGTCAGAAGCGCGATCCTGAAAAGCCCACATTAGTGGCGGAAAACGCGTGTAAAACTATTTCATGAAGTTACAAAGTGACAAAACAACAAGAAAACAAAAACGTAAAAAGCAGTTTAACAAAAAAACGAAAAGTGAAAGTGACAATAAAAATCAAGAGAGTGAAAAAAACCAATCAATAACGACTGAATAACCTTTTAAAACATCGATAAAACAACACAAAATTTTTTTTATAACAACAATAAAAAGTGAAAGAAGCAAGCAAATATTTTGAAAACATTGAAAACGACACAAACTTTTAAAAAAAACTACGATCAAAAGTTAAAGAAAAAAGCAAACAAATATCATAAAAACATCGTAAACGACAAATTTTTGTCTCAACGAAAAACGAGAAAATCGAAAAGTCATACACACAAGTGACAAACGAAAAAGGCAAATAACGTGAATAGTGAAAGCAGAAAAAAAACGAAAACGTGCAACGACAAAGAAAAGGAACGCCCCATATAGTGCATTGCATGAAAAACGGACTTAGTGAAATTTACAATAACGAAAACACGACTTAAAATAAAAACACAAAAATATAAGAACGGAAAATCAAAACAATATTCATAAGAACGAAGTTTAGACGCTTACAAAGTCACATTAAAAGACAAAAAACACGTGCAATTCATTCGGGAGTGCCAACTACGCAGATTCACAAAATATGACATTCGAAATTATGAAAAAAGTAACATTTATTCGAAAAAGACGAAACACGTTCAATTAAAGAAAAGTAACATTCAAAAGAAAATAAACATAAACTTCAATCGAAGCAGTGCATTGTGAGCAAAAATGCAGAAACATACATTTTACAGAAGTGAACTACACCAAATTTATAAACACGAAAAATACTTATCGACAACTACTCCGGATTCCAACGCATGCCACATACAGCATCGTTAAAATCTAACCAAGTCAACCACGCGTATATACACAACAGACAATATAAGTAAGAAGGAAGGAAGAAAACGAAATACGAATGAAAATGGAATAAAACCAGTTATGTATGTACAAATTATCTCCTTGGATCGATAGGTAAGTACCTTTCAAACTTGAAATTTTTTTTTCTAACGTTTAAAATTTTTACACATCTTTGAGTACATTTCAAAATGTTCGTCACCATTACCTTTCGCAAGAACCATTGTGACACATGAGCAGATACATTAGCTGACTCTCAAATAACGCAAATAAATGCGATAAACTGAAACATACTATAATAATAGCAACCTCGAATCCATATATTTTTCTTTTTTCCCCCTTTCCTGTAAAAAAAAAACTCTTATCACCACCTCATCATCGTACACTTATAATATGCACACATAATGCAAATAAACGACATAAATTCGGACTATGTAGAACCTTTATAGGCTGCAAATAATTTTTTTTCTTCTCTCTTTCTTCGACTCCGATTTCCGTTTTGAAATATTCTTTCTTGATTTATACTTTTAAAAGTAACTCACATAAATTCAAATACCATTCGAGTTTAAATATAGAATAAAAACAAGTTAAATCAAATTTTCCTCATGGGAAAAAACCGTACAAATTTAGGCCAAAAGACAGCTTGAGCTTAAAAGTACTCGCAAAAATTTAACCTCGCATTTCCCCATTCGGAAACAAAAGTAAATACAAATATAATTAAAATGGCATATGTTAGTGTAACTTTCCACGATATATATAACGCAATCCCAACGTTTGACGGCAAAAATATGCCCGTCGAAAATTTTATCCGAGCTTGCAAAAGAGCAACTATATTAATACCAGAAAGCGAACACGCACAGTTTCTCGCCATGATACATTACAAATTATCCGGTATTGCCCTCGATTTAGTAGATACAACAACATACACGACACTCAACGAATTATTTCGAGATCTAAAAGACTATTTCTGCGGTCCAATCGAACTTTGGGACCTCGAATCAGAATTAAAATCGATTGTTCAAAATTATAACGAACCCGTGTCAGAATATGCGATCCGAACACGAGTAATTTTACGACGTATTTTCGAAACACTTGAGGAACTCCACCCGACCGAAGCCGAACGATCATACCTCAAAAACAGAATAGAAGAAGTAGAAAAATCAGCCACCAGAGCCTTCTATCGAGGCCTTCTTGATGAAATTGGAGATCTTGTAATGAATGAAAAAAATGAAAATTTGGATACCGCCATAAAAGAAGCATTCAACATCGAATATGAACTACACCGACGGCAAATTATTAATCAACATCGCGTATGTAATGAACCCATTTATAGAACGCAAACTATGGCAGCGAAAATTCAGCTTGCCAAAACACAAAACATAACGCCTCAAAGATTTTGCGAATACCATCGATCCGACACTCATTTTACCTCAGAGTGCACAACCATAAAAAAATTAAGAGAACGAAGTCAAAGACTTAAATATCAGAAATTCCGTAATAATTCACTAAATAATCCATACAAGTGGTATCGCAACAATTCGCGCCACCAACAATCAAACAACACGTTATCCCAAAATATAAGTAATCCCAGGAGCAACAACCGTAACAACAATCGATTTCGACACATTCACTACAACGGACAATCTGGGAGATCGTCAAATGAAATTTGCAAAAGTTCCCACGACCGACAAACTAACGAAAACGAACTAGAATTACGAAGACTTAATCAACAGATTCACGACCTCACAAAAATGATAACAAACTTACAAGAGAAACTCGATTACGACTCCATGCGAAAGCACAACACAAATGAAAATGACCCCACTCGGGAGTACAAACAGGAACGTGAAAACGAACATTACTACGAAATTCATCTCAAACCAGAAAATTTTCCATCATCGGAGACGTACTATCCCGAGATCTCGTCAATATTCTCTCCGTCGAAATTATCCAACTTCGTTAATGACGAATGGTCTCATCAGGGAAAGAAACGTCCAGTCTACAATTTCAGAAAAATTCTGTGGCAATACAACCCCCAAGAACGTAAAACTTTTATCACAAGAAAAGACGTATTACAAAGCATCGATATGAAAACGGAACAAGAATCATACAATACAAATATCGAACACTATAATTACGGGAGTGCACACCCAAGAATAAACAAATCAATGAACAACAACAATTATTATCGACTCATCAAACACTGAAGAAGAGATTGAACTCACGGTAACCGACACGGCAAACTTCAAAGGATAACTCTCCCGATAATAATGAACCTCACGGCAACAACCAAGGAAAGAATATGGACAACTCTACACGGAAATAAAAAATTACTTTACAATAGGAAAACCAGCCCAAAGCGTGCCTGATCAACACGTCACGGGATGGAAAGGCAAATGAACTTAGCAAAACACACGGCAAACGAAATGGAAAACGAATTAGATTTATCTACGCAAATTGAACAAACGAACAATCCGTCAACCGCCACCGGGGACGAACAAACCGCACACACGCGACTAGAAATAAGAAACCGTCACCCGCCACCGGGGACGAACAAACCGCACACACGCGATTAGAAGTAAGTAAACCGTCACCCGCCACCGGGGACGAACGAACAAACCGGACAAACACGATCACAAATGAACAATCCGTCGCTCGAAACGAGGACGAAATACAAAACAAAACAAAAAAAAACAATCGGCCCCCTGTCGGCTAGTAAACAAAAAAAATGGCCCTCTGTCGGCTAGTAAAGATTTAAAAAAAAGAGGCAATCGACCCATGTTGACTAGAATAAGAATATAGAATAAGAATAACAAAACTATGATAAAACATACGATGACAAGGCAAACGAAACAGGAAATGAGAAGGCAATCGATAAAGGAAACAAAACGGTTAACAGGAAAATATAATCGATCGAAAAGAAACAACACTAATAATCAAACGTGGACTCAAAGAACCACAGGAATATTATCATCAACATCAATAGACGAATAAGATAGCGATAATTTTTTTTTTTAATTCTTCAAGAACAATTAAAACATGATTAACAAAAAAAATTAACATGCAGCAAAAGAAGTAGAGCGATTAGAGCACCCAAGTTTTCTCCTCCATTTGCTTCGACCAAATGACAAGAGACGAACATGCTCTTAAACACAGTTCTACACATTTGGAATACTTGTTTTCTCAATTATATCATACAAAAAATAATACACATGTACACACAAAACAAATAATGGACTAATAGTAAAAGCATATAGATGTAAGAACATACACAGCTGAAATTTAACAATCAGTTACTTAAATAGTTTTAGAACGCTACGATAATTAATTAAGGAAAAAGACCCGTGATACGACACGAATTTGGATCACAGAAACTTAAATCGATCTACAATCAATACAATCAATACAATCAATAGGAAATATACATTCATACCATACATACCAAACACAATATGCAAACATACCAATCGACCAATACTAACGAAAAACAATCCTTTTTTTTCGTATACCTTTAATAACAATAATAATAACAACAATAATATACTAATCATTACACTAATTGTACTTAGTATTACCGTAGTATTACTTAGTATTTTCATAGTATTATAAGTAATTATACTTAGGGTTACATTACTTTACTTTTATAATCAAGCGTATAAACATTCAAAGGAAGAGAAAAGAAAAATAGCCAAAACAGTTATATACTTTTGCACATCTTAACGTACGTATTATCATTTTAACCCTCGATCACCGCATATCTTATCCTGTATCCCCTAATCACAAAAATAGTTAAACATTGACCAACAGATAATAATATTCAATTCAAAGAGATTCGCGTATCGCTCATTCGTCGCCCTGGCCAAGTGACGATCGAACCTTTACCGATCCAAGCTAACACACCTTTTCCCACTAACAAAACGCTAACCAGAATTTTAGACTGTTTCAGGAAAACCACAAATTAAACAATGAAATAAGAAATTTGGAACCAATATGGAATAAATAAATAAACAATATTGTAAGCTCGCGAAACAATAATTAACAGGATTGGAAGAATGGTCGAAAAACCAATAACAGGAACAAAAGTACACAAGGAAAAACCAACGACAACTGAAATTCAACAGGGAAAAATACGAATCATATTACTTTATACTAAATTTAAGCATCCTTTAACCATCCCTATCCCGAATGGCAAACCAATTCCACTAACACAAACACTAATCCAGGCATTCAGTTTCAGATTTCATAGCATTTTCAGAATCCATAGATGAGGAGTATCAAAAGAATATCAAAAGGAAATTCAATAGAACTTGAAGAATGACTATACAACAACTAAAAATAACGACCATCCAACCATTTTTCGACAAAGGAAACAACAAATATAACAAAATAAAAATTACCAGACTACACACCTTTTTTTCAATAAATAAACACACATTTCATTATATCGAGTCACACAAAAACAAACCAATTGTAAAAACATTTTCATTATATAGAAGCAAATTTTGAACCAAATTATTGTAACTTACGATGGGGACCATCGTTTCTTTCAAGAGGGGGAGTGTCACGGTATCATACATAAAACTCCCCATACCCTTTCATTCCTTTCTCACGCCATCCATCCATACTTCATTTCTCTTATCACTTCTCACGCTCAAACCTTATTCCTCAGCATCTTCTAATCTCCTATATTGTCCTTGGTCCCACGGGCTTCGTTACGACGGCTCGTGGCCTCCCTCCACTCGCCTGGACCCCTACTTCACCCCACTTCCAACCTTACACTTCCACTCTCTCTCCTAATCCAAATTAGTTCATCTCCAACATCCACCTAATTAAGACGTGCACTCTCTCTGAACTCAACCATTCACACATTCAATAAACTTTCACTTAATATATACAACTTCAACATTATAATCATTTATTTAACCCGCTCGTCCATCACACTTTTTCCGAAAATCTGCAAAAAACAATGAAGATGGATTTTTATAATTTTTTTGTATTTTTTTTCAAAAAGTAAATTAAAAAATAAAAATTTTGAAAAAAAATCGTTCTGATACGTCAAATTTTGAAAAAGTTATAGCTATTTGAAAAATGAAAAGCAAATTTTTTTGAAAAATTTATAACTTTTTATCGGCTGAGTGAAAAAATTTGAAAAAATTCTGAAAAATGTTTTCGATAGGGTAAAAAAAATAAAAAAGTTTCAGCCAAATCGAAAAGGGTCGAGTTTTAAAGTGGTCGATTCGGCGAGGAATGCCCCATATATATATATAGATAATGCTATATATATACATAGATGATCCGCATGTATAGCAAATCCTATATATCTCTCTATATTATATAAAAATGTCGCCGCCGCCCCCGCCACCCCCGCCGCCCCCGCCGCCCCCGTGTACAAGAATCGAGACGGCCTGAAGTTGGCCACAGACTAAGCAGGGTGAAGTTAGCCATGGAAACGAGAATCGAGGGGGGTAAAGTTGGCCATGGAATCGAGAATCGAGCGCGGTGAAGTTGGCCATGGAATCGAGAATCGAGCGCGGTGAAGTTGGCCATGGATTCAAGAATCGAGCATGGTGAGGTTGGCCATGGCATCGAGAATCAAGCGGGATGAAGTTGGCCATGGAATCGAGAATCGAGCGCGCTGAAGTTGGCCATGGATGGCCAAATTCAGCGGTTGGTTGCCGGGTGTGAAGGGGGGAGGCGTGGGATGGTGGGGAGGGGGTTGGGGAAGCTGGCGGGCGGGGGGTCGGGGTTTGGGTTAGACGCGAACCTTTACGATGCGAGGGCGCGTAGCGCCCGAGCCGCACGGGTCCCTAGTAATGCTATATATGCAGACATGCTGCATATGTGTAGATAATGCTATATTTAAAGGAACCGAAACTCGAAAGACCACCCTAATATATATCATATAATACGTATACAAATGAATATTTCAAGAAATTGAATCTCGACGGACCACCCTAATATACATCGTATAAACACTCGCACACTCTCGTACACACTCGCGCACACACAAACACACACACACACACACACACACACACGCACACACGCACACATACACATACGCTCTTTTATACACAGAGATGAAATATAATATGTATATATATAAATATTTTTAAAAATTCGAATCTCGAATGACCACCATCATATAACTTCAGACCCGAAATAACGGCCACCTTAATGGATATCATAAATTTGAATCTCGAATAATGACCACCCTAATATATATCATAGAAAACGTATATAATATATTGAAAGAAATCGAATCTCGAAGGACGACCCTAGTGTATTCTGCTGAATATGATTCTCATAGCGATAGATATACATCCCATGTATAAGCGTTTCACAAATTTGGCCAATCAGGTGACGGAGAAATGTTAAAGAATTTTCACGATGATAGAATTGTTGAAAAATTCACCGATATCATCATATCTCAGCATTATGTGGACGTATCAACATAAGAAAGGTATCAATGGAAAGCTAATTTTCTTTAAGATCACCATTGTTCGTAGATTTTGAAAAAGTTGTGTTTTTTTAGTAATATTGGACTGTAATTCAAATCGGGTTCGGCGAGAGATATTTTCGCGTATATAAGAGTGCGCGGCGATCTCGACTGGGATTCTCTCAGTTTTTTTAATACTTGGCGTCGAGACGCTACCGCGTCTCTTGATAAATATGTATATAAATATCTGGAGACATCAAATCTCGAATCACCACTCAAATGTAAGTTGATACCTGAAATAACGACCACCCTAATATACATCATATAAACACATATATAAATTTAAAGAAAATTCGAATCTCGAAAGACCACCCTAATATTAATAAAGACCTGAAATAACGACCACCCTAATTATACATCGTGTAAATACTCGCACACACTTGGACACAACCACTCACACAAACATACACTCTTTTACATATAACGAAATAACGATCAACCTAATATACCTACATCGTATAAATACTCGCACACGCTCGGACACTCTCGCACACACTTGCACACAGTCGCACACATGCTCTTTTATCTATAAATATGGATAAAATATATATTCGCCGTGCACGACGCTCACAGCTAGCTAGATATATTTTCGCCGTGCGTGACGTCAGCGGCCGAAATATGATTCTCATAGCTATAGATATACATCCCGTGTATAAGCGTTTCAAAAATCTGGCCAATCAGGTGACGAAAGTAGTAAGGTACCAGGATAGGGAGACCGGGTCCTTCCCCCGCCCCCTCCCTGTCTGTCCCTACCCCCACCACTTTGAGCCTCATGGTCGTCTGTGATTGGCCCCCCACCCCTTAGCCACGCCCCCTACCCCAACATCTGGAAATTTCCCGTGCGCTGATTGGTCCCTATACTGGTCATCCACCCCCACCAGAGTGGCGCAGACGGATTGGGGGTGGTACCCCCCCGAAATTTCCCGAGCGCTGATTGGTCCTTATACTGGTCACCCCGCCCGCACAAAATTTCCCGAGCTGTGATTGGTCCCTATACTGGTCGACCCGCACCCTCAAAATTTCCCGAGCGCTGATTGGTCCCCGTCCGGGTCGCCTCACCCCCTCAGAATTTCCCGAGCAGTGATTGGTCGCCGTACTGGTCACTTGTCCGGTATAGCGCACTATATGGGGCCTCACACCCTCGCAAATTTCCCGAGCGTTGATTGATCCCTACGCTGGGCCACCACCCTCGCCAGAAGCGGCGTGCAAGCACGTGCCTTGGCAGCCACGTGACTAGAGTTTCCTCGGATATCTTACAGTCGGTAAAACAGTTCTTTTTTATTGTCGGTCGGTAAATACCGTATGTCGGTAAGTTATCTTCTCAACCGTATTTTATAGGAGGAAGGTTATGTGTAATAGACGATACAGGTTAATTTCGTTTAAACGTTTATATTCATTTATTCATAATTACCCGTAGACATGTTGAAACAGAGTACATGGTGAGTATGTGTAATTTATACAAAAGCGACAGTGTTTTATATTTTAACTTGTGATCTCTTTAAGTTTTATACCAGACCTTTTGAACTCGCTTTTTATAAATGGACCGCATAATACAGTTACCTCCAAAAATCTAATTCCAAAGTGATTTTCTGCGCACGAAGAATCCATCCGAACTCTTACAGTCTCTTTTATCGATATATGATTATTTTTTATAAGCTCTTTGACGCACGCTTCATCGATATTTTTATGTTTCTCGTATGACGATACATGGACAAACAATTTAGAACATAGAAGCTCTGTTGATGAAAAACGGTGCATGATTGTACGTTACGGAGGAAAAAGAAAACCCGCTCGTAGTGCTGGAAACGCAGTCGCAATAGCAATAGCAATAGCAACGTGGGAAAACGAAGATCGAAAGGCAAAATCAGACATGATTTTATAAATAAATTCAAGCGAATTGATGCAGATAAAAATTTGCGTTACATCAAATGAGGTATGGGTTAAATACTACCAAAAAGATTAACGTTGCATCGGATGGACGATAACGATGACTTTAGAAATCATCTTCGAGAATTTTTCGACACATTAGATAAACTGAACTAAGTGTCTATGGGCATCAATCCAGATTTATTAAGAATTATATTATTATATAGTCTTCCTTTGCGTTTTAAGCATTTTCGTCGCGCAATCGAGTGGCGCAGTAAATTTCTGACTCCAGAAGAGACAAAAAATCGTTGAAAAGGCAGATGCTCGAAAAACGGTACATACATCATTTCATCGGAAGCAATGATTGCGAACGAAAATTTTATCAAAAAATGAAATAAAAATTCGACGAGCGTTAGAACAGACATGAAACAAAAGGAGCCGTTTAAATTCAAGTGCCATCGATGTGGAAAGAAAGGTCACATAAGTAAATTGCAACAACGCGAATACAGCGGAAAGCTTTTTAGTTTTTACGCAAAATAAAAAACTTCTCAGCAAGGTTTCGAAGCAAAATCAAAAAGTCTTGACGGAGACTGATATCTTGATAGCTCATGCACTTCGCATTTATGTAAAGATGAAGAAAATTCAATTACGATTACTGAAACGAAAAATCAAAAATTGAATCTCGCTAATAATTCTTCGACAGATATAAAATTTCGAGAAACTGTTACGATTGCAAGCAAATTTAAAAAAAAAATCCACGAATCTGAAGTTGCACGATGCTCACTATTTACCAGATTTACAAACGAATTTATTATTAGTAAGATTACTGATCATGGATACGACGTGATTTTCAAAAAAAAACCAAGCCTCTGTTGTCAACAAAGCCGGAAATGCGATTTCGCAGGTGGGCAGAACTGGTGAAAGAAAAGGATGCCGTTGACAACTTGGTGACAGAATCGCCGTTCGAAGCAACCGATAATTTGCATTGCCGGATGGGACATATGAATATGCATGATCTCGTAAGCGGACATAAAACTGGAGCGGTTCTAGGAATGAAGCTGGGTGAAGCAAAAGAAAATTTAAATTGCGATATTTATTTTCGCGGAAAGATGATAAGATTTTTATGCGTCATGAAGAACATTTCCGAAGAAAACGGAAGGAAGTTCCAAACTTTTTAAAAATCGTACATTCGGACATTTGTGGACTAATGAGAGTCGCGTCGAATGGAAATGCGCGATACTTCGTCATTTTCATAAAATGACTAATCGAAATGGTGCGAAGTGCGAATGATTAAAACGAAAGATGGAATTTTGTAATCTTCTTAAAGAATATAATGCGATCGCGGCAATGCAAACGGAAAAGAAAATCAAACTCTAGGAAACCAACGACGGTAAGGAATACATTAGCAAAAATATGGAAGATCTCTTAAGAGAAAATGGAATTCGAAGACGCTTAACTGTAACTTACTTTAATTCCTGAGTCGTAGCCTTAATTCGGGAGTCGGGCAACGAAAAACTTGACGCTCGATCAAAAGAAGGAATTTTCGTTGGTTATTCGGAGACATCAAAAGCATACAGAGTACGGATAACGGAAGAATAAAAAATCGTTATTACGCTAGATGGAAATTCAAGTTCAAAGAACTTGAACGACGAAACTCGAGACGAGTTAAAGAAAATTCGTTTGAAAGAAATAATGACGAGTCCATTATTCTTGAAAAACACAAGGAATCTCGATAGTTAGAGAAATCGAATTCTCATTGAAAGGAATTGAGAATAATTCGCTTGAAGCGCCGCTGAATCAAATCGGAGAATACAACAATGAAAATATCGAAAATAACAACGAAGATTTTTAAGAAGAAGAAGAAAGCAGAGAAGAAGACTGCCAGGAATACGAAACGAGAAAGCATCGAGACGAGGTCCAGGAAGACCAAATAAAATAATGACTGGATTAAGAGGGAGGCCGCGAAAGAAGTATCAAATGGTTAATGCAATAAAAGAAAACCCAAACGTAAAGACGGGTACCGAATGTGTTTTTTGTATTGCAGAAACCTCAATTTGCGAAGTTGTCAACAGTGCCGATTCAGGTGAATGGTTCCGAGTTATGGCCGCGGACTAAAATCAATTATGAAAAATGATACGTAGAACGTAGTCGATCCACCAAAAAATCAGGAAGTCGTTGGAAGTCATGTGATTCTGTGAAATAAATATAATTCAGATCGAACGTTAGAGAAAAAGGTGAGGATTGTTGCAAAAGGATTTTCTCAACATTCCGAAATCGATTTTATCAAAACTTTCGCACCGGTGACTGGACTCTGCTTGATTCGAATAATGACGGCTTTACTTGTCAAGTTCGACATGAACATTCAACAATTCGATGTCACAATAGCTCATGTAAACGGTATGTTAGAGGAAAATATTTACATGGAAGTTCCTGAAAGCCCTAACAAAATTTTGGAAGAGATTATTTGTACTGGAAAGTCGTCCAGCAGAATCGGCAATGCCGCACGAGTTATGTTAAAAGAACTAGAAGTAGGCAACGAAGTTTGTCTTCTCCAGAAAGCATTTTATGGTCTACATTAAGCAGATCGTTGATGGCACGTACGATTGGCAGAAGAAGTAAAGAAATTCAAATTGATTCAATCAAACGAGAATCCTTGCGTCTTCTATCAACAATCCAAAAACGAAATACTCATAATGACGGAATATGTCGATTACATTTTGGACACACCACGGAATCAAAACATGATTAAGGAACTTACAAATTATTTGTCAAAAAGTTTCGAGATGAAACATGTTGACAATATAAAATACTGTCTTGGTATAGAATTTTTACGAAACAATAACGGAGCAGCGATGCATAAACGAGGATACATAAAAGGTATACTCGATCGATATAAGATCAATGTATCTTGAATTTCGACAAGCCCCGATGGATCTCTGAACAAAACTACAAAAAAACGAATATTCGACAAATCAAAAGATATGCAAACAGCGGTACAGAGAATCGATTAGGTTTCTAATGTATCATGCCGTATGTACTAGACCAGATATAGCTTACGCTGTAATTTATTCAAGTCAATTCAATTTATAGTACGACGAAACTGTTTGGACTGCGGCGAATCAAGTGTTGCGATCTTTACGAGAAACGTCGAATCTTGGCCTAATGTTGAAGAAAACTAAAAAAATCTTTTGAAGGGTACGTCGATAAAGATTGGGGGAATCGTATCATAGATAGAAGATCATACACCGAGCTTACATTTATCCTCGGGGAATGTGTCGTTACTTGGGAATCACGAAAATAACCGACTGTCACGTTATCCTCGACGGAAGGAGAATAAATGGTTCTTGATGAAGCTGCAAAGGACGCCATGTATCTTCAGAGATTATTGAAAGTATATGGATAGAATAAAATGACGAAATTAAAACTTTTTAGCGACAATTGTAGTGCACGAAAACACGCAAAGAATTCAATTTTCCACAATCGTACTAAACATATTGAAATCCATCATTGTTTTGTCCGGGAAGTAATCGAGATTTCGAAGTGGAATATATTGCAGCAAACGATACGGCTGCTGATGTGCTCACTGAAGGACTTCTGGGCCCGTAATATTGCAAATGTCTCGATATTCCTGGAATAAATAACGTTTAGTTCTCAAAATTAATTTTCGTCATCATCTCGAAAGGGGGTATTGGATAGAACTCATTTGTTAATTGATTGAGATCGTGTTTTGTTATTTTAGCTGCCTCATCTATTACTCTGAAATAAAGCGTCGATCTGTCAACACGTCTTACGATATCTTATGGAATCAAATATCCAAACATTCATTATTAAATGCGGGGATATTAAAACCAATATTTTGTCATCTCTTCGAGTTCTATAATAGATCTTTTCAGTTCATTCGTGATAAATCGAACGGATAAGAATGTTACCTCCAAAAATACAATTCCGAAGTAATTATCCGTGAAAGAAGAGTACCCAAACTTTTACAGTCTCTTTTATCGATCTATGATTATTTTTATAAGATCTTTTACGCATGCTTCATCAATATTTTCATTCTTCTCGTTTGAATGCCCGCAAAGTCCGAAACATTTCAAAAATGCAATTATTTCCAACTCCCGTCTTTCAGAAATTACAAATGAACATCGAATAACAGATGCATAGCTTACGCAAGATCTATATAAAATTTAAAATTTTACAAATTACGTATGATTTTGATTCAACTTATACGATGGGCTTTACACTCTTTTAATTTATCGGCGTTTCATGCACAAAAGATTTTTTAAATTTTTCAAACGATTAATATGGATCTGTGACCTGCAACAATTGTATTGTATAGTGTAAAAAATATGTTCTTCACGATGAAATTTATTCCAACGCAATTGACCCTCCGGAGGGTCATCGTTTCAGACATTCCTTGTGAAGTCTTGACAAATCGTCTTTTTTCCGAATGCGTTTTACGATCAAAGGTGTTTTTTTTCATTAAACAATTTGATTTTACAATAAAAATATCTCATTTGTGTAATAATATCGTTACGGGGTACAATAGAAGGGCATTACTAAACTTGGGTTTGAATAAACCAACATTGACGGTACATAATCTCTTCTCGTCTATCGCTGATACATGCACATGAGTACTTTGACAATTTTTCTGGCGATTGATGAAAATCTGTGAATACCAACAATTGTGTTTTCTACTATGAAAAAATGTGCTCTCCACAATGAAATTTATTCCAATGCGAGTGACCCTGCGGAGGACTTTCATTCTGGGCATTCTTTGCGAGGTCTCGACAAATCGTTTTTCATAATAATGTGTTTCGTATGTACAAAAGTGTTTTTGTTGAAAGGATGTGATCTTTCAATAAAACAACATGTCTTTTGTATGATAATATAGTTTCGGTTGACCCTGTGGAGGATCTTCGTTTCGGGCATTCTTTGCGAGGCCGCGCAACATGTCTTGTGCACGCGAGATTTTTTGGCACCGTTTGTAACTGTCAATAAGAACCAGTGCCCTGCAACGGATGTGTTTTCGTTGGTGAAAAAAGTGCTCTTTACGATGAAATTTATTTCAACGCAATTGACCCTGCGGAGGACCTTCGTTTTGGGCATTCTTTGCGAGACGGCCCAAGATGTTTCATGTACAAGACTTCTTTGGCAATTTTTCTACCTATCAATAAGAATGAGTGACCTGCAACAACTGTGTTTTCTTGTGTAAAAAACGTCTTCATTATGATGAAATTTATTCCAACGCGATCGAACTTGCGGAGGGGCTTCGGTTCAGGCTCTCTATGCGAGGCCGCACAAGATATTTCATGCACACTAGTCTTTGGCAATTCTTCTACCTATTAATAAGGACCAATAACTTGCCATGATTGTTTTTCTTTTGTAAAAAAAATGTGCTCTTCACGATTAAATTTGTTCCAATGCAATTGACCCTACTGAGGGCCTTAGTCTCCAACTTTCTTTGCGAGGTCTCGCGAAATCATCTTCTTTCCAAATGCATTTTTTCGTGCGAAGGTTTTTCTTCATGAAAACATGTAATTTTTGAATTTAAATAATAAACATAACTCTTGTATAATAATATTGTTTTTAGGTTTCAATAGATTCGAGGTACTAAATTCCGGTTTGAAAATCCAACATTGACGGTTCGCTCTTTTCGTCAATGTTGGTTTTTTCAAACCGGAATTTAGTACCTCGAATCTATTGAAACCTAAAACAATATTATGATACAAGAGTTATGTTTATTATTTAAATTCAAAAATTACATGTTTTCATGAAGAAAAACCTTCGCACGAAAAAATGCATTTGGAAAGAAGATGATTTGCCGAGACCTCGCAAAGAAAGTTGGAGACTAAGGCCCTCAGTAGGGTCAATTGCATTGGAACAAATTTAATCGTGAAGAGCACATTTTTTTTACAAAAGAAAAACAATCATGGCAAGTCATTGGTCCTTATTAATAGGTAGAAGAATTGCCAAAGACTAGTGTGCATGAAATATCTTGTGCGGCCTCGCATAGAGAGCCTGAACCGAAGCCCCTCCGCAAGTTCGATCGCGTTGGAATAAATTTCATCATAATGAAGTCGTTTTTCACACAAGAAAACACAGTTGTTGCAGGTCACTCATTCTTATTGATAGGTAGAAAAATTGCCAAAGAAGTCTTGTACATGAAACATCTTGGGCCGTCTCGCAAAGAATGCCCAAAACGAAGGTCCTCCGCAGGGTCAATTGCGTTGAAATAAATTTCATCGTAAAGAGCACTTTTTTCACCAAAGAAAAAACATCCGTTGCAGGGCACTGGTTCTTATTGACAGTTACAAACGGTGCCAAAAAATCTCGCGTGCACAAGACATGTTGCGCGGCCTCGCAAAGAATGCCCGAAACGAAGATCCTCCACAGGGTCAACCGAAACTATATTATCATACAAAAGACATGTTTTTTTATTGAAAGATCACATCCTTTCAACAAAAACACTTTTGTACATACGAAACACATTATTATGAAAAACGATTTGTCGAGACCTCGCAAAGAATGCCCGGAATGAAAGTCCTCCGCAGGGTCACTCGCATTGGAATAAATTTCATTGTGGAGAGCACATTTTTCCATAGTAGAAAACACAATTGTTGGTAGTCACAGATTTTCATCAATCGCCAGAAAAATTGTCAAAGTACTCATGTGCATGTATCAGCGATAGACGAGAAGAGATTATGTACCGTCAATGTTGGTTTATTCAAGCCCAAGTTTAGTAATGCCCTTCTATTATACCCCGTAACGATATTATTACACAAATGAGATATTTTCATTGTAAAATCAAATTGTTTAATGAAAAAAAACACCTTTGATCGTAAAACGCATTCGGAAAAAAGACGATTTGTCAAGACTTCACAAGGAATGTCTGAAACGATGACCCTCCGGAGGGTCAATTGCGTTGGAATAAATTTCATCGTGAAGAACATATTTTTTACACTATACAATACAATTGTTGCAGGTCACAGATCCATATTAATCGTTTGAAAAATTTAAAAAATCTTTTGTGCATGAAACGCCGATAAATTAAAAGAGTGTAAAGCCCATCGTATAAGTTGAATCAAAATCATACGTAATTTGTAAAATTTTAAATTTTATATAGATCTTGCGTAAGCTATGCATCTGTTATTCGATGTTCATTTGTAATTTCTGAAAGACGGGAGTTGGAAATAATTGCATTTTTGAAATGTTTCGGACTTTGCGGGCATTCAAACGAGAAGTATGAAAATATTGATGAAGCATGCGTAAAAGATCTTATAAAAATAATCATAGATCGATAAAAGAGACTGTAAAAGTTTAGGTACTCTTCTTTCACGGATAATTACTTCGGAATTGTATTTTTGGAGGTAACATTCTTATCCGTTCGATTTATCACGAATGAACTGAAAAGATCTATTATAGAACTCAAAGAGATGACAAAATATTGGTTTTAATATCCCCGCATTTAATAATGAATGTTTGGATATTTGATTCCATAAGATATCGTAAGACGTGTTGACAGATCGACGCTTTATTTCAGAGTAATAGATGAGGCAGCTAAAATAACAAAACACGATCTCAATCAATTAACAAATGAGTTCTATCCAATACCCCCTTTCGAGATGATGACGAAAATTAATTTTGAGAACTAAACGTTATTTATTCCAGGAATATCAAGACATTTGCAATATTACGGGCCCAGAAGTCCTTCAGTGAGCACATCAGCAGCCGTATCGTTTGCTGCAATATATTCCACTTCGAAATCTCGATTACTTCCCGGACAAAACAATGATGGATTTTAATATGTTTAGTACGATTGTGGAAAATTGAATTCTTTGCGTGTTTTCGTGCACTACAATTGTCGCTAAAAAGTTTTAATTTCGTCATTTTATTGTATCCATATACTTTCAATAATCTCTGAAGATACATGGCGTCCTTTGCAGCTTCATTAAGAACCATTTATTCTCCTTCCGTCGAGGATAACGTGACAGTCGGTTATTTTCGTGATTCCCAAGTAACGACACATTCCCCGAGGATAAATGTAAGCTCGGTGTATGATCTTCTATCTATGATACGATTCCCCCAATCTTTATCGACGTACCCTTCAAAAGATTTTTTTAGTTTTCTTCAACATTAGGCCAAGATTCGACGTTTCTCGTAAAGATCGCAACACTTGATTCGCCGCAGTCCAAACAGTTTCGTCGTACTATAAATTGAATTGACTTGAATAAATTACAGCGTAAGCTATATCTGGTCTAGTACATACGGCATGATACATTAGAAACCTAATCGATTCTCTGTACCGCTGTTTGCATATCTTTTGATTTGTCGAATATTCGTTCTTTTGTAGTTTTGTTCAGAGATCCATCGGGGCTTGTCGAAATTCAAGATACATTGATCTTATATCGATCGAGTATACCTTTTATGTATCCTCGTTTATGCATCGCTGCTCCGTTATTGTTTCGTAAAAATTCTATACCAAGACAGTATTTTATATTGTCAACATGTTTCATCTCGAAACTTTTTGACAAATAATTTGTAAGTTCCTTAATCATGTTTTGATTCCGTGGTGTGTCCAAAATGTAATCGACATATTCCGTCATTATGAGTATTTCGTTTTTGGATTGTTGATAGAAGACGCAAGGATTCTCGTTTGATTGAATCAATTTGAATTTCTTTACTTCTTCTGCCAATCGTACGTGCCATCAACGATCTGCTTAATGTAGACCATAAAATGCTTTCTGGAGAAGACAAACTTCGTTGCCTACTTCTAGTTCTTTTAACATAACTCGTGCGGCATTGCCGATTCTGCTGGACGACTTTCCAGTACGAATAATCTCTTCCAAAATTTTGTTAGGGCTTTCAGGAACTTCCATGTAAATATTTTCCTCTAACATACCGTTTACATGAGCTATTGTGACATCGAATTGTTGAATGTTCATGTCGAACTTGACAAGTAAAGCCGTCATTATTCGAATCGAGCAGAGTCCAGTCACCGGTGCGAAAGTTTTGATAAAATCGATTTCGGAATGTTGAGAAAATCCTTTTGCAACAATCCTCACCTTTTTCTCTAACGTTCGATCTAAATTATATTTATTTCACAGAATCACGTGACTTCCAACGACTTCCTGATTTTTTGGTGGATCGACTACGTTCTACGTATCATTTTTCATAATTGATTTCAGTCCGCGGCCATAACTCGGAACCATTCACCTGAATCGGCACTGTTGACAACTTCGCAAATTGAGGTTTCTGCAATACAAAAAACACATTCGGTACCCGTCTTTACGTTTGGGTTTTCTTTTATTGCATTAACCATTTGATACTCCTTTCGCGGCCTCCCTCTTAATCCAGTCATTATTTTATTTGGTCTTCCTGGACCTCGTCTCGGTGCTTCTCTCGTTTCGTATTCCTGGAGTCTTCTTCTCTGCTTTCTTCTTCTTCTTAAAAATCTTCGTTGTTATTTTCGATATTTTCATTGTTGTATTCTCCGATTTGATTCAGCGGCGCTTCAAGCAAATTATTCTCAATTCCTTTCAATGACAATTCGATTTCTCTAACTTTCGAGATTCCTTGTGTTTTTCAAGAATAATGGACTCCCCATTATTTCTTTCAAACGAATTTTCTTTGAACTCGTCTTGAGTTTCGTCGTTCAAGTTCTTTGAACTTGAATTTCCATCTAGCGTAATAACGATTTTTTATTCTTCCGTTATCCGTACTCTGTATGCTTTTGATGTCTCCGAATAACCAACGAAAATTCCTTCTTTTGATCGAGCGTCATGTTTTTCGTTGCCCGACTCCCGAATTAAGGCTACGACTCAGGAATTAAAGTAAGTTACAGTTAAGCGTCTTCGAATTCCATTTTCTCTTAAGAGATCTTCCATATTTTTGCTCATGTATTCCTTATCGTCGTTGGTTTCCTAGAGTTTGATTTTCTTTTCCGTTTGCATTGCCGCGATCGCATTATATTCTTTAAGAAGATTACAAAATTCCATCTTTCGTTTTAATCATTCGCACTTCGCACCATTTCGATTAGTCATTTATGAAAATGACGAAGTATCGCGCATTTCCATTCGACGCGACTCTCATTAGTCCACAAATGTCCGAATGTACGATTTTTAAAAAGTTTGGAACTTCCTTCCGTTTTCTTCGGAAATGTTCTTCATGACGCATAAAAATCTTATCATCTTTCCGCGAAAATAAATATCGCAATTTAAATTTTCTTTTGCTTCACCCAGCTTCATTCCTAGAACCGCTCCAGTTTTATGTCCGCTTACGAGATCATGCATATTCATATGTCCCATCCGGCAATCCAAATTATCGGTTGCTTCGAACGGCGATTCTGTCACCAAGTTGTCAACGGCATCCTTTTCTTTCACCAGTTCTGCCCACCTGCGAAATCGCATTTCCGGCTTTGTTGACAACAGAGGCTTGGTTTTTTTTTTAAAATCACGTCGTATCCATGATCAGTAATCTTACGAATAATAAATTCGTTTGTAAATCTGGTGAATAGTGAGCATCGTGCAACTTCAGATTCGTGGATTTTTTTTTAAATTTGCTTGCAATCGTAACAGTTTCTCGAAATTTTATATCTGTCGAAGAATCATTAGCGAGATTCAGTTTTTGATTTTTCGTTTCAGTAATCGTAATTGAATTTTCTTCATCTTTACATAAATGCGAAGTGCATGAGCTATCAAGATATCAGTCTTCGTCAAGACTTTCCGATTTCGCTTCGAAAGCTTGCTGAGAAGTTTTTTATTTTGCGTAAAAACTAAAAAGCTTTTCGCTGTATTCGCGTTATTGCAATTTACTTATGTGACCTTTCTTTCCACATCGATGGCACTTGAATTTAAACAGCTCCTTTTGTTTCATGTCTGTTCTAACGCTCGTCGAATTTTTATTTCATTTTTTGATAAAATTTTCGTTCGCAATCATTGCTTCCGATGAAATGATGTATGTACCGTTTTTCGAGCATCTGCCTTCTCAACGATTTTTTGTCTCTTCTTGAGTCAGAAATTTACTGCGCCACTCGATTGCGCGACGAAAATGCTTAAAACGCAAAGGAAGACTATATAATAATATAATTCTTAATAAATCTGGATTGATGCCCATAGACACTTAGTTCAGTTTATCTAATGTGTCGAAAAATTTTCGAAGATGATTTCTAAAGTCATCGTTATCGTCCATCCGATGCAACGTTAATCTTTTTGGTAGTATTTAACCCATACCTCATTTGATGTAACGCAAATTTTAATCTGCATCAATTCGCTTGAATTTATTTATAAAATCATGTCTGATTTCGCCTTTCGATCTTCGTTTTCCCACGTTGCTATTGCTATTGCTATTGCGACTGCGTTTCCAGCACTACGAGCGGGTTTTCTTTTTCCTCCGTAACGTACAATCATGCACCGTTTTTTATCAACAGAGCTTCTATGTTCTAAATTGTTTGTCCATGTATCGTCATACGAGAAACATAAAAATATCGATGAAGCGTGCGTCAAAGAGCTTATAAAAAATAATCATATATCGATAATCGAGACTGTAAGAGTTCGGATGGATTCTTCGTGCGCAGAAAATTACTTCGGAATTAGATTTTTGGAGGTAACTGTATTATGCGGTCTATTTATAAAAAGCGAGTTCAAAAGGTCTGGTATAAAACTTAAAGAGATGACAAGTTGAAATATAAAACACTGTCGCTTTTGTATAAATTACACATACTCACCATGTACTCTGTTTCAACATGTCTACGGGTAATTATGAATAAATGAATATAAACGTTTAAACGAAATTAACCTGTATCGTCTATTACACATAACCTTCCTCCTATAAAATACGGTTGAGAAGATAACTTACCGACATACGGTATTTACCGACCGACAATAAAAAAAGAACTGTTTTACCGACTGTAAGATATCCGAGGAAACTCTAGTCACGTGGCTGCCAAGGCACGTGCTTGCACGCCGCTTCTGGCGAGGGTGGTGGCCCAGCGTAGGGATCAATCAACGCTCGGGAAATTTGCGAGGGTGTGAGGCCCCATATAGTGCGCTATACCGGATAAGTGACCAGTACGGAGACCAATCACTGCTCGGGAAATTCTGAGGGGGTGAGGCGACCCGGACGGGGACCAATCAGCGCTCGGGAAATTTTGAGGGTGCGGGTCGACCAGTATAGGGACCAATCACAGCTCGGGAAATTTTGTGCGGGCGGAATGACCAGTATAGGGACCAATCAGCGCTCGGGAAATTTCGGGGGGGTACCACCCTCAATCCGTCTGCGCCACTCTGGTGGGGGTGGATGACCAGTATAGGGACCAATCAGCGCTCGGGAAATTTCCAGATGTTGGGGTAGGGGGCGTGGCTAAGGGGTGGGGGGCCAATCACAGACGACCATGAGGCCCAAAGTGGTGGGGGTAGGGACAGACAGGGAGGGGGCGGGGCCAGAGGGAGAGGGGTGGGGGAAGGACCCGGTCTCCCTATCCTGGTACCTTACTACTGACGAAGAACTGTTGAAGAATTTTCACGATGATAGAATTCGAGAAAAATTCACCCGACATTATCATATCTCAGCATTATGTGAACGGATTAACATAAAAATGGTATCAATGGAAAGATAACTTTTTTTAAAGATGACTATAGTTCCTAAATGTTAAAAAAGTTGTCGTGTTTTTTAGTAATATCGAATTGAAATGTAAAAGGGGCGTGGTCCGAGGCGTATTCGGGTATATAAGAATGCGCGGCAGTCTCGACTGGGGTTCTTTCAGTTTTTTTTAATACTTGGCATCGAAACGCTGCTCCATCTCTTGATTTGTATTTTACATGAAATTTGATTCACATTTTGTCGATAAAACTAATCATTCCGTTATGAAATTGGTGAACTCTCCGAAAAATTGAACTTTGACATTGAATAACTTTTAAACGAGTGGACTTATCAAAAAGTAACCTGAAACCTTTTTTGTAGAGCTTCCAATTCTGTATGAAGATATGTCTGCAGATTTCTCGTATTGTGAATCTTTTGTTGGTTATAAAATTCAGATTAATTCGCCCAATATTATGATATCTCAGTATCGCGTGGGCGGAAAACAAACAATGGTATCAAATGAATGATAAAATTATTTCTAGATCAGTAGAGCTCGTAGATCTTAAAAAGATGGTCGTATTCTTCAGTAATATCGGATTGAAATTCAAATCGGGTTCGGCGGGAGGCATATTCGCGTATATAAGAATGCGCAGCGATCGTGACTGAGTTCTCTCAGTTTCTTCAATACTCGTCGAGACGCTGCCGCGTCTCTTAATATATAAGCAAAGCTCTTAATATTAATATTTTGAGATCTCTCATCACGAATTTCCATTTAAACAATATCGGAACAAAAATGTTCCAACTTCGAAATGTCATATCTCGGCTTCAAGTCAGATTTTGCCGGAAAAAAGTGAAACTTACTCTAAATTTAACCAGGGATTGCGAGCGAATCGCGAGCGAGCCGAAGAACAGGTGAAATCTCCGATCCTTGCGAGTTTTGCTCATTCAGTCAGCATGCTCGTACCGAGCAGGTAGCTATATAACTCGTTGGCGAGTTAATACCCCCGCGATATAACTCTTCGAAAGAACGGCAAACGAAACTCGGGAGACGATCCCCTCCTCGAACGAGCGCCCAGTCGGAAGGATCGGGCAGCTTAAATCGTTCAACGATTGAATCTCGGCGCTCTCGACATGTAAAAGATCTTCAAGGATCGGATCCCCACGATCTCGACGGAGTATAACTCCACGAGGAGCAAAACCGCTCGCCAAGCGACAGGGCTTCGATCTTTACCTGAGTTTGGCTCTCCGCACGGTCATCGCTAGTATGCATATACCTATATAGATGAAAACGGAGCGCACAGGCATAAACGAGCGTACATATATATATGTGTGTATTTATATATACGTTACTGAAAAAAATTAAGAGATCAACAAATTTTTCAGTTTTTTAGTGATTTTTTACAATGCCGTATCTCAGTGAAAAATTGTCCAATTGAGGTCTTGAAAAAGTATTTTGAAGCTTCAAGTTTCTAGTTTTAAGATCTTTCAGCCAAAAAATTTTCGAAGCTATAGGTTTTACGCAATCCTGAGAAATAGTAAGACAAACCAATCTTTTTTTTTTGATGCAGTTACTAGGAAAAAATTTTTTCAGATAAATTATTACATGAACTGAATAATAGCTTGTTTATTTAACCTCAATTTGCTTTTCGTTGAGTCCTCGCTGTGACCATTTTTCGCTGAGATATTGGACTTTTAATGAAAGAAGATCCTTTTGTATTCAACCATTGATATCTCAGCAACCAATGATCGCACATCAATCAGAAGGAGCGTCTCACAAACTTAAATTAATGCTCTGAAAAAAATGTCAATCGTTTTTTGAAAAAAACAATTTTCCCATTCTTGCCATGAATTTGAAAAAACAGGAGAAAAAAGGCTATTTATTGTTTTCTTTTGGAAATAAAAGGCAAAATTAAAAATATTGATAAAACGACTAATGTAGAGCGTAACTTTTACAGCTCAACATACCTACAAAGACACTGTAAAGTTTCAATTTGATCTATCGAATGTTTTTTTTTGTTCCGAGTTTCAAGCAATCGAATTTTTGAAAAAAATTGAAGAATCATGTTTATTGCCCCTAAACACTTCGTCATCACCATTAAAATGAGGAAATATTTTTTTGAGCTTTTTTCACATTTTTATCGCAAACAATGTTTAAATTTATGAAAGAAAATAAAATTTACAAATTTTTGGAAAATTTGTTTGAAAAATGTTTAGAAGATTTTGAAGAAACTCACTCCTTCAAAAATTGTTCAAAGGTAAAATTAAATTTGGAATAAATTTCCCTTTTATTTTTAGTTTCCCGGAAAATGTTAAAGCTTATTACTAAATATCGTGAAATCTTTCTTCAAAAAAACGTTCAAATTGCATTATCATAAATAACTTAATTTTTAAGGAAATAGCCAACAGTAGTTAACACATATTCACAGTCTAATAAACATATCTATTGGACCGTGAATAACTTTTGAAGGAGAGTGTTTATCGAAAAATCATGAGGAACGTTTTCTGTAGAGCGTCCAATTCCCTACAAGAACATGCATCGCTCGTTTTGGTATATCGATTTGAAGCCGAGGTGAAAAATTTCGAAGGTCGACTTTTTTTTTCCTGTGTCATTTAAATATTAAAAAATAAATTTGCGACGAGAGACCTCTAAATATTAATATTCAGAGCTCTGCTTTAAACAGGAATCTTTTTTTTACTGTCGTGAAGGTAATTAATTGGAGATTGCGAATTAAAAAAATAGTCTCATTTTTTAAAAGCATAGTAACGATGATACGGAGAGCAAAATTCTGATAAGGATCGAAACGTCTCGCCTCGTGAGAGGTTTCGATCCTCAGACTTAGTATACCTATATATATCTCTGTCTCGCTTCCTCGCTCTATATCTCTCTCTCTATATCTATATACATATATATCAGCGCTTATTCCCGTACACCCCGTGATAATATATATAGGTATAGACATTGTAGCGATGACCGTACGGAGAGCAAAAATCAGGTAAGGATCGAAACCGCTCGACTCTCGACGAGTTTTACTCCTCGAGGAGTTATACTCCATCGAGCCCATGCGCATTCGATCCTCGGCGATCGACCCGTTCAATGAGTTCCGACGGGAGATCCCATTAAATCAGTATACCTATATCTCTCTCTCTGTATACGTATATATTAGACTGATTCACGAAATTATATATATATTTTTTTTGAAATCTCCGATTAAATACTTTCGGGGAAGTGAAAAAGATGCCTGTTAAAAGCAGAGCTCCGAATGTTGATATATTTAGAAGTCTCTCGTCGTTAATTTAAATTTTAGGATTAAATGTTGCAGGAAAAAAAATTTCAAACTTTGAAATTTTTGACCTCGACTTCGTGTGAACTACTGTTGGCCATTTCTTTAAAAATTAGGATATTTACGATAATGCAATTCAAACTTTTTTTTTAAGAAAGATTTTGCGATATTTAGTAATAAGTTTCAAATTTTTTCCGGAAACTAAAAAAAGGAAAATTTACTCAAAATTTAGTTTCAACTTTGCATAACTTTCGAAGGAGTGAGTTTTTTGAAAAATCTTGAGAGACCTTTTTTGTAATGCGTTCTATTTCCTGTAAGCATATGGATCGCAGATTTTGGTACGGGGACTTGAAGTCGAGGTATGACATTTCGAAGTTTAAACATATTTTTTCCTGTATTATTTAAATGGAATTTCTGATAAGAGATCTCAAAATATTAATATTAAGATGAGCTCTGCTTATATATTATATATATAAGCAGAGCTCTCAATATTAATATTTTGAGATCTCTTATCGTGAATTTTAATTTTCTATTCGAATAATACAGGAAAAAAAATTTCGGAATTTTATACCTCAGTTTTAAGTCAATGCACGCAAATTTGGGATGCTTTTTTTTTACGGAATGGAATGCCCTACCATAAAGGTCTTAAGATTTTTCAAAAAAATCCTTCAAAAGTTATCCAAAATTATCCAATCATCCAATTATCCAATTTCAATGCCTATACCTATATATATTATCACAGGGTGTACAGGAATAAGCGTGGATATATATGTATATAGATATAGAGAGAGAGATATATATAAAGCGAGGGAGCGAGACAGAGATATATATAGGTATACCGAGTGTGAGGATCGAAACCTTTCACGAGGCGAGACGTCCGATCCTTGGTCATCATTACTATACCTATACCTATATACATTAACACGGGGCGCACAGGAATGAATGGGCGTATATATACGTATATAAGCAGAGATCTTAATATTAATATTTTGAGATCTCTCATCACGACTGTCCATTTAAATAATACAGGAAAAAAAATGTTTATACTTTGAAATGTCATACCTCGACTTCAATTCCCTGTACCAAAATCTGCGATACATATTCTTATAGGGAATGGAACGCTTTACAGAAAAGGTCTCTCAAGATTTTTTTTGAAAAACTCACTCCTTCGAAAGTTATGCAAAGTTAAAATTTAATTTAGAGTAAATTTCCCTTTTTTTTAGTTTCCGGAAAAGTGTTGAAATTTATTACTAAACATCGTGAAATCTTTCTTGAAAAAAAAGTTTAAATTGCATTATCGTAATTAACCTAATTTTTAAAGAAATTACCACACAAATTCGAGGTAAAAAATTTCAAAGTTTGAAATTTTTTTTCCTGCAACATTTGAATTTAAAATTTAAATTAACGACGGGAGGCTTTTAAATATATCAACATTCGGAGCTCCGCTTTCAACAGGCATCTTTTTCACTTCCCCGAAAGTATTTTATCGGAGATTTCAAAAAAAAAAATCTAATTTCGTGAATCAGTCTAATATACGTATACAGAGAGATGTATATAGGTATACTGAGTCAATGGGATCCCCCGTCGGAACTCATTGAACGTGTTGATCATCGAGGATCGAATGCTCATGGGCTCGATGGAGTATAACTCCTCGAGGAGTAAAACGCGTCGAGAGTCGAGCGGTTTCAATCCTTACCTGAATTTTGTTCTCCGTACGTCCATCGCTACAATGTCTATACCTATACATATTTCATCACGGGGTGCACACATGATGGATATATATGTATATAGATATGGAGTTTTAAGATATAACGGTACTCAGAAAATTATGAAATTCTCAAAAACTCAAAAAAATGCGATCCCAAAATTTTGAAAAAATCTACACTACCCTTTTTCATATAATTGAATAATTTGACGAAATGGCAATTTTTCAGAGTGGGAAACTTTTCGACCGTTCGAAATCGCACGGAATGCATTATATGTATATTATATAAATATATGTGGCATTCCACGGTATTTCGATCAAAATCTTAGCTTGATGATTTTGATTTTCCTCTGAATTTTTTCTATAAATCAGGACATTGAATAAAGTTCTACCAAATTTTTTTAGAATTTTTCAGTCACGCGTTTTTGGATTAATTTTTTTATTTTTTTTAAACGGGATAACTTTGTAAAATCTGAAAAAAATTAGAAAAATCTAATAAATATAACAAATTTTTTGGTCTTTGTTCCATAACGGAGATTTCAATACTCTATTAGTCAAATTAAAAAAAAAATTTACTTATAGAATTCCAAAATCTCCATTTCCAACAAAGCCCAAAAATTTTGTTATATTTTATTAGATTATTCTGCATTTTTCCAGATTTTACAAAGAGGTCTCTTTAGAAAAAAAAAATCTAAAGAACGCCTGACCAAAAATTTCTGAAATACTTTGGCAAAAACGATTTCAATCTGTTTTTTTATATAAAAAATTTCGAGGAAAATCGAAATGATCTCGGCAAGATCTGATCGGAATGTCGTGGAAAGGCACGACAAAACCTTGTTTCAATGATTTCGATTTTTCTCTTAATTTTTTTATATGAAACAACACTTGAAAAAAATATTCCTGAATTTTTTCAGAATTTTTGGTCACGCGTTTTTTGGATTTTTTTTAAAGGGACCTCTTTGTAAAATCTGAAAAAATTCAGAATAATCCAATAAAATATAACAAAATTTTTGAGCTTCGTTCCAAAATGGAGATTTTAAAACTCTATGAGTCAACTTTTTTTTAAAAATTTTTTGAATTTGACTCATAGAGTATTGAAATCTCCGTTATGGAACAAAGCCCAAAAAATTTGTTATATTTTTCTAGATTTTTCCGCATTTTTTCAGATTTCACAAAGTTGTCGCGTTTGTTTTTCAAAAAAAAAAATGAACCCAAAAAACGCGTGGCTGAAAAATTCTGAAAGAATGTGGGAAATTTTTTTGAATGTCCTTATTTACATAAAAAGTTTAGAGGAAAATTGAAATCATCAAGGTAAGATTTTGATCGAAATACCGTCGAATGCCACATATATTTACATAGATATATGTTATTATTTGTTGATCCGGTTTACGATAGCCCGGCTTGCGTTAGTGCTTACCTATCGACTGTATGTATCATAATTGTTCGTTACATTCATCACTGGTGATAATTGTCAAGCAAAAATCGAAATAAAAGAATAACAGGAAATGATAATTTAGAAAAACAACGGAATTAGTGGAAATAAATTACAACAATTCGCAATTAATCATGTTAACAAAAATTTGTATTTCAATACTCCTGTTTCCCAAGAATTTAAAGATGAAAAAATAATTGTCGGCTTGAAATAAACAAAAAAGATTGTCGCAACGTAAATAACTATTAACGGTTGCATGCACAAAAGAAAATGAAGCATTCAAAAACAATCGTCATCTCAATAGTAGAATATTTGAAAAAAAAATACGTTTCCATTGAAAAGATTACATTAATCATAATACGTAATCTATGAGATTTTTGCAGTAACAATTTTTTAAAAGTTCAATGTTTTATTATTTCATGTGAAAATGCCGTTTTAATATTTGATCCAATCGTCAAGATCGTACCTATATAATGTAACGCAAAACAAAGAGGGAAACATCCTATGCCCAACGAGATCGGGCCAGGTAAAGATCGAAACCCTTTTGCGTCGCTCGAGGTTTTGATCCTCGGCGAGTTTTACTGGAAGAGTTCTCGGACGTTTCGATCCTCATAGGATCGATCCGATGGACTCGAGACACCCAATAACTCGCGATAGGATGGAAACCTCGTCCGAGAACTATTAACTCGCTCGCGATACGATCCCCAAAAATAAATGTCTCCCCGACTCGCGAGGAGAGGGGAACTACCTGAGTCGCTTTGCGCTCCCTCTCCGATTCGATTGTCCCGGTATACCATAAAGTTCCTCTCGCGATACGAGCTACCCTTCGTATACCTGCAATGTGCTCGCTCAAGGACAGTGTTGCCAGAATGAAATTTCTCGACGTGCTAGATGGCGCCACGAAACGTACTAGAATCCGAACTTTCGTACCAGAATTCAAATTACGGTTGATTATATAATATTAAATGTATGATCGACATTTTTAAGGCTTTGCTTTTGCAGTTATTATAATTATACATATGGAACGGAAAATATGGATGTGGGAAGGGATAATTTGAATAATCAGGCATGTCACATCGCGTATATTTAATATATTTATTTTTACCACACATCGAAATTGCTAGAAATCGTTCATTTCTAATACCACTTTTTTCTGTTTTCTGTTATTTTATGATTATAAAAATGTTATATTTGTATTTATATTTGTTATATTATATTATATTATATTCATAATGTTATATTTGTACCACGGATGGAGTCGAAGTCTCTCGAGTTCATGAGAATATCCAATAAATATAAAAACAATGCATATATATATAAAGCCAATAATGAACTAAGGATAAAGAGTATCATTTTAACTCACATTTAACTTAGTGACTTTGTTTGACCAGGTTCATATTCGTTATAAGAATTCAATTAATCGTATTTAGGAGTGCGCTTTAACAATGAAGCATTCGGCTCCCACGTGTGACACAAGTTCGTTTCACCGAGCAATTGTTTTGCATGCAAAATATTTTCACATGTGTCCACGTGGAGTCGGTTCCGTGTCTTCGTTTTCATTAAAGTTAATTGAGAGAACACTCTCTCCGCTGCTGCTGACGAATGTGGCAAACAAAGCAGTCCTTTTACGAGTTTCGAGAGATTGGGGAACATAGGCTCTTCTAATTCATTCGATGTTTTGAATATTTTCGTCCAAAATGATTCCATGCTCTCTTTTTTATATGTCTGAAGCTCGGCCACGTCAGGTAAGAGCCGCCATTCACTATTAAGTTTTTCGATATCCTCGACGAGGTTAGGAAATAACTTTATAGCCGCGGTAGCAATAGTGGGAACTTGTCCTCCTCAAGCTATCTTAGGATCAAAGTGACTCACGAATAAGAGAGTCGGATTCTGAAAGTCGAATCGTTTTTTGATTTGTTCAGACAATACCACGTAAAACGCGAGAGCGTGAGTTTTGAAATTCTGGATCTCTTTTGGATCGATGTTTCCACTCTTCATGAGCAATTCCGTTTTCGCTCCGAAATATATATTTTCCAGAGGAATAAAGTTTTTTGGATTGCTGAGCTCGACTGCTTCGAGTTGAACGCTATCGAGATAATCTTTGCTCACGTAATTACGGAGGATATTACGGTAAAGGTCTCTTACTCGAGTCAATAGTAAGTGTAACTTTGGCTTCTCCGCTTGAAACTCGAGGTTCAATCTATTCACCATATTCAGAATATAGGAAAGAAACGTGAAATAGATTTTGAACGCCGAACTCTTGAGCTGAGAGAGAATCGTCTGACTGGCGGGAAGGTTATCTTCGAAAACCTCGTTAGTAAAGAAGAGGATAAGAGCTTCCCAATTCTCTAATACGCGATCGACTGCTGCCTATTATATGGGAGTAAAATAACGTATCATTGTTAAGCCACATTCGAGAAACAGTTAACAATATTCGCGAGCGATAGTTGGAAAGTACCTAGAAATTCTTAAAGTAGCAAGAATTAAAAACTGAGTTCTTAGTAGAAAACTTGAATACTTAGTCAGTCAATACTTGGACGGACAGCCATCTCGTTTGACTGGGGTGGAGCATTTTATGTGGTTTTAAATTAACAAACGCCTGACACTCTTGAAACTTCTCCAATCGATTGCTGCTGTGCGAGAAATATTTATAAATAGACCGGATCATTTCTTCAACGCTTTTAGGTAAGTGTAGTGCGGCTGCCGATGAACATAAATGGAAGGAGTGACAGACACATCCCAACACAAATACGTGTGGCAAAATCTGCTTAAACCGCGCCTGGACTCCACTGATGTTACCCATCATCACCGATGCGTTATCGGCGGCGAACCCTATCATATTCTCAATCGGAATTGCGAGACTTTGTAGGTGTTTGGTAACGGCGTTGAAAAGATTTTCTGCGGTGCAGCTCGTAACTTTGATGAGACCAAGGAAATTATCTTTGCATTTCTCAACGCTCTTGTCATAAAATCTCGCGACGATAGCGAGACATTTTTTGGTGCCGATGTCCGTCGTTTCGTCGATAATAAGAGAATATGCGGTCTGTTTGAGCTTCTCCGAAATTTGCGTCTTTTGCTCAGCCGCAATACAATCTGTTAAATTCTTTGCTTTTGTACGAGCACATTTCAAGGCCTTTGCGACATCTGAATCCGGACACACCGAAGCAATGAATTTTGGGAGATGATCCATTAAACTAAATGGCAAGTTATGTTCATGAAGAAACAGGGTCATTTTGAATTCCGCCGTCTTCAACACTTTTTCTCGATGCGCTGATTTTCGACACTGGTCATCACCCATATATGTCTCTATCGTAGCAGTTTTCTCAGCCTTTTTGCAATTCGCCTTGTGCAATTCGGTATCCTCGTGCCTCCTCCTTTGATCGTTTTACCGCATGCCTTGCAGAAGGCTGTCGACTTACCCAACTGCATCCGCATTTCAAGCCAGCGATAATTTTTTTTCCATTCCTCCTTAAATTTTTGCGGGTACCATTTTTTTTTTCGCTCGTGATCGTGATGACTCGTCCGGTTCATCGTCGGTATACTCGGTATCAGTATCAGGAGCATCAGTTTCGGTCGACTTCGTCGAATCGATTGATGGCAAACTACGAAAAAAATTATCCTTTCATGTTTAGCTTTCGCACAAAAAGAGCTTTGTTGTCGAAAAAATCGTATTTTTCGAGATTTGTATGTCCTTATAGTGTTCCCAATGTCCAAAGCGCCAAAAAAACATATTTAAAAACTGTGTATGCGTGAGCTGGCCTCGAAAAATTCAAATTCAAAGCACAAGTAGACCAGCTATTTCGGTCGACTCAGTGCCAATTTGATTGAAATTAGAAGACAAATATAAATTTGGCGCGATTTTTAATGTTTTGCGAAACGTTCGTAGGTGCACTAATTTTCGTAATTTTGTAGTTATCAAACTCAAACTGTGTGCACAAATGCATTTAATGACAAGAATGATTAATACTGAATTTGAGAAAAATCGTTTTAAAGGTTTAGCTGCAAGCAAAATTTTAGATTTAAAAAAAAAAATTTTACAAACAAGCTTTTATTTCTTAGTATATTCAATATTTTTGTACTTTTCACAGTATCAACTATCAAGTTTTCATTTTGCGAAATTTATTAGACAAAATTGTTTCACACAATTGATTAGTACCCTTTTTGTTCAAAATTTATGCAAAAATAATAATTGCCAGAATTTTTTTGCAAAGAATTCAAAAACGCTTGTAAAAAAATGCCTGTAAACGCTCTTTTATTATTTCGTGGCTATTGAGATCAACTTGTTTGGAAAAATTTTCTATATAAATAGGACAGTTGATATTGAATTTAGAAAGAATGACATATCTGAGGTGCGAAGTTCGTAAAATTTTGAAATTTTCGAACCTTTTCCCTTTATCCTTCGTATTTGATGGATGTGGAACTATCTCGTTACCAGCGGAAGGGGTGCGACTGCTTTTTGGGATCAAGTACCTGTTTAAAAAAAAAAAACAATCTCAATTGAAAATATTGGAATGAATATCGTAAGGACACGGTGAGTGAGAGAGAATTCGAGGGTCTCATTAAGTAAGTCTCCATCGATGGGTTCATTAGTTGGAGTTTAGTTGCTGAAGAGCATGAGTGCGATGAGAGATAAATCGGCAGAAACTTACTCATTGAGTTCAATTTTGGAGTTTGTATTTTAAAGAGATTAGTGGTTGAGTTTGGGTTTGGATTTGAATTTTGAGGTTATAAGTTGAAATTTTTATGCAGATGCGAATTTTTAAGGTTATGCACTTTGGTGGGAAGGGGACATGAAATGGTGCATTATTCAGAAAATTTTAACAAATAATTGTTACATACTTATCCATTATAATCGTTGACGAATTGATCGAGGAATCGCCAAGACGCACTCACATAATATTATAGTAATCGTAATAACGACGAACGGTAGCAACGAGGAGATTAAAAACAATGAAGAAGAATGGCATCCCGCAGTATTTTTTTCGCACACTCGCGTCGTAACCGTCATTGCCCGTTGTTGGTATTTTGGTAAAGACCTTAGCTTAGGGGGCGTTTTCACTTCGCCTAGCGGTTAGCGCTATTAACCCCCCTCCACATTACCGTTAATGGCGTTAATACGGGGAAAAAACATGCTGCGACGAAAACGTACTAGATTGATGAAAGACGTACTAGCGTACTAGATTCCCCTAAATCGTACCAGATCTAGTACAATTGTACTAGACTGGCAACACTGCTCAAGGATTAAATCCCCAATCGAGCAAAACGCCATTTTATAAAAATTTGAAAAAACCGTGATAATATATACAAAATTTTAAGCTATCACCCGTAGTGGGCAGATTTTTTTTTCTGTGGTTTACAAGCTATTAACGTTCTCAAAATTCCAAAAAAATCTCAAATAGCTCACCTCGAGCAGATACTGAATTATTTTGGTACTCAAATTGAGTATCTGCTCAAGGTGAGCTATTCGAGAATTTTTTGGAATTTTGAGAACGTTAATAGCTTGAAAACACAGAAAAAAAATCTGCCCACTACGGGTGATAGCTTGAAAATTTTAATATATTATTACGGTTTTTTCAGAATTTTTTTAGATTTTTAAAAAATGGCGCAATAAAAAAATGTTTTTTTCAAAATCCATTACGCGAAACACAAAAAAAAATCTGCCCACTACGGGTGATAGCTTAAAAATTTTGATATATTATCACGGTTTTTCAGAATTTTTTCAGATTAAAACAAATGGAGTTTTTTTCAATTTTTTTCTCCAATAAGGGATGTGTCGAAAAATCTAAAAAAATATAAGAGTGTATTTTAGACTCAATGCGATCATATAAAAAAAAATGACACAAATCCGAGAAGGTGAGGGAAACGGACTTACACACTTGGGCTAGATTACCTCATATATTAGGGATTCTTTCGGCTCGGGCGCTACGCGCCTTTCCGTAGCCCCAAACCCGAACCCCAAACCCAAACCTGACTCCTCGATTCTTGTACATGGCGGTGGTGGTGGCGGCAAAATATCTATATAATGTAGAGATATATATATATACATATATATATTTGAGGCATTCCATGCGGTTGCGAACGGTCAAAAAGTTGTCCACTCTCGAAGAAATTGAAATTCTGTCAAATACTTTCATTATATGAAAAATAATAGTGTACGATTTTTCAAAATTTCCTAAGTATCGTCATATTTTGGGAGCATACGATTAAACAGAAAAATGTTTTGGACCAAAAAGTTGCAGTTTTCCATAAAATTTGTGAAATTTTTTTTTCCACTTTTTCGAGTTCAAAAATGATCATTTTCATCAAAAAAAAAGAATTAAACTTCTGTCACATATAAATATTCCCTTCGTGAATTATAATAATTAACATCAAGAACTACAATTTTATTTTTTTAATTGAATTAAGTTCCAAACGTACTTGAATTATAATTCTTAATGTTAATTGTTGTAATTCGCGAAGGAATTATGTGAGAGAAGTTGCATTATTTATATGAACATAATTGGAATTAACTATTGTAGTCATAGAAGAAAAAAAAACTCAAAATTACGAAAAACAAAAAATCGAAAACAATTTTTTTCATTAAGAAGTTATTTGAACCCTATCCTCAGTAAAATCGCAAAATTTTTGATTTTTACTTAGAATTTTATATTTCTTTTTAACAAATATTTTTTTCAAAGAAAATTAAGAAAGAAATTTTTTTCGATATTTTGTTCCATAAGTACATTGAAAAAAAAATGACCTCACCAGTTAGAATATCTTGGTTATTGAAGAAGTTATGGATATTTTCAGAGGATTTTTGAAAAGATCAATAACTCCGGGATAGAGAACTAAACATTTACATGGATACTTATTATTGCATGCATAATAACATTAAAAAATATGAAACATGGAAGTGGGTCACCGACAAAACGTCGTTGAATTTATAGGGAATGACATATATCTGTACTCTGTATACCTATAGTATATATATATATATATATATATATGTGTGTGTGTGTGTGTGTGTGTGTGTGTGTGTGTGCTCCGGATAATTATATATAGATATACATATAGGTATCCAGAGTCGGTGAGAACTCCGGTCGTAACTTATTGAGAGTACGGAGAACAAAACTCAGGAAAGGGAGAAAACCTCTCTGCTTCTCGTGACGTTTTACTTCTCGAGGATTAATACTCCCTTGCCTCGTTTGACGGTTTGCTCCTCGCGGAGTTTTACCTTCTGGAGACCGCAAGTATTAAATCCTCGAAGGAGTAAAACTATTCGATCCTTTTGACTCTCCGTTCTTTTTACGATTTCCTTGTTTGGGAGTTATTGGACCCTTCCATCATTAGGTAGCCGATCCTTTCACGAGCGCGATCCCGGTCCGAGTGTTATTCACCCCTCTCTCGAATGGTTTTCATCCCGCAAGGATTAAATGGTCGGTGAGTTTTGGACTACCTGCTCCCTACGAGCGTGCTTCGTCGAGGAGTTAAACTCGTGAAGAGTGGGGATTTTACCTGCTTCTCGACTCGCTCAGGATTTCCTCTCAATCCATTTGTTTAATACGTAAATTTGTAATTTATTATTCGCCATAGTGCCCTTATCCGAGCTGTCCAGAACGTAACTGCTGAAAGTGTGATACTCGCTCGTCTTGCTCAGTCGCTTTTTCCCACACACACACACACACACCTCACTCCCTCTCTCTCACTCTCTCCTCAGACATCACAATTCTTCCACCTTTAATTTTAATTTCTCATCAACCTTAGTGATCGGCGAAGTCCGGAGTTACCGACACTCTTTATAATCTGATTCTTGTAACGCTTGTGCAGAGCATTATTTTCATCTCGCATGATGAACGTAGATGGCGAGGTTTGTTTAACGATCTCACCTTGACGCCTCTTTTCCGGTCGTATACTATAATCGGCTATATGGACATTATCGTCTTCGCTTAGGTCTAGTTTACGGTTTCCTCTGTTTGCAATTATCTTCGCGCGCTGGCTTTTTTTGAATTTTTGAAAATACATCAGGCTTTAGCATATCGAAAAGAGTTCGCATATTCTGCTTAAACATAAGCTGATACGGGCTTTCCCCGGTCGTACAGTGCTCGATGCTTCTGTAGTCCATTAAGAATTTATTGATGGCAGTATCGGTGGTTTCCTCTCCTTTCATAATTTTTGACACCTTATCTTTATATGTTGCGACGAAGTTCTCGGCCGCCCCGTTAGTCGCGGGATAGTACGGTGGCGAGAAAGTATGGTTTACGCTGTTTTGTTTTAGGAATTCCAAGAATTCTTTGGATCTAAATTGTGGCCCGCCGTCTGTGACCACGTGCAACGGTAATCCGTATCGGGCAAATATAGTCTTACATTCTTCTACTATTCCGTGGACTTTTGTATTATTTTCGAAATTTATCACTTCTGCCCATTTCGAGTGAGCGTCGATAATAACTAAGTACATATTCCCGAATAGGGGCCCTAGGAAATCATAATGTATACGGCTCCATGCTCGGTCTGGCCATGGCCACGTGGTCGGTGGTGTTTTTCATGGTTTTTTTCTCTCGATCAAGCAAATTTTACAACTATCCACCGTGAGCTCAATGTCCTTGTCGACGTCTGGCCACCATACATAAAAGCGCGCAAATATCCTGATTTTGACAATTCCCATATGTGACGCATGTAGTTCGCGTAAAATGGGCGGTCGCATGTTATTTGGTATGACTGCCCTAAGACCCCAAAATAAGCAATTTTTAGTGACTGATAGCTCGAATCTTTTCCGATGATACAGTTTAATTTAGTCTGAGAGGTCTTTTAAATTCGGCCATTCGTTTCACGTGTATTCAATGACTTTTCGAATTGTTTCGTCTCTAACGCTCTCCGTTGCTGACATTTTGCTATCGAACGTTTTAATTTCCTCTTCAAAAAAATGAACGGTGGAGAATTCTGGCCCTAATTCAGTCAAATTTATTTCCTCCTCAATCGGTAAGCGTGACAGTGTGTCACAGTTCGCGTTTGCTTTGGAGCTGATATGTTTGATTTTGAATCTAAATCCCGACAAGTCATAAGCCCATCTCTGAAATCTGTTATCGACTGTTTTCTTTCCTTGGGCCTATGATTAATTTCAACGATTGGTTGTCCGTTCGCAATATAATTTCTTTGCAGAATATAAAATCACTGAAGCGTTTGAACCTGAAAACTATCGCCATTGCTTCTTTGTCGAGAATTGTTCGACTCAGTTCGTTTTTTGGAATTGTTCGCGAGGCGTACGCAATCGGTTTTTCTATCCCATCTTTATACTTGTGCGAGAGGATAGCGGACAATCCGAATTTGACGCGTCACAAGCGATGATGATTTGCTTGTTTGAATCATAATGGGCGAGTACCCGCGGTAATATTAACTCTTGCTTCACCCATTTAAATGCATTGGTGCACTTTCTATTCCATGTAAATTTCTCTGCGTTTGTTAAGTCGTATAGCGCTTTTAGTTTTTCCGAACGATTTTTTAAGAATCTCGAGTAAAAAGTTACTAACCTGAGAAATGACTCGAGTTCTTTGACGTTTTTTGGTTTCGGTGCATTTACTATCGCGTCGACCTTAGATTTCGATTTGTATAGTCTCTCTTTCTCGATCACAAACCCCAGAACGTCTAGATTCTTTTGCATGAATTCGCATGTTTCTACGTTTAATCTGAGACCGCATTCTTGTAACCGCTCGCATACGTTCCTTCAGTTTCCCTCGTGCTCTTCGGGTGTGGACCCCGTCACATATATGTTGTCTAAATCAGTGATCGACAGTATCGATATTTTCGTTAACGATATTGATTTTATTAATCATTTTTTCGAAAAATTAATAATTAGTCAAAAAATATTACTAATTTTTTATAACAATTCGTAATTAGCGGAAAAATATTAGTAATTTTTCTAATAAATTAGTAGTTGGTAAGAAAATACTTTCAATTTATCCAAAAAAATTAGTAATTGGTAATATTTTGTTACTAATTACTAATTTTTTAGAAAATTTATTAATATTTTTTTGTTAATTACTAATTTTTCAATAAAAACTAGAAATATTTTGTCACTAATTACTAATTTTTAAAAAAATTAGTAATTTTACATATTACTAAGTTTTAGAAAAATTAGTAATATGTTCCCGCTAATTACTAATGTTAAACAAAAATTACTAATATTTTTTTGCTAATTATTAATTTTCAGAAAAAATTCGATAATAAAAATAGATAGATTTTTTTTGCCGATCACTGGTCTAAATACGTTATCGTTCCGTTAATACCGGCTAGACATTCGTCCATTTTCCCTGAACGTCTGCTGGCGCAGGCGATATACCTTCTGGAATGCTTCTATATCGGAATAACCCCTTATGCGTAATGATTGTTAAGAGTTCTCGGAAACTTTCATCTACTCTGAATTGCATGCATGTATGCGCCAAGTCTAGCTCTGAGAATGTTTGTCCCCCTTGAAGGACGCCAAATATATCATCGATTACGTGTAACGGATTTTTGTCTGCAATTATGTGAGGATTTACTGTCATTTTAAAATCGCCGCAGATTCTAATATTTCCGTTGCTTTTGAAAATTGCCACTATCGGCGTGGCCCACTCGCTTACTTCGACTAGCTGTAAGTGAGAGTGCGAGCTACGTGTCTGCATTTGAGTGCTATCGGCTTAGCGTCTTCTTTTAAGTAAATTTTCGAATAGGTCTTAGTGTAACAGCCCGGGGTGTTGCTGAACAAATCAGCGTATTTTGATGTAAGATAATCTATTGATTTATTTGTCTCGACTTTATGGATTGTACTTTCGTTAATTGATTCGATGCGCAATGGCCAGCACCTAAACGCTGACAGCCATTGTCTGCCCATGAGTCGTGGCCTCGCTCCAGCCAGTACGAAACATTCGAACGTGCGTAGTTTCCCTTGAAATTCTACTGTTAAATTTGACAATTTACGATTAGGTGCATGACTCTACCGTCATGGCCTCGTAGGTTAACACCGGTTGTGACAACTTTAGTATTTTTGAAATTTTCTTCAAAGGTTTGTTCTGATATGACCGTCGCGTACGTACCCGTGTCGATCGCCATATCTATATTTGCTCTGTTTACTTTTATTCTAACAAACATCGGCTCACCTGTCTCGCGATTCTTAGTTACAATGTTTTTGTGGAATTTATGTGTGATGTCATTGAGTTCCAACGGGTAGAAATCACTGCGGTGAACGACATGAACGGAGTCGGATGTTTGCTCGTCGGTTGATGACTCTTCTTCTTTCTCGTCGTCTTTCTCCAGCATTTTCACTTGTTTCCTTTCTTTTGCTCATTTTGCGAAACAAGCGTTTTCGATGTGACCTTTCTTGTGGCAATGGTTATATGTGGCGTCCCGAACTTTACATGCATGGCGTTGATGCCATAATTTCCCGCAGCTAGCACATTTTTCGTTGTTTTTGTTTTGCGCTTTGCTGGGGCACTCCTTTCGCGTGGGGCCCGTGCCATTATAATTCCAACATACGATTTCGTATGCTTGTCGATTGTCGCTTTGTTGTTGGCGCGACGTTTCCGGATTACTGTTTGATGTCTTTCGGTGAAGGTCCCTGTTCTTATATCCTGTGGTGGACCCCTGACGTGTGTTTATCGCAAAAATGTCCTTCTGTGTATTTTTCCTGTCGGATGCGCTTGCATTTGTCGCGTTTGCCAGTGCTGTTTTCCGTGCCACGCTTTGAACGTCTGTTTTGAATAGATTCACTTTCGTTTCGTGGTCTCGTAGTCCGCATACCCGTTGATCGCGAAGAGGAGTTTTCAGCTCTGGGAAATTAAATTTGGTCACTAATTTTTTAAGGTGAGCGGCAAGATCGCCCACGTTTTCATTCTGTTCTTGACGTGCTTTATAAAAATTGCCCTGTTCCATCATGTCCGACGGCCTAGGGTCGAGGTGATTCGACATTATTTCTGTTAGCTTGAGGGATTTTTTTCATAAAGCTTTGTTGGAGCACATAAGTCGCTCTCGAGTTCGAATGCTTTTTCGTCCAGTGAGGTAAGCAATATAGCTGCCTTCTTCTTATCCTCGGTGACGTCACATGCCAAGAATTGGAATTCAAGTCTTTCCAGAAATACCGGCCATTTATCCTTCTCAAGACAAAACCTTATTTTTGTGTTGTCAGACATTGTACTGCCTGTATCAGAGTCCGAGAGTGACTCGAACTTATCTTCTGGCTCGTAAATGTTTACTTCGATGTCACTGTGTATACTAGACGCTACCTTGGTCTCGCTTGAAACTGTTTCTGGAACATTCGTGGCCTCGTTTCCCGAACCGCTGTAGTCTTCTTTCGTTAGAACACTCCAATTTATTTCCAGTGCTCCCGATGCTCCCATTGGTTATCCACCTTCCTTTACAAGTTGCACTAATCGTCGCCGCAATTCATCACGCAACTCGTCAGTATCAACCGGTCCTCCGTGTTTTCTTAATTCAGCAATTACAGTCTGTCAAGTAAGAGCGTGGTCGTGTTAATTTATAAAAAAAAATATTTTATGAAACTTTCATATTTATATATACATTGTACACATTACAAACAATGATGCAATTTGGTCAATAATGTGTCCAGTCACCACCGGCGTCGATAATTGCCTGGCATCTCCGAGGCATGCTTTCTACTAATTTGATGCCGTATTCTAGTGGCAAGGATCTCCAGATCCGACGAATTTGGTAAGACAACTGCTTCAAAGTGTATGTGCGTCTTCCACGAAGCTTCTGTTTAATATATGCCCACACATTTTCAATAGGGTTTGCATCGGGCGACTGCGACGGCCAATCCAATGTAACGATGCCAGATTGAGTCTTCCACTGAGTACAGAGCTTGCTGCGGTGTTTAGGATCGTTGTCCTCCTGCAGAATCCAATCTTCATTTTTTGTGATGAACCATCGTTTGGCAGATGGCAGTAAAGCCTTTTTGTAGATTTTTATCATTTTCTCGGCATTTAGGTTGTCAGTAAAGAGGTACAAAGTGCCGAATCCCTGCTTTGAGAAGCAGCCCCAAAGATGCACCTTTATTCCATGTTTTACGGTCCGCTGAACAAACCTATTGGTGGAAGTTGACCAGGCTCGCGTGAGGACAGAACGTGCCCATATAGAACATTCATCAGTAAAAATGACATTTTCAAAATCTCTATCAATATTCTCATGCGCCCAAGTGAGTCGCTTTGTCACATGTTTTTCAGTCAACAGAGGCTTCTTCATTGTGTTGCGCCATTTCAGATCATGAGTACGAAGAAGGGTTCGGATAGTTTCGTAGGATATATCTAAACGTTTTGCCATTAATTTTGCTTGTCCTTGCCGCAGTGTTAAAGCAGGATTCCGCGAAAACAGATTCACTATTCTTTGTTCATCTTTTTTGTTCACTTTTCCTATCGAACCACGTTCTGGTAAATCATCGACATTTTTAGCTACTTTATATCGCTGTATCCACTTCTGTACAAATGCCTTCGACTTTCTCATAAATTTAGCAGCCGCTGATTGCGACATTTTGGGACCTTTCGGGTGGATGCAAAGGAACACAGCCTCGTAGCGCGACACGTTATTAGCACTCATGGCGTTTAACGTGATTCTCTTTCAAAAGATCAACGACAACTGAACCTTTGTTGACAATGCATCAAGGACAAAGCTTCCCTCTATCGGCTCGCGAAGGAATTAGAGCGAAGTCTTTCATTAACTGTCGGTAAAGTCGACCACGCTCTTACTTGACAGACCTTATTTCGTCTTTACTGAGTCTCTAAACCCAACCTGCACCTAGCTTGTCGTCCGCGGACATCCCATCCTCGTCGCCAAGTTGTGATGTAACCAAGGAGTTGTGAGGTTGGAATGATTACTCCATTTACACAGTAGTTCAATACGTATATTTGTAATTGATTATTCGAAGTAGTGCTCTTATCCGAGATGTCAGGAACGTAACTGGTGATAGTGTGATACTCGCTCGTCTCGCTCAGTCGCTCTCTCCCACACACACCTCACTCCCTCCCTCTCACTCTCTTCTCAGATATCACACAAACGAATTAACACCGCTGTTAATTCAATAAAATAACTTGCAAACAAACCAGTGGTATCGAGTCGACATTGCTTCTAATGGTGTAACTACTTCTGTAATTAAGTTGATATTGCCTCTTGTTAAAAGATCAAATAACCTTTCAATTCAAAACAATCATTAAATGAATTAAGATAACTCACTGACATTGACAAATTCCTTATCAATTTGATTAGGAATTTGAATTTTTTCAATCAAAAGTTTATACTTTTAGCAATGAAAAATGTGCTCCAACATTCACTAATCAAAGTTTTCAAATTAACGAAATAATGTATTAATCCGATGAAAATATTTTACTTGAGTCTAACAAAAGTTGCGATGCAATGTAACTACAGCAATGTATTTAGTTCAATCATGTATAAGTAGCTTTTCTAATAGAATGTTAACTTCCATCAAGTGAGTAGATTCAGGACTACATAATTTTTTTAAATTCCACATTTAGTTAATGTAATCGTATATGTAATTGAACTGCCTATATACAACAATAAAACATCACTTTCGTTAAACTACTTCGTTTATTTTCCAAGATCACATAATTTTTCTGATCAACTTGACTCTGATCAACTGATTTACTTGAATCTAACAAAAGTCGCGATGCAATCAACTGCAGCAATGTATTTAGTTCAATCATGTACAAGTAGTCTTTCTAATAGAATATTAACTTCCATCGAGTAAATAGATTCAAGACTACATTTTTTTTTAAATTCCATATTTAGTTAATGTAATCGTAGATATAATCAAACTGCATAGGTACAATAATAAAAAAATCACTTTCATTCAACTGGTTTGTTTATTTGCCAAAATCAAATAATTACTCTGAACAACTCCGCCAATCAATTTGATCAGTAATTTGAATTTTTTCATTCTAAACTTTATACTTGTATCGCAATAAAAAATGTGCTCAAACAATCAATAGCTGAAGTTGTCGAATTAATGAAATAAATGATTAATCCGATAAAAGCATTACTTGGGACTAACAAAAATCGCCATGAAATCTAACGGCAGCAATCCACTTAATTCAATTCATTTAATTCAATTAATTCAATTAATACGTAGTCTTTCTAATAAAATATTACTTTATAGAAGAAAATTTACATACGTAGATTCAAGACGAAATTTTTTTTTTTGGGAATAAAATATTTCATGGCCTCAATCGCATACATTCTTCAGTCAATGAAATGTATAGTTCAATTAAATGAAAAAATCAAAATTATAATGCTTTTGAAAACAATAACAGTATTGTTGAACCATGCATATATTTACTTGAGCGGAAAACATTGCAGTTGAATTGATGAAATATATTCCAATAACATCAGTTTTATTGAATAAACTTTTTTTTTCTCAGTGTACATTTTGATATCTGATCAATCTCGATTGTGTAAACTTTTTAAATAAGTGAGAAAATAAATATCTATAACTCTCTCAAGATAAAAAGTATGTAAGTGTTTCATTCATATATTCTCCGATAATGCATACATTTCTTCTATAGGAAAGTAATGGGAAAATAATTCTTCAACATATTAGATCGAGCTAGTAATTGTAAAATTATCACTATAATTACTAATTCTAAATAAATACAATAATTATTACTTACGAGTATTATTAATAATAAAAATTATTATAAGAATTCACACGAAACACTCAAAATTTTTGTGGAAAAAAATTCAATTTATTTTTTTTTAAATAGAAGGAAAAACGGACCCACGATGGGACTAGCGTTAAAATTCATATAATTCATCCTATTATTTCAGAGAATTTTTTGAAAAAATAAAAAATAGCAATCATCTTTAAAAAAAATAATTTTCACTTTAGACGCTGAAAAATTGTTGACAACGGTGATTAAAAATTTGTTTCGCTTTTTTTTATGAAAGTGTGGACTAATGTGAAAAAAATCGATTTCCAAACATTTTTCTATATATCTATTAATTTAAGAGATATCGGCGTTAGAACGGTTCCAAAATTTCTGAAATCCAGATTTTTCGAAAAATAGTAATTTGTTATTTTATTTTAAAAAATTAAAAAAATTAAAAATGGTTGGTGTCACGGCTGAGCAAAATGGCGTGGATTGCCTCATATACATCTATAGCCTGCGAGAGAATGCGATAAAATACAGATATGCAGTATTAGCTATTCTTTTCGTCTCCTCCTTGTACGGTGCTTCGTAGCCTCACCACTCTTGTCGAACCGAGAGAAAATGCGTGCATCGTGTAGTGAGTATAGTATGTAAATATATATATGTTGTTACGTCTCGGGTTGATTTTTATAATTTTTGCTTGTTTATTTCGAACTTCGTCGACTTACCGTGACGTGACGTAGAAATTGGGTTGCTCCAAAGTTTAGACAAGAATGTGCCCATCTGGGATAAGAGCAAAACGAGTGGGATCGGTAAATGATATTTTTATATAATTTTGATTTTGGAAATATTCCTTTTAATGTCATTGGCAATTGGACGTTGCCTTGCGCGTAGCTGGTTGATTCGTTTAACGAATAATAACTCGGTAAGTTATTGTTTAACAATAACAAATAATTAAATTTATTGAAACTGCCATCGACCGGATTGGTCGATGGATTCGTCGTATCAAAGTTCACAATTTTTACAATTGACGATGAAAACTAATTTTGAAAGAAAGGTTTCTGGTTCCAAGTTTGTACGGTTTTACAATTCGCTATTAGGGCTTAGTTTTATATTGCGATACGCTTCGCACTAAGCTATCGCGAATTCACCATTTTGCACGTGCACCAATCATTGTCCTCGAGGGCTGATGTTTTCTCGCGATAAAAGTTTATCCACACGACGGACCTAAGTACTTGCGAGCTTCAATTTTTATACACGCACCTCAAGTTAATAATTGCGATAATTCTTGATCTATTGGATGACATCTTTTACCGATGGTCTTGCCTGGCCACACTGCAGGATAACGGGCCTTGACTATTGGAGCACCTCAATGTTTTGAATCGCAGACTTCGTTGCCCGTGCCTATCGGGTATCGTTCAATATCCTCGGCTCGTCGTAAGAATAGCGTTGGTGTTGATTTTATTCGCGAATGTTTTACCGAATAACATTGGAATTTTTAGGGGCCAGCCTTATGGGTGGACCCATAAACACTTGTAAAATTTCAATTGGTTTCGTTATTGTATTGAGAAAAAAACTTGTTAATTTGATTGGAGCTCGGCCGTATTGGTCAAGCTCTCGAAGACTGTAATTTTGATTTAGGGCCCGACTGTCCTGGTCGAGCTCCTGGTTCGAACTGAATAACTTTCGATCTAGAAAAATAGTGCTCTGCACCCCGGCGAATCAAGGCACGAGCAGAAGAAAACCCTACGCCAGGCGCTGCACATCCTTGAGGTGCGCAGCATCTCACCGGTCACCGTGGGATCCGATCCGTCAGCAAAATTCGCAGATGATTCTACCGTGGGATCCTCTACGGCTACTCACTCGCACGTTGATTAGCCGGTAACATGAGATTTCGAATACGATTTGTTGGCTCTCACGAGTGCCAATGGATATTATTAATTTGCATAAATATTAATGTTTCCAAAAAAATAAAATGATTGCCACAATCGGTTGCCAAATAAACCCCAGACGTAAAAAAAAAAAAATATATATATATATACATATATATATATATATATACATGTACACCCCCGCTCAAAAGTTTGGATACACCTGTCGATATTTTTTGCCGCACTAAAAGTTGCATAACTCCGCCAAAAAAAAAGATAATCAAATTTTTAAAAAAGCGTTTTGAAGGGAAGGAAATCAGCTTCATTTCCCTTTTTTAAAAGATTTTTCACGATTCTTTTTCGACCCGGTATGAATTTTTGAACGTGACCGTTTTTTGGCTTTTTTTCGACCATCGCGAAATGGGCGCACAGCTTAAGGGCATTTTTTTCGGCTTTTTCATCTGCGGGACATTTAAAAGGGTACGCAAACACTTCATTTTTGTCCGTAAAATATTTTCGTACGATTTTTTCTTTCAAAGTTATTTCACTTTTGGCGAAAAAAGACAAATTTTGAAAGATGCAACGTAACTCGAAAACTATAAAGTTTGAAAGAAAATGTCAAGTACAAAAAAAGTAGCGTAGATATACGCGGAAACGTCTGGGATTATTTCAGAATTCACTTATAAAATTTTTTTTTCTACTATTTTTGCTCGAAACTCGAAATCGTGTCTGATTGAAATTTCCGTACTTGGTGATACAATAAAAATCTGAAAAAATTCAGCAATATTCGGTATGCTATGGACAACAATTATTAATAATAATACTGCCCAAAAGTTATTGATAAATTGTTTAAACAATTTCTTAATGACTTTTGGCCAATATTATTATATTGATGAACAATAATCAATAATTAATATTGATCATTATCGTTCATAGCATGCCAAATGTTGCTGAATTTTTTCAGATTGTTTTCAACATGTTATTATAGGTCTTCGAGCTTTTTCTAAAAAACATGTTGAAAAAATGTTGAAAAAAATCTGAAAAAATTCAGCAACTTTTGACATGCTATGAACGATAATGGTCAATATTAATTATTGATTATTGTTGATCAATATAGTAATATTGGCCAAAAGTCATTAAGAAATTGTTTAAACAATTTATCAATAACTTTCGGGCAGTATTATAATTAATAATTGTTGTCTATAGCATACCAAATATTGCTGAATTTTTTCAGATTTTCATTGTATCACCAAGTACGGAAATTTCAATCAGACACGATTTCGAGTTTCGAGCAAAAATAGTAGAAAAAAAAATTCATAGGAGAATTCTGAAATAATCCCTGACGTTTCCGCGTATATCTACGCTACTTTTTTTGTACTTGACATTTTCTTTCAAACTCTATAGTTTTCGAGTTACGTTGCATCTTTCAAAATTTGTCTTTTTTAGCCAAAAGTGAAATAACTTTGCAAGAAAAAATCGTACGAAAATATTTTAAGGACAAAAATGAAGTGTTTGCGTATCCTTTTAAATGTCCCGCAGATGAAAAAGCCGAAAAAATGCCCTTAAGCTGTGCGCCCATTTCGCGATGGTCGAAAAAAAGCCAAAAAACGGTTACGTTCAAAAATTCATACCGGGTCGAAAAAAAATCGTAAAAAATCTTTTAAAAAGGCGAAATGAAGCTGATTTTCTCCCCTTCAAAACGCTTTTTAAAAAATTTGATTATCTTTTTTTTTGGCGGAGTTATGCAACTTTTAGTGCGGCAAAAAATATCGACAGGTGTATCCAAACTTTTGAGCGGGGGTGTATATATATATATATATACTAGGGTTCGTGCAGCTCGGGTTGCCCTCGCGTCGTTAAGGTTTGGGTTTGGAGGTTTGGGTTTGGAGGTTTGGGTTTGTATGTTTGGGTTGTGGATTCTTGTACACGGTGGCGGCGGTGGCGGCGGCGAAATATTTATATAATACAGAGATATATATATATATATATATACCCCTACCACTAAGAGTTGGAAAACATGAATAGAAGACCCCTCCATTATCACCTTTATTTTATTTTTATTATTTGTTGTTATAGCGGCAATAGAAATACACTCTACGAAAATTTGAACTGTCTACCTATTATGGTTCATGAGATATAGCCCGCTGATAGACAGACGGACGGACGGACGGACGGACGGACAGCCGAGGCTTAGTAATAGGGTTCCGTTGGATACCATTCGGGTACGGAACCCTATAAAGGTAACGACTTATTGTTTTAGGTTCCCGAGGGACTGGGGACTCATGTCCTGAGTGAACATCATGACGAGTTAGGACGTATGGGCCTGGAAAAAACGTGTAGCGCGATGGATAAAAGTTTCTGGTTTCCGCAGATGCGAGCTGAATTTAAAATTTACATAAGTAATTGTCTCAAATGTATTGCGTTTCAACCACGTACCGGAACAACAAAGGGTTTTTTACACAATATACCTGAGGGTAATCTGCCGATTCAGACATACCATATTGACCACGTAGGGCCGATCTATAAGAAACGATTGGTAAAACAATATATTCTGATGATCGTTGATGCTTTTACTAAATTTACGAAATTGTATGTGACGAAATCAACAGCATCGGAAGAAATAATCGAATGTATTTTATATCACTTTACAAACTATAGTCGTCCGCCTACGATAGTGTCTGATAGAGGAACGAGTTTTACACCGTACGAATTCCGAGAGTTTCTTGAGGAAAATAAGGTACGTCACATAAAAATTGCCACAGGTTCACCTAAAGCAAATGGGCATGTCGAGCGAGTTAATCGTGTTTTAGCTTCGATGCTTGATAAATTAATAAACAACCCCACAGGGAAATTCTGATATGAAGTACTCGCAGAAGTGGAATTCGCGATTAACAAAACAATTAATGAATCCACAGGAGACACACCCAGTCTTTTGTTATTCGGTATAAATCAGCGAGGCTCGAGTGTTGATGAAGTTAAAGAATATCTCGACGAAACTGTAAAATCACACAATCGTGATCTTAAATCGATTCGTGAAAAAGCCGAAACTGAGACATTGAAAAATCGGGAGTATAATCAACGTTACTACGACCAAAGCAAAAAAGTTGCGCGTCAGTATAAAGAAGGCGATTACGCTAGTATAAAAAACTTTGATAGTACTCCCGGTGCGCTAAAGAAACTTATTTCCGAATTCAAGGGGCCGTACGAAATTATGAACATGTTACGAAACGATAGATATGTTGTCAAAGATGTGGAAAACTGTAAATCGTCGCGACGTCCATACGAAGGGACACGGGAAGCTGCGAATATCAAACCATGGCGCGATTTAAATGTAAATTATAAATGTACACGCTAAAGCTTAAGGATAATATTGTACTTAAAATGTTGTTAACCATGTCCAGGGCCGGACAAATAGTCAGGAAAGGCCGAATGTAAGGAGCATATGAACCCATGTGAAACACCAACACGATTATCTGCCGTCTGATATAAATAAGATAAAGAGTTTAATGAGAGAGATAAAATCATACAAATTTAAAATTCGCACTTAGCTTCCTCATTTTTTTCATCGTTCCTCAACCCTCTTTTATGAGGATCTCTTTGACCATCTTTATGACATGTATGTTTATTATCATGGCTTCCTCATAAAGGAAGCTTCATAAACGACGGAAACAAACATAGAAGCTATGTGCAAATTTCAAATTTGCATGATTTGTTAGCAATTCCGTTCAATTACATTATTAATTGTACTTGTCGTCCAGGGTATTGGTGCTAGAGAAGTGAACTCGATAGCTGCTAAATTAAGAAACTTAGTCTTAACAAGTATTTTTTGAAAATTTCAATTTTTTTTTGCAAACGAACATCTGGAGCGTTTTTCACAAAATTCAACCCTAACCATTCTTGTCATCTAGTATATTTGTGCAAATTTTAGCTTGATACTTCTAAAAAGTCGAACGTTGGAGCGTTAACGAAATTTTATGAAAATTTCGATTTTTTTTTCAGCCGAACCTTCCACGCGTTTTTTATGAAATTTAGTATTATTTTGTATTGTCACTGAATGTATCGTCACAAAAAATTTCAGCTCGACAGATGCAAAATTACAAAAGTTAGGGAACTTACAAATTTCTTGCGAAAAATTAATTGTTTTTTAAGCCCAACTCCTTGAGCTATTTTTATCAAATTCGATCCCATCCGTCTTTATTATAAAGTGTATCTGCACGTGAATTTTAAGGGTAGTAACTGCAAAATTGCAAAAGTTCGACGACATTTTACAAGAAACATTTTACAAGAAATACAAAATCTAGCCAAATAAACAATTATTTTGCAGTTTGAAAAATTGCACTGAGAACAGAGACATACGTATTCTACTTGTATACCAAATTTCAAGTCGATTGCCCAAAGCGTTCTCTAGATATATTAATTTTAAGGAAAGCACACAGCGTACATACACACACACACACACACACACACACACACACACACACACATACATCCAGGCATTTTTTCTAAATGTGATTCCTCGAAAAAAATTCTATTTTTTTTTTGTAATTTTGATATTTTTTCCTTCTATGACTACAATAGTTCATTTCAATGATGTTAAAACAAATAATTCAGCTTCTCTTATATATTTATTTTGTAAATTTATTAATTAACATTAAGAATTACAATTTTTATGTGAAAAATTGAATGAAGTGCAAAACGTACTTGAATTGTAATTCAAATTGTTAATTATTATAATTTACAAAGGGAATATGCGAGAGAAGTAAAATTATTTATTTTAACATCATTGAAATCAAATACTTTAGTCATGGGAGGAAAAAAAATTAAAATTTCGAGAAAAAAAAATCGAACAAAATATCTTTCAATGAGAAGTTATTTGAATCCCATCTTCGGTGGAATCTCGAAAATTTCGTTTTTTCACGTAGAATTTTATAATTTTTTTTTCAATTGCAGGGGTCCCATTTGAAGAAAAATCCAATTTTTTAGCTTGAAACAGATAAAAAAATATAAAGAGTGTAGGAGCGCGAAAGATAAGCGAATGTGCAAGAGTACGCATGGTGTCTTTTCAAGCGGTTGCGAGTGACAAGAGAAAGAAGGCGATGCGAAAAAGAAGAAGTCTTTAGACGGATGTCGATATTGAAAGACGTGTGATTCTCGCTCTTACTTTTTTTTTGTTATTTCTCAATATTCAAATAAATAAGATCTTTTATAAAGTTATTTAATTATCTCGTTGTCCTGTCCGTGGTGTTATTTTAAAACAACAACATATTCCTACAAAATTGGGGGCTCAGCCGGGATTTATCGGAAATAACAAGCGGGTGTATCGTGGATAAGAAAAGTGAAAGAAAGAGAAGCGCGAATACGACGAATTCGCGAGAAGATTACGAAGGATTCCAAAGGACGAGTAAAGACGTAACGTTCGAGAAGTTCCAAAAAAAGGCTCCCAACGCTGGAAGAGGAGGGTGTGAGAGAAAAGTAACGCTGAAGGCTCTTCTCGAAAAATTTGACGATGTTCGTTACCAAGGTGCTGTATAACAACAACAAAATATGGGCGATAAATCAAAGTACACGTTGAGGATTCTCAAAGAAGCGTTGTCATCTATGGGTTTATCGACGGCCGGTAACAATAATGAGTTGTTGCTAAGGCTTGGTCAAGTGGATGGATTTGATATAACAACGCTTCAGACAACTGCGGAGGACGTTGACAATAATAGCGACGAAGTGCGAGACCAAGCTGCATCAATGCATCGGATGATGGAAATTTACAGACGCGAGAAGGAGCTTGCAGAACGCGAACTCATGATAACACGACGAGAACTGGAAATGGCGCGAAATGCGAGTAACGTTACCAATCCATCCGTATCATCGAGTGAGAATGTATTTCAAACCCCGATGCGTATGAGCGTGACAAAGATAGCCGATCTATTAAGTTTTCTCGATGGCAGTGCTGATACCTATGAGATATGGGAAAAGCAAGTACAATTCCTGAAAGATATGTACAGACTGGAAGAAGATGGAATGAAGATTCTGATCGGGATGAGGATGAAAGGAAAGGCAGCAGAGTGGTTTCACTCGAAACCAGAGCACATCTGAATGTCGACGGTCGAACTTTTGAGATATCTGAGAGCGATTTTTTTTCGCCGAATTGACAAAATCGCATTACGACGACGTTTTGAAGAACGAGTTTGGGAAAAACGTGAGAGTTTCAGTGAGTACGTGCATGACAAAGTGATATTAGCGAACTGGACATCACTCCCGGAAGACGAGACGCTTCAATACATCGTTGAGGGTATTCCTGATCCAACTCTACGAGACGCAGCTCGAATTCACGGGTTTACGTCAAAGGAAACATTATTGCAAGCCTTTGAAATGGTTTCACTGCAAAATCGAAGCGACACGACGAAAAGTGGCGAAAAAAATTATAATAAAAACAATGCGCAAAAACGCCATAGCGAGGGTGAAATGAAGAATCCGAACGATCGATGGAATAAAGCGCATGAATCGAAAAATGTCGATCGAAAAGAGCGAGCGAACGTAAAACGCTGTTTTAACTGCGGAGCGAATGATCACGTGGGTGTAACATGTCCAGTGAAGGATTTAGGCCATAAATGTTTTAAATGCGGTAAACACGGGCATATTTCGTCGGGTTGTCTCGAAAAACGGAACGACGAAAAAAGCACGAATGTAGCTGACGTATGTATGACGAATAGTAAAACTCCGAAACGCGTAAAAATAAATGGGTTTGACGTCAATGCAATTATCGATACGGCCAGCGATATTTCGATCGTTCGTGCGGATGAATATGTAAAGTTTGGACGGCCAGACATGATACGAAATAATATGCCGTTCAAAGGTGTCGGTAATGTCAGAAACAAAACGATGGGATTCTGTGAAGCGAAAATGGAAGTAGACGGGAATAAGTACTCGATACGCTTGCATGTTGTCGCGAACCATCTGTTGAATCATGCTATGTTACTTGGTACTGATTTTTTAGATACTATCAGACTTATTCGAGACCGAGGTATATGTGAGATTGTGCGAAGAAAGAACGAGTGTGAGAGTCTACCCGAGATTTTGAGAATCGAGGTGATACAAGAGCGCGAAACAGATCGAGTCAATATAACCGAGGTTTGTGAATCAAAAAATCGAGGAAAAATTCAGAGTTTGGTAAGCTTGTATGAACCAAGAAAATGTCGCGAAGTAGGGATGAAAATGACAATCGTTTTAAAAGACGAGGAACCGATCTATCAAAGGGCTCGACGTTTGAGCGAAGTAGAAAAGCAAGAAGTAAATGCGCAAATTCAAGAGTGGATGGATGAGGGTATTGTTCGCGAATCTCACTCTGATTTTTGTAGTCCAATTGTGTTGGTTAAAAAAGGATGGCTTAATGCGATTGTGTGTGGACTACCGAAAGATTAATGAAAAGATTATTAAGGATCATTATCCGTTACCGTTGATAGAAGATCAACTCGATTTATTACAGAGCGCGAAAGTTTTCTCGACATTGGATTTGCGAAACGGGTTTTTTCACGTACAAGTAGATGAAGCGAGTAGAAAATACACTTCATTTATCGTGCCAGACGGGCAGTACGAATTTTGCAAAGTACCTTTGGGACTCTGTAATTCTTCGGCAGTTTTTCAGAAGTACATTAACGCTGTTTTTCGCGAATTAATTAATGCGCGCGTTGTTTTGACATACATGGACGATCTTATCGTTCCATCCATGAACGAACAAACCGGAATGGAAAATCTCGAGCGTGTTTTCAAAGTTGTGAGTGAAGCTGGATTGATTTTCAAGTGGTCAAAATGCAATTTTCTCAAACGCGAAGTCGAATTTTTAGGTCACGTGGTAGGAGACGGCAAAGTACAACCATCCAAATATAAAACCGAAGCCGTTCGAAATTTTCCAAAACCATCGAATGTGAAGCAAGTTCAGTCTTTCCTAGGACTAACAGGGTATTTTCGTAAATTTATACCGCGATATTCGTTGATTGCGAGACCGTTGACAAACCTGCTGAGAGCTGAGGTCAAATTTCGATTTGATGACGAAGAAAATGATGCATTTGCAAATTTGAAAATAGCGTTGAGCACGAAACCCGTATTAAATCTGTACAAGATCAACGCTGAAACGGAATTGCACACTGACGCATCAATACACGGGTACGGGTCGATGCTAGTGCAAAAAAGCTGTGACGATGGCCAATGGCATCCGGTTTATTTCGCAAGTGGAAAAACGACTGCGGCGGAAGAGAAATACTGCAGCTATGAACTAGAAGTGCTAGCGATCGTGAGGTCTCTTAAAAAGTTTAGAGTGTACCTGATAGGTATTTCATTTAAAATTGTGACTGACTGCCGAGCGTTTACATTAACGATGCGTAAAAAAGAGATGTGCGTACGCGTGGCTAGATGGGCGTTCTACCGCGAAGATTTCAATTATACCATCGAACACCGACCGGGAAAGAGCATGGCTTATGTGGATGCGCTTAGCAGAAATCCACTCCCGACATGTCTTCTAATCGACGAGCATGACGATGGATTAGCAGCGCAGTTAAGGAAAGCGCAACGCGACGACGATGAAATAAATAAAATAATGAATGATGTGAAGAACCGACCAAGAAAAGGATATATAATTCGTGGAGGACTTCTTTACAAGGAAGTAGATGATGATATTCATCTGATGGTCCCTCGATCGATGAGTAGTCATATAATTCGCCGAGCGCACGAGAAAGGTCATTTCTCTATCGCTAAGACCGAGGCGATACTGAAAAAGGACTACTGGATACCACATTTGCGTCCAAAAATCGAAAGAGTCGTACACAACTGTGTTGAGTGAATAATGGCAGAGCGAAAACAAGGTAAACAGGAGGGATACCTGAACGCTATCACGAAGGGAACAACGCCCCTCGATACACTACATATAGATCATCTTGGACCTCTGGCGTCGACGAAGAAGAGCTATAAATACATATTTGTAGTGATCGACGGATTCACAAAGTTTACGTGGATTTATGCGACGAAATCAACGACGACAACTGAAGCGATCGACAGATTGAAAAAACAGGCGGCAATTTTTGGAAATCCACGCCGTATAATATCAGATCGTGGTACGGCCTTCACGGCAATCGAGTTCAAAGAATATTGCCGACAGGAGAAAATAGAACATATCCTCACGACAACGGGTATCCCAAGGGCCAATGGTCAAGTTGAACGAGTGAATCAAACGTTGATTCCCTTTATCACGAAGTTGAGTGCGCCGAACATCGGAAAATGGTTTAAGCATTGGAGTATAGCGCAACAATACTTAAATACGGCATTTCACCGGAGTATTGGAACAACACCATTCCATGTGATGTTTGGGACAAAACCACGCTTTCGAGACGATGAATCATTGCGCGAGTTGGTAGAAACGGAATTTGTGACGTCGTTTCAGCAGAAGCGTAATGAAATCCGAGAACACGCAAAGGATCGTCCTCAGCGAATTCAAGAAGAAAATCAACGACAATATAATCGGAAACGCAAAGATGCTCGAGTTTATCACGAAGGAGACGTAGTCGCGATAAAAAGGACACAGCAAGGACCTGGACAGAAGCTTGCGCCGAAGTATGTCGGACCTTACGAAATTTCCAAGGTTTTACGGAACGACCGGTACCTGGTACAGGAAATCGGCGAACATGAGGGACCACGGCAAACATCAACCACGGCTGATCATCTTAAACCCTGGTCGAAATATACAGATAACGAAGAAGACGAACAAAAAAGAAACACATCCGAGGGCGGATGTAGCGAGCAGGACGGCCGAGTGTAGGAGCGCGAAAGATAAGCGAATGTGCAAGAGTAGGCATGGTGTCTTTTCAAGCGGTTGCGAGTGACAAGAGAAAGAAGGCGATGCGAAAAAGAAGAAGTCTTTGGACGGATGTCGATATTGAAAGACGTGTGATTCTCGCTCTCACTTTTTTTGTTGTTATTTCTCAATATTCAAATAAATAAGATCTTTCATAAAGTTATTTAATTATCTCGTTGTCCTGTCCGCGGTGTTATTTTAAAACAACAACATATTCCTACAAGAGTTTTCTTCCCCTATTTTTGATATTGTTCCAAAGAGTACATTGAAAAACAAACAAAAATGACCTCCTAGCAAGCTAGAATATCTTGGTTATTGTAGAAGTTATGATTATTTTGAAAATGTTTTTTCAAAAATCAATAACTTCGGTATGATTCAAGATAGAGAGCTTAAAATGTACATGAATACTTCCTTTTGCAAGTGTAATAACATATTAAGAAATAGTGGAAAAATCGAAGGAGGTCACTGACCAAACGGCGTTGAATTGACATGGAATGACTCAAAAAAAAAGTTTCATTTTTGTGGCTTTAACCCCTCAAAACTTGAGTTTTGATCGAAAAAAACATCCCCCATTCAGAATGAAACATGTGACTCAATATTATCAAAAACGATGTGTAATAACATGAAAACAATATAGTATTTTCATACGGAATAAATCAAGACAATGATCAAGAATACGAAGCGCTTCACGCGACAACAACGGCGCGCGAAGCGCATGGGGGTTTGGGGGGCGAAGCTTCCCAACGAGTACACGAAGCGTACTTCTTATCATTTGGTGCACTTGACGAAAACGGAAACATTTTGATTTTTGCTTGATATTTTCAATGCGAGCTCAGAAATCGGTCCAGTGGAAACATAGTTGGCGAGGGGCATACTTTCTAAACAATATGCTGTTTATTTTTACAAATCGGACAATCGTTAATTAAATTAGAGGATGGTGTAGCTGATCGGATGTAAGCAAGGATAATTTGTGAACGACGAATCCGATCGGGAGCATCCTCTGCGAGGAGGTATAATAGAACACACTCTAAAAGTGAGCAATAGAATTGTGGAGATAAGTCCACTGAAAATTAGTAAACAAAATTATTTTTCGCTTCTTTCTCCCCTCACCCCATTTTCATTTTCGAAAAGGTAATTAGGTAATGCCACGGAATCCACTTATGAAACATACACCATTGCAAAGATGACGCTTAGACGAAAAAAGCACCCCTTGTTGTTTTCGATGAGCCCCTTGATAAGGGAGAAATCAATGGTGGAATACTTGGCCACAGTAATCTGACGCAGCAATAGCGCGTGCTGTGCGGCACAAAAATTTGAGCTGACCACTGCGAATACCGAGCATTGGTATCGCAGGCAAGGGATAAACCGCTGCCTTTACCCTCGTCTGTGTTGTAGCACATCGTCGAAACCAGGCGGGCAGTCCAGAATTGCTGCGGCGTGTAGTTACTAGGGATGCTAGGTACAGAGAGCCGGATAGAATGTTTTACTTTAAATAACAGTTGGATGTATTTTGGATTTGACGTTTCATTTCCATACATCTTTAAGCAACGGAAGCTGAATTAAACAATTGGACATATTATACTTAACTTTACGTTAAATTCATATTCAAAATTTGCATCCCCTGAATAATCACGAACATGTTTAATTATTATTTGTTATTGATGAATTTTCAATATTAATATTAATTACATCTTAATTTTTATGATTAATATGAAATGTGTTATTTGATAGTAATAAATTTCCTTTTAGACTGATAAACGGGTTTGGAAAATAGCAACAAGTTTGTCTTTATAGCGCCACTGTTATAAATTTATTGTTTGTCGAATTTTTTTTCAAAGTTGTACTCGAGAGTAGATAACTCTCGAGTAAGACCGAAATTTCGAGCAATTTTTGCCTCGATCGATTGATTGAGAAAGGAACTCAGGACGATTGTGGTAAAAAAATTAAAAGGTCTTGGACAAGAAAACCGGCAATGGTCTCCTTTTTGGCTGGTCAGACTAGTGAAACGAAAAAACGGGTTTCGAGGTTATCGATGAAAACTGGCGCCAAATTATCCGAAAAATAAAATAACCATCATAAAATAATAACCATTGTTTGGATTCCGCGTGCGAGCGATGCGACACCGCTATGAGTAGCATTTCATTCTCGCACGGCAATAAAAGCCTGCCATATCACAGGTTGTACTCCGTATACCTCTCTTACTCGAAAATTATAAACTCTTCACAACAGGTTTTTCAAAACACTTTTTTTAACATAAAATTTCTAACATTTGCACTACAAAAAAAACTCGTTGCCGTTTTTTAAACCCATTTTTCAATCTAAGAGAATCTTTGTTCATTATTCAAAAGATGCTATCTGAAATATGAATTCAATTGTACAGATAAGTATAATATAACTCATTGGTTGATTCAGCTTTCGTTGCTTAACGACGCATGGAACGTCAAATCCTAAGTCATCTAACTGTTATTTAAGAAAATCATTATATCCGCCACCATTATTGCAGCCCCACGGCAATTCGAGACTGCCTTCCTGATTTCCACGATGTGCTACGGCAACGTAGATAAGGGTAATGGAAGGGGCTTACCCCTTGTCTGCGTTACCGATGCTCGGTATTCGCAGTGGCGTCAGCTCGAATTTTCGTGCTGAACAGTACGTACTATCGCTGCGTCAGATTACTACGGCCAGGTGTTCCACCATTGATTTCTCCCTCATCAAGGGGCCTATTAATAACAACAAGGGATTCTTTTTTTGTTTCAACGGCACCTTTTCAATAGTGAATGTTTTATAAGGTGTTTCCACGGCCATTCCTAATTAATTGAATGAAAATATAAAAGGGGAGGAGAAAAAAGCGGAAAATCCAGTTTTTTACTCATTTTCAGCAGACCTATCTCCGAAATTCTATTGCACATTTTTAGAGGGTGTTCCATTACACCTACTTGCGGAAAAAGCTCCTGTTCGGATGTGTCATTTACGCGTTATCCTTGCTTACATCCGGTTTAGTTTAATGATCAGGTGTCCGATTTAAAAAAATAGAAAAGCATTTTGTTCAGAAAGAATGCCCCTTGCCAAATAATATTCTCACTGGACCGATTTTTGAGCTTGCATTGAAGATATCGAGCAAAAATAAAAGTGTTTCCACTTTCGTCGAACACATCAACTAATAAAAATGGCCGAAATAATTTTAATTATCGTCCGATCGAGCTGATTTAGCCATTTAACGAGGGTCGAAATTTTGCATAAAAAACTATTCGACACTTTTTTGTCACAAGTGAATTGGAGGCGGTAGACCCAAAAAACCGAGTGCATCACTTCAATTGCACATAACTGTATGCTACAGGGCAAAATTTATACACTCACGGATCCGTGCACAAAAAAAATCAATGAGTCAATCGATAATGCTTATCACAGTAGAAAATACATGAAAACATTAAAAACAAATGAGTTAGCGATACCTTTCCCTTTAACGTGTATCTCCCCACGTTCTGTGACTCTAAAAGAGGTTGAAAGTAGCTCCCTTGTCGACTGGGATATATGAATCTGCATGGCTTCACTAGTAGCTTCCATCCGGGATGCGGTATTAACTGAATCCCCAAAAAGACAGTAACGAGGCATTTTCAATCCCACTATTCCTGCTACGACAGCCCCGCTGTGTACACCGATTCTGATCTGTAGATGATCACCTGCACAAGCGCGTCTGCATGTCATTCATGTAACTTCTGTTTTTACATTAATAATATTCTACGAAAATCACCAAACATTTTTGAGCTCATGGCTGACAATAACAGTAAGTTACCAAGTCGTTAACAAACCTGTTGAGCGATCCTTAAGATCGGTTATAGCCTCGACCATGTCCAGTGCCATGTCACAAACTAGATCTGCATGATCATTCTTCTTTGCTGGAGCACCCGAAACGACCATATACGCGTCTCCTATGGTCTCAACCTGTAGTACAGATCAACAGAGTGCAGACACAGTTTGTTTATTATCAATATTAGCTACCCAATATATGTGATGACAACAAGCAGTTGATGATATATGTAAAGAATGTAATAGATTAGCTATAGATATATATACACTCAGTCAAAAAATTGAAAGAACAGCAAAATTTTCGAGATTTTTCAGCAATTTTCCGAAGGCTGTAACTTTGTTCATTTTGGTCGTAAAAATTTTTCAAAAAAAGCATTTCGAAGCTTGAATCTTCTACTTTTGGAATCTTAAGTAAAAAATGTTTTATGGGCATCACCCTCGACGCAGTCAAAAGAAATATCACTGTAAACATTTTCTCGAAATTTTTGCTTTTTTCAAAACAGTTGGTGGGCTTCAAAAAAATGTTCCAAACTTAACCAATCTATAGATCGTTGAGCTGAGTTCTTCGGCTTCAATTTGCGTTTTTATTTTTGTTCTACGACTATTTTTCGCTAAGATATCGGCGATTGAACAAAAATTCGTCTTTTTTTTTAAATCTTCGATATCTCTGGAACTAATGATCGTACATCGAGTAAACGGTGGGTTTCGAAAACTTGGATCTATCCTCTATAAGTGCCTGTTATTGTCATAAACGAAAAAATAATATTTCCATGCTTCATTTTGATTTGAAAAAGTCCAAATAATTAGCTTTCTTTCTTGTTTTAGAAAATATACCATAACTTTGCAGATATTGCGAAAAATACCAATGTTTTAAGGTCCTTTTTTAGCTCAATATATACCTAAAAACCATGCCAATTTTCAAAATAATCAATTCAACCGTTTTTTGTGACCGAGTCATCAAACTTTTAGAAAAATTGGAGGAACACGTGTATTGATCCTTAATGACCAATTGGTGTTGTTAAAATTTTTTGAGAGAAGTTTTCTTTTTTTCCCCCTTGAATTTGCATTTAATGAGCGGGGAAAGCTAGAAAAAATCCAAATTTCGAAATGTTTTTTTTTTGTGGAAATTTCGAATTTTTTTATTTAAATTTAAAAAATAAAAAACAAATTTAATTTCAAATTTTTTTTTTTTTCGGAATGTGGATTTTTTTTTAGCTTTCACGCTCATTAAATGCAAATTTGAGAGGAAAATAAGAAAATTTTTTAATTCATTTTCAACACGATTAATTAATTGCTCATTAAGGACCAATAAACGTGTTCCTTTAATTTTTCTAAAAGTTTGATGACTCGGTCACAAAAAACGGTTTGACCGATTGTTTTGAAAATTGGCATGGTTTTTAGGTATATATTGAGCTAAAAAAGGACCTTGAAACATTAGTATTTTTCGCAATCCCGCATGGAAATGAAGTATAGTCAAAAGTATATTTTTCCATCTAAGATATATATATGATGGATATAAAATGTATGTATGCTATGTATGAATTAGGGATATAGAACTTTTGGCTGTCGTAAATTTCCTGTTATTTGTATTGTAACACGAAATCGTGCACATATGGACAATTCGGAAATAATGTCGATAGCGGGTTGGATAGCTCAGTTGGAAGAGCACTCGACCAGCAATCGAGAGGTCCCGGGTTCGAATCCCGGTCTCGTCCCTCCGCATTTTTTTTCTGAATTGTCCATCACGCAAAAGGCGTTATAAGTGGCGCCCGACGTGGGGCTGTCAATACTTTAGTCAAATAATAAAAATGCTCGTCTGTAGTTTCTACCGCAATAATCACGTCATCCAAATAAACAAATACGTGAGGGTCCCATTCATGATCAATTAATCGGTCCATAAGTCGTTGGAAGGTCGCGGGGGCGTTCGTTAGTCCAAAGGGCATACGTCGAAACTGAAGCAGTCCTCTTCCAGCGACGGCAAAAGCTGTAATAGGACGACTGGAGGGGGATACGGGAACTTGGAAATAGGCTTGACTCAAATCTAACTTGGAAATGTACCGGGCTCGTCTCAATCCGTCTAATATACGGTCCATATTAGGGAGGGGATAGGCGTCCTTACGCGTGACTAGATTCACGTCTCGATAATCAATACAAAAACGGTGTTTTCCGTTGGGTTTTGGGAGTATTACGGGATTACTCAGCCAGGGGCTGGTGGATCTTTCTATTACCTCTTCCGCAATCATTTTGTCGACTTCATCTTGGGCTATTCGGAGAAGGAAAGGGGAAATTGTTCGGGGTTTTTGTCGAATTGGGGGATGTCCTTGTACGTCAATAGTATGTTCCGTCAAGTGAGTGCAATTGAGGGATATTCGAGCCCCACGTCGGGCGCCACTTATAACGCTTTTTACATATGGAAAATTCGGAAATAATGTCGGTAGCGGGTTGGATAGCTCAGTTGGAAGAGCACTTGACCGGCAATCGAGAGGTCCCGGGTTCGAATCCCGGTCCCGTCCCTCTGCATTTTTTTCTGAATTGTCCATAACGCAAAAAGCGTTATAGTATATAGTTCATATAGAAGCTAGTATGTCAGATTTATATTGATGATATATCCAATATATATCTTTTATGTATGGGTTATATATCCAATATAAATCTGACATATATAAATTATACATCCATGTATATATACAAAATACATGTTAAGTATATTATTCTTATATTTCTGATATATGAATTAAAAGTTTAATTTATTAAAATTATAATAAAACATTAGTTTGCCATGGGAAATTGAAATTCGAGCATATTGAGCTAGATGCCGTGGGCGGGCGACAGATTCCATCAATTAAAATTTTCTGCTTTGACCAGGATTCGAACCCGCGACTCACTGTCTTGGCCATCCAAGAACGTTGACGCTAACAATTGCGCCAGCGACGATTTGAAATATTCTTGTATTGAAATGTTCTAATAGTTGCATCGCTTTCAACAATTCGTCCTTCACTATTATCAACAATACTAACGGATAGATTATTATTAGTACGTTATTATAATAGTACCTTTTTCATAATTAAATTCATGATCTATGACCATCGAAATCCATAGATCTTGATCATCACAAAAACTCAAAATCACTATGACGCTTTTCATCAATTCGGGCCCTACTTGACCATTGGTTGACATTTATTTCCGAAGATAAGACGAACATATAAAATGGATATATAACATATAAAATGGATATATACCATTTTATATATAAACATATAAAATGGATATATATCGTGACATATATTGAAATATATAAGAAACAAAAGTAATTTATTTCCACGATATATTTTTAAAGTATCTACATCTAATATCAATATACTTCGTTTATATACTGTCACATATTTTGAAATATAAAAGGAATACATCGAAAATGTATATAGATCTATTGAGGATTTATTCCATTTATATTCAATATATATTCCTGCATATATCGCAGATATATAATGGATATATATCGGATATCGAATTTTTGGCCACTTTATATGATATATATGAATTATATATATTGTCATATATGACGACTATACTTTATTTCTATGCGGGATATCTGCAAAGTTGTGGTAGATTGTCTGAAACAAGAAAAAAGCTAATTTCTTGGACTTTTTCAAGTCAGAATTAAGCATGGAAACAATTTTTTTCGTTTATAACAATAACAGGCACTTATAGAGGATAAATTCAAGTTTCCGAACAATAACAGGCACTTATAGAGGATAAATTCAAGTTTCCGAAACCCATCGTTTACTCGCTGTATGATCATTAGTTCCAGAGATATCGAAGAAAAAAAAGACGAATTTTTGTTCAATCGCCGATATCTCAGCAAAAAATGGTCGTAGAGCAAAAATAAAAAAGCAAATTACAGCCAAAGAATTCAGCTGAATGATACATAGATTGGTTAAGTTCAGAAAAATTGTTTGGAGCCCATCGGCCGTTTTGAAAAAAGCAAAAATTTCAAGAAAATTTTTACCGTGATATTTCTGTCGACTGCGTCGAGGGTGATGCCCATAAAAAATTTTTGACTCAAGATTCCAAAAGTAGAAAATTCAAGCTTCAAAATGCTTTCTTTCAAATTTATACGACCAAAATTAACATAGTTACAAGCTTTGGAAAATCGCTGAAAAATCTCGAAAATTTTGCTGTTCCTTTAATTTTTTGACTGAGTGTATATGGGGCATTCCACGTAAAATCGACCACTTTTGGACCCGACCCCTTTCGATTTGGCTGAAAATATTTGTCTTCTTTCTACCCCATTAAAAACATTTTTCAGAAGATTTTTGATTTTTTTTTACTTAACCCCAAAAAAGTTATGAATTATTCAAAAAAAAGGCTTTTGTTTTTTCAAATAGCTATAACTTCTTCAAAAATTGACTACTCGTGACGTATTTTTTTCAAAAATTTTTGTCTTTAAATGTACTTTTTGAAAAAAAATACAAAAAAATTTAAGATATCAAAGTCTATGAAATTTTTCACTTTTTCGAGAAAAATCATCGTTTTCTCGGAAGCGCATTTTTTTATTTTATTATTATTATTTTTTTTTTTTAACTTCGTTCAATTATGGAAAGAATGCCACCCAAACTGAAGTGGGGTGGAATTTTCCTTCTATTTTTTTTCGATTGGAAATTTTTTTTTGCAACTGGGCTTGTTTCACAGAACACGGCACTCTGTAAATTTTTGAGGATTTATAGCGGACCTCAGAGTTCGAAAAATTGAGAAGAAAAAACAATTGAAAGTGGTAATCCGTGAAAAAATTTTGATTTTTTTCAAAAAGCTTAAAGAAGAAATAGGACACCTATTTATAATTTTTTTGTATTTTTTTCAAAAACTACATTTAAAAACAAAGAGAAAAAAAATAGCCATCTGGGCCCATTTTTGACCAAGCCACAGACTTTTGAAAAAGATATATAACGCATATCATTTTGAATCCAAGATATTTCAATTTTGGCCCGTCTTGGCTTTTTATATTCGTTCTTTGATTGAAAAAAAATTCTTATCGTTTATCCTATATTTTTTACGTTTTCTGATGATTTTTTGAAAATTCTAAATTAAATCTGAGAAAATGTTTGAATGGTGTTTACGACGAAACTTATAATCTAGCTTAATGATTTCTACTGAGGACTTCCTGGTTATATAACACGATTAGTAAACATTTATTTAATACTAAATCGAAAACTATTTTATTTTCCCTTGAAGTTTAAGAATTTGACATGTTCTATAGAATTCATTATATTATTATTATTATTATTATTCAGAATTTAATTTAATATTTGAATTCTCTATATTTCAAAAGCCTGTGGCTTGGTCAAAAATGGGCCTATATGGTAATTTTTCTCATTCTTCCTGTTTTTTGATGTAGTTTTTGAAAAAAAAATAAAAAAATTATATATCGGTGTCTTCTATTTCTTCTTTAACCTTTCTGAAAAAAATCAAAATTTTTTCGCGGATTACCACTTTCGATTTTTTTTGTTCTGAATTTTTCAAACTCTTAGGTCCGTTATAAATCCTCAAAAATTTACAGAGTGGTGTGTTTTGTGAAATGAGCCTAGTTGCGAAAAAAAATTTACAATCGATAAAAAAAAATAGAAGGAAAATTCCATCCACTCCAAGTTGGGCAGCATTCTTTCCGGAATTGAACAAAGTTTTTTTTAGTAAAAAAAATAAAAATAAAAAATGCGCTTCCGAGAAAACGGAGATTTTCCTCGAAAAAGTGAAAAATTTCAAAGACTTCAATATCTTAAATTTTTTTGTATTTTTTTTCGAAAAATACATTTAAAGACGAAAATTTTCGAAAAAAAACGTCTCGATTAGTCAATTTTTGAAGAAGTTATAGCTATTTGAAAAAACAATAGCCTTTTTTCGAATAATTCATAACGTTTTTTGGGTTGGGTAGAAAAATTTGAAAATTTCCTGAAAAATGTTTTTAATGGGGTAGAAGAAAGACAAAAATTTTCAGCCAAATCAAAAGGGGTTGCTTTCAAAAGTGGTCGATTTGACGTGGAATGACCGATATATATATACTTGGGGTCCATGCGGCTCGAGCGCTACGCGCTCTCGCGTCGTAAAGATTCAACTCTAACCCAAACCCCGACACCCCGCCCACCGCCTTCACCCGCCCCCTCCTCACCCGCCCGTGCCCCAGTATCCCAACCCTTCGCTGGATTTTCGATTCCATGGCCAACTTCACCCCGCTCAAGGCTCGATTCCATGGCCAACTTCACCCCACTCAAGCCTCGATTCTATGGACAACTTCACGCCGCTCGGTTCTTAATTCCATGGCCAGCCTCACCCTGCTTTTCTGTGGACAACTTCACTCGGTCTCGATTCTTGTCCACAGGGGCGGTGGCAGCAGCGATAATTTTATATAATATATAGAGAAAATATATATACAGTAATGTGCAATTGAAGTAATGCACTCGGATTCTTGACTCCACCGCCTTTAATTCATTCGTGTCGAAAAAACTGCCAAATAGTTTTTTACACCGAGAAATTTTTTTTACTATGTGTATGTTTGAATAACGAAACAACAATGTTATATGGTATTCAGAACAATTTAAATAGTTCAGTTGACCCGTCATAAGGTCCGAATTGCTAAATTATTGTTCAGTTGACCCCTCATAAGGTCCGAATTGCTGAATTATTGTTCGTATAACCATACATGAATGTTGCAAGGACCATAAATATATTGTTGTTACTACCATACATTTTCGCTGTGTACGTGAAATTTCCACTCTTGCTTGATGCTGTTAAAATCAGCTCGATTGGACAATAATAAAAAAAGCGGCAATTTTTATCATTTGGTATGCTCGAGAAAAATAAAAAGTTTTTTATTTTTGCTCGATATTTTTAATGCGAGCTCAAAAATTGATTCATTTATTGAAATGAAGCACGGTGAAGCTGACCGGATGTACATAAAAATAACTCAGGAATGGCGATTCCAATTGGTAGCTTCTTTCGCAAGGAGCTGTAATGGAACACCCTCAAAACGTACGCTGAAAATTGCTGAAAATTAGTGAAAAAGTTAATTTTTCGTATTTTTGTCTCCCCCTTTTCTAGTTTTAACGAAATAATTAGGTAAAGCTGTGGAACCCACTTATGAAACATTCATCATCGGAAAGGTGACGTTTAGACGAAAAAAACACACCTTGATCTTATCGATAGGACCCTTGATAGGGGAAAAATCAACAATTGAACACCTGGGCCACCGTAATCTGACACAGCGAAAGCGCGTGCTGTGCGGCACGAAAGATTAAGCCGACGCCACTGTGAATACCGAGCATCGGTAACGCAGGCAAAGGATCAACCACTGTAGTGATGGCAATATTTGATGAATGTATCGATATTTGGTATCGATACGTATTGGTGGTCTGAGTATCGATACAGGTGTAATATCGGGAATGTGATATCGATATCACCGATATCGATACTCAAATAAAAATGCAAACAAACCTCAGTTCGAAATAAAAACAGTAGTTTTATACCTCAGTCGGTAACAAAAAACTGTAGTTTCTTACCTCAGTTGGTAACGAAAAACTGTCGTTTGTACCTCAGTCGGTAACAAAACCGGTAATTTTTTGCTACAGTCGGTAACATAAACTCAATAAAAATCGGTTGTATCGAAATTTCGATATTTATGTATTGCGTATCGATACTTCAAAATATCGTAACGCCACGAATCGATACAAAATATCGATATTTGGGTCGAAGAGTATCGATATTCCAAATATCGATACAGTATCGCCCATCACTAAACCACTGCCACTACCCTCGTTGCAATTACTAGAGATGCTACTTACAGAGAGCTGGATAAAATGTTTTACTTTAAATAACAATTAGATGTACTTTGGATTTGACGTTCCATACATCCTCAAGTAACGGAAGCTGAATTATACAATCGGACATATTATACTTACCTGTACGTTAACTTCATATTTTACTTCGCATCTTCTAAATAATCGGGAACATATTTAATTATTATTTGATATCAATAAATTTTTAATATTTATATTAATTTAATATCAATTTAATATTCATTTTTATTATTAATTTATTGTTATTTGATATTAAAAATGTTCTCTTAAACTGATAAATGGATGTGGAAAATGGCAACAAGTTTTTCTTTGTAGCGAAAATGTTAAAAGTGTAATGCTCAAAGAAAAATACTTTGAAAAACTTGTATTGGAGATTTGATAATTTTCGAGTAAGAGAGGTATACGCAGCGCACAAGAGGTATACGAGAGGTATAAGAGCGGCTTTTATTGCCGTGCGAGAAAGAAAAGCTGCTCATAGCGGTGCCGCATGGCTCGCACGCGGAATCCAAACAATGGTGGGTTATTATTCTATTTGCCAGGTAATCCGGTGCTAGTTTTCATCGATAACCGCAAAACCCTTTTTAGGGTTTCGTACCTGTAGGATATCCAACGGAACCCTATTACTAAGCCTCGGTTGTCCGTCCGTCTGTCCGTCGGTCCGTCCGTCCGTCCGTCCGTCCGTCCGTCTGCCTGTTACAGGGCTGTATCTCATGAACCGTAATAGATCGACAGTTGAAATTTTTACAGAGTGTGTATTTCTATTGCCGCTATAACAACAAATAATAAAAATGAAATAAAGTTCATAATAAAAGGGTCTTCTATTCATACTTTCAAACTCCTACTGGTGGGGATATATATATATAGATACTATACTCACTATTTGGCGCCTTCTCTCTTGGTTCGACGAAGTGGGGAGGCTACGAAGCACTTCACAAAGAGGAGACGAACAGAATAGGAAATACTCCATATCTGTATTCTATCTCATTCTCTCGCAGACTAAACTCTATAAATGTATAGGTTTGTCTCTCTTTTTGTCTAACTCGACTGGGCTAGATGGTACGGAACCCTTCTAGCGCGAGTTTGACTCGCACTTTGCAAGTTGTTTTTTCGTTTCACAACTCTGACCAGCAGAAGAGGAGATCATTTGCGATCTTCTTGTCCAAGACCTGTTCATTTTTTACAACACCCGTCCTTTCAAACTCTGGCTGCCTTGCGGGATTCCTTCAAATTTCCCCAATTCTGTCTTTGCAAAAATATTATCCTCCTGCAATAGAATAATATACATGGCAAAGCGGCGTCCTATTTTGTGCAGGTTAGATTTGTGAAATTAAAGAGAGAACATTTCGATTCTCGATGAAAACGAGGGCCAAGTTCTATTGTCAATAAATCGACCGAGAAAAAAATTGCTCGAAATTTTGCGCTTTCTCAAGAGTTATCGGCTCTCGAGTATAAGTTGAAAAAAAAAAATTCGTCAAACATTAAATTTGTAACATTGGCGCTACAAAGATAAACTTGTTGCCTATTTCCAAACCCATTTATCAGTGTAAGGAAAAAATTTATTAATATCAAATAACAATTTATTTATATCAAATAACATTTAAACACGTTTCTGATTATTCGAAAGATGCAAATTTAAATATGAATTTAATGTACGATTAAGTATAATATGTCCAATTGTTTAATTCAGCTTCCGTTGTTTATAGATGGATGGAACTTCGAACCCAAAGTACATCTAACTATTATATAAAGTAAAATATGTTATTGGGCCCTGTGTATCTAGCATCCCTAGTAATTGCAATACCGCGGTAATATGGGACTGCCCGCCTGGTTTCCACGATGTACTACGGCAACGTAGACGAGGATAATGGCAGCGGTTTATCCCTTGCATGCGTTGCCGATGCTCGGTATTTGCAGTGGCGTCGGCTCAACTTTTCGTTCCGCATAGCACGCGCTATTGCTGCATCAGATTACGGTGGCCAAGTGTTCGATCGTTGATTTCTCCCCTATCAAGGGTTCTATCAACAACAACAAAGGGTGCGTTTTTCGTCTAAACGTCACCTTCCCAATGACGAATGCTTTATAAGTGGGTTCCGCAGCTTTACCTAATTAATCCTTCAAAAATATAAAAAAGGGAGAAAAAAAACAAAAAATTAAATTTTTTACTAATTTTTAGCAGATCGATTCTTCGCAATTCTATTATAACCGTTTTGAGGGTGTTTGATTACAGTTCCCGATTGGATTCGTCGTTCCTGAGTTATCCTTAATTACATCCGGTCAGCTTCACCGTGCTTTCATTCAATTAATACTAGATCGATTTTTGACCTCGCAACAAAAATATCGAGCAAAAATAAAAATCTTTCCATTTCTTTCGTGCGTAGCAAATGATAAAAATGGTCGCCATTTTTTAAATTATTGTCCAATTGAGCTGATTTCAACGGCATTGAGTGGAGGTGAAAATTTCACGTAAAAAACGATTGCACAGTTTTTTGTCGCGAGTGAATTGGAAGTGGTGGATCCAAAAAACCGAGTGCGTCAATTCAATTGCGCATTACTTTATTTGGGCCAAAACGCCAATTATGGACGTCGGATCCGGCCTCAACCCCTCAGATCTTCAAATTCAAATCAATTTTTTTCAGATTCTTTTCTCTCTAACTTTTGCAGTTATTTTATGGGATATTCCGTCTAGTTTTACAACTTTTGTTTCATTCATTATGACTTGCCATCTTCCGACACAATCAAAAAATTTACAAAAAATGGGTTATTTATGTGAAAAAGTCTCAGCTTAAAAAAAAATAGTTTTTTTTTGTTTATGCACTTGGAAAGCGCTCAAAATGGAGCTTAAACCCTTAAAAAAAAATTTTATATCCGTTGCCCAAATCTTAAAAAAAATTGAATATTTTTTTCGAAAAATTGAAACAATTTTACATCGAAAATGTATTTTTCAAGATAGGACTCCATAAACATACGAGAAATAAATGAATGAACAAAAACTGATTTTATTTATTTTTTTGTCATCTTCCGTTATTTTATTTTAATTTAAGTATTTTAGTTCAATTTAAGTTAATTTTTAAAAAATTTTTTTTTTGAATAAAGCTTGAAAATAGTGAGAAGGAAAAATCCCCCCACTGCTGCTCTGAGCTTAAAATTTTTTATATCCGACACACGATTTTTCAGAATTTTTTCAGATTTTTTAATTGTGTCGGTCAATAAAATCGTTTAAAAAATTGTAGAACATTCAAATTGAATCTGAAAAACCTACAAAAAAACTGGGTGCCTCTCAAAGTGAGAATAATTACATAAAAAATCGCGAGCCAAATCTGAGGGGTAAAGGGTCAGACCCGAGTCGAAATGGTATGGAATGATACATATATATCTCTTTTGTCTTTATTATATGAAACTAGCTGACTCGGCCATCGTCGTCCTGCCATGTAAATTATTTTAAGAATTGTAATAAATATAAACTCAAAATTATAGTCTAGTGATTGTATGTAATATAACACCTACACTCACCTATGTAACAACTCATCCCCATCCCCCAATCCCACGACCACCCGGATCTACCCAAGCTAAGCAACACACCCATGTAACAACTGACACCCATCCTCACCCTCACAAAAACCCCGCGTAGAAAAAAAGAATCTCGGAAAGAGTCTTGTGAAGAATCTTTCCAAGAATCTTGAAAAGAGTCACGTATTGGATCCAGAACAAGACTCGTTCCAAAACTCTCGGAAAGATTCTTTACAAGATTCTTGGAAAGACTATTTACCTTGAAGTTAAAAATCGTGTAAAGATTCTTTGCGAGATTCTTCAAATCGTTGCAAAAAAGATTCTTGGAATGATTCTTTACGAGATCTCGGAAAGTGTCATGAAAAGAGTCTAGCGTAGAAAAAAAGAATCGTTGAAAGAATCTTTAAAAGATTCTTTTAAAGAATAAGGTTTTTTCAAAATCTCACGAAAAATCAAAAACTAACCAATTCGAGTCAATTTTCGAAAAAGAAGAAATTTGAGAAAATCGAAGAACTTTGTTTGGGAAATAGATGGAAGAAAACAAATGAAGATTCATGTACAGAATCTTGAAAAGAACAAAATTATTTCCACGATTCTCTCGAGCGATCAGCTTGTAGTACAAGATTCTTTACAATCAGTCTTTCCAACATTTTTCCAATTAATCTTTCTTAGATTCTTTGAATGAATCTTTCCAAGATTCTTTAAATAAATCTTTCTAAGATTCTTCCAATTAATATTTCCAAGATTTAACGCCGTGTTAAAATGGACGTGGCCATGAGGGTCATCTTTATTTTCGATTTTCTATCTTTTTTCAAAATAAAGTTTTTCGATTTTCTCAAATTTCTTCTTTTTCGAAAATTGACTTAAATTGGTCAGTTTTGAGTTTTTCGTGAGATTTCAGGAAAGCCTCATTCTTTCAGAGAGTCTTTTGAAGATTCTTTTAAAGAATCCTTTAAAGATTCTTCAGGAGATTGTCGTCCGATGCGACAAAAGAATATTTGACAGCATCTTTAAACAATTCTCAGGATCGTGAAACGTATCTTTGAAAAAATCTTTGAAAGATTTGCAAGAGTCTTGTTCCGGATCCATCACGTGACTCTTCAAGATTCTTTTTTTCTACGCGGTACTTACGGTGCCCAAACCATCATCCACACCCACCCATGTAACAACACCACCACCCACACTTACCCACGCTAAGCAATAGTGGTAATGGTAACCGTAGCGATGGTAACCGTTGCCATAGTAACCGTTGCTATAGTAACTGTTATTATGGTAACAGTACTATGGTAACCGTTGTTATGGTAACCATTGCTCAGATCCAATCAGATGACATTTTTCGCTGGGACGTTATCATATGAGTTCCGAGCAAACATTGTAAAATAAAGTCATGGCAAAATTCTGAAATAATTTTAGGCGGTTCCGTGTATACCTACGCTACTTTTTTCATACTTGACATTTTCTCTGTAACTCTACAGTCTTTAAGATACGTTGTATCATTCAAAATTTGTCTTTTTTAGCCAAAAGTGAAATAACTTTGCGAGAAAACATCGTACGAAAACTTTTACATGAAAAAAATGGAGCGTCTGCTAACTCTTTCAAGTGTTTTGTTGATAAAAAAGACAAAAAAAAATTCCTAAGGGGACCCGGTGGTCTAGAGCACGAAAATTTCACCTATTTTCACGATTTTTTTTGCCATTAAAAATTCAAAAAACGATGTTTCGACTTTTCGGGCTTATTACTACGTTTATTGATCATACAAAAACTTTTTTTATTTTAAAAACAATATTTATTATTATGAAAATGCCGCTGAAGATGACCCTCTCGAAAAATTGGATTCGGACGACGTAGGTGATTTCGAGACTTCTACTCATCTGAAACACAAAATTCGAGAAGATTCTTAATCAGAAAGAGTGCAGTTATTGTCGGAACTGGAACAAATCGAAAAAATTAAAAATTGACAAAACGGCGCGCTTTTGAAAAAAAAGTTCGGAAATCGAGTCTTTTTTCACTAGTTTTTTAGTGTGAACAATAGGAAATTATTTAAATAAAATTATGATTCTAGTTCCGACGATAGCCATACACGTTGTGAACAACATATCCAAATTTCAAGTGATTCGGTTGAATAGTTTTTTTGTTTTCACCCCTGCCGTGCCGAAAAAAGTCGTTTCGAGATAAATGAGTTTAAAGTTTGAGGTACAGATATTTTCAAAAATTTAGCAAATTTTAAATACTTACAGTTAATCCGCGATTCCGGCACCATATAGGATCCCTTCGGAACGTTCGTATTCCTCGATTTGCTCACTCATTTCATTTTTTCGAGCTGTACGAGCCTCTTTGGAGTTGTCGGTGCCCCTACGGTTGGCGCTCGATACTCGCCGCCCGTCTCGGTTTCGCGCGAGTTGTTCCGCTTGTGGCCCAATTGTGATGCCCATGGTCTCCATTATTTTTAATAACAATGCGAAGCCTTCGTTGAATATGCAAGCGGAAATATAGGTGGCAATGTCGATGATTTTTTGTGCCGGCAAACAGATGTTTCGGCGCAAGCTGCCACACACAAGCGTTGAAACTTTCGTTATTGTTCTGCGTATTACTGCCAATACACCTTTCCAATAAATTCTCTGTTGTCAATTCTTCATAAATAGGTTTCAATATTTCTTGTGCTTTATCGTCCAGAGCGGGTGGATGCTGGTAGGTGTCTAAAGTACCTGCAGCCTCACTTTGACGCCACTTGCACCACGATTCGGAACCTGGAGGACAGTACGAGTGTTGCGGATTTTCATCTGTTGAAATTTTATGATGACATGCGATAATACCCTTCCCTTCGGGGAAGGGAAGGGTATATATAGGTATATAGTATATACAGGTATATATTTTCGGTGAAGGGTCGGGACAACCGCTGCGCTCCGAGCGCTAGACCCATGAGGAGCGCGTGGATCGCTCTCTACCTGGTTAATGGGCTGTAGAAGCTATAACGTTGGGAATTTCCGTATGAAAATTTCACAGTATATTCTTAAGATATTATACTTTCAAAATATCGAAAAAAATCGATTTTTTGAAATTTCTAGACCACCGGGAAGAATGCGCCCGCCTTACAAGGTCGAAAAAATTCGAAAAAACAGTCACGTTGAAAAATGCATACGGGGTCGAAAAAAAAATCATTTCAAAAATTAAAAATAGCCGCAGCAAAGCTAGATTGCTTTCCGTCGAAACGCTTTTTTGAAATTTCGATTATGTTTATTTTTGACGGAGTTATGCAAATTTTAGTTCGACAAGAAATATCGACAGATGTATCTAAAATTTTGAGCAGGTGTATGTATATTAGAGTGATTCGTTTCAGAGCAACTTTTTTTTTACCCATCTTGCCCGAAAATTTTCAGTTGTTGCCCAAAAACGAAGTTTCGTGTTGTCAAAAAATATTTAGAGGTCGCGAATCAAAATTGAAAGGTTCCCATTTGATTAACATTGAAACAAAAAATTTCCTCATTATTAGTGTTACCATTTAGCGAATTTTGATATCGTGATATTTTCCAAGTAGGTTCTCATTGGAAATATGATACTCTACAATAAAGTTCATTGAGCCATGTCCGTAAATTCAACCGTTTCAGCGGTATCATTATTTCAAGTGAATATTGTGTGAAAATATCTATTTTAACAGCTGTAACGCCTAAGCTATTAGATATATTGAAAAATCTTAAATGAGAACTTTGTAGAGAAAGTAATTTGTTACAAAAAGTCCCATAAGCCGAGCCCTTAGATTCAACTCTTTCTAAGCTAGGGGTGGATCAAGTAAAATAAATAGATATCTTGTTTTTATTTTATTCATTTATTTGCATAAGGAATTTTTTGTGACATTTGTTGAATGGTTTTTCTGTTGATTTTTTATATGCTATCTCAAAGAAAATCGAGTTCGTTCGATTGAATGAAACGAAAAAATAGCTATTTATTTCACTTCATATACCTATACCTGAGAAAAAGTTGAATTTATGGGCTCGGCTTGTAAGACTTTTTTGTAGCAAATTACTTTCTCTACAAAGTTCTCATTTGAATTTTTTCAATATATCTAATAGCTTAGGCGTTACCGCCGTTTGAATAGATATTTGTATTCAATATTCACTTGAAATAATGATACCGCTGAAACGGTTGAATTTACGAATATGACTCAATGAATTTTATTTTAAAGTATCATATTTCCTATAAGAACCCCCTTGGAAAATATCGCGATATCAAAATTCGCGGAATGGTAACACTAATAATGAGACTTTTTTTTCAACGTTAATCAAATAGAAAACCTTCAATTTTGATTCACAACCTCTAAATATTTTTTAGCAACATCCCCCTTTCACGAAACTTTGTTTTTAGGTACCAACTAGAGGTTTTCGGGCACGATGGGTCAAAAAAAAAAGTTGGCCTGAAACGAATCACCGTAATATATATATATTAGACTGATTGAAAAAAAATCGATATTTTTTATTCATCTTTTTCATCTAATTAACACGTAAATAACGGAATTGCATCAATAAAACGTGAATAATTCTTGTTTAAAATGATGAATCATAATCTAAATTTATATATGGGTAAAAATTCCGAAAGACAGCATGCGTTCGGGCCTCATAGTCGACGATTGTTTTGTAACTTTAGGGACACATAGTACAGTATAAGAGTACACTTTGGAATTTTTTTTGGATTTTGAAATCGACCGGTTTCACTGTACCAATGACGTCATTTTTTTGAAATTTTTTGAATGTCATGTTTTAATCAATTTCTCTAGACCCCTGTAATTAAAAAAAAATTTCGACATATATTTTCATCGAAAAAAATCTCAGCTTTTTGAAGAAAATATTTCTAAATACGTACTAATCCATATAAGTATAGAAAAATAGGTTTTGGCCTCAAAAAGGCGTTTAATCGATGAGCCTACACTCCAATTTATTTTTTAATTTTTTTCGGATTTCTGAGGTTATTTTACATGAAAAAACCTCTTTTCCGGAGTGAGATCTTTGCGGCATGAGATCTTTGCGGCATCAGACCGTTATATATTAAATATAATCTGAGGTGCTGTAAATATCGAGAAAATAGTGCGGAAACAATACTGCTTACTGCGCTAGTATTGTATTGTATTGTTACTATCATTTTTTATCGAGATCGTTATGGGTTTTGAACTTAACTTTTAATTTATTAGTGCGGTAACAGGAGGATTCGACTATGAGAAAAAATAATAATACCCTGAAAACAATATAAGATAACACGATTTTGGGGAATGGGTGTGTAAATAAACTTTAAAAAACATCCATTTATCTTTTATGAAAATATTTATTGACGTATGGGCAATTTTTCGCCAAGAAATTGTTAAATATATATTTTTTTCAAGTATCCTTAAAAGCAACCAATGTGAAACAAGTAAAAATTGTACAATTTTTTTTTCGCGCAAAATTGAATATGCGTCAATAAATATTTTCATAAAAGATAAATGAATGTTTTTTAAAGTTTGTTTACACACCCATTCGGTAAAGTTTGTTTACCACCCCCGGAATCGTGTATATTATATTGCTTTCAGGGTATTATTATTTTTTCTCCTAGTCAAATCTTCCTGTTACAGTACTAATAAATTAAAAGTTAAAAACCCATAATGACCTCGATAAAAAATGATAGTTGCAATACAATACAATACTAGCGCAGTAAGCATAATTGGATCCACACTATTTTCTCGATATTTACAGCACCTTAGATTATATTTAATATATAACGGTCTGATGCCGCAGAGATCCCACTCTGGAAAATGTTTTTTTTTGTAAAAACACCTCAGAAATCCGAAAAAATTACGAAAAAACAGATTGGAGTATAGGCTCATCGATAAAACGCGTTTTTAAGGAAAAAAGCTATTTTTCTATGCTTATACGAATTGGTACGTATTTGGAAATATGCGAAGGGCTGAAAGAGAGGAGAGAAATGGCCCATAAGGCCCCCCTCTTTCCACGGAGCAATGCGATGGAAGCGTTGGATGAAGGCGTGGACATTGTCAAATGCTCCCAGAGTAACTTGCAGCAGTGCAAAGCAGCCTCGGCTGTCCTAAGCGGGGACCTTGCGGTGGAGCAGATAGATAATACAAGAATTCTGGATTTACAGGGGCTGCGTGATTGATCGTAACATTGGGTTGTTAATATATGATCCCGCGGAGCCCGGCCCAATGGCCTGTGTCTTCATTCACAGAAAACACAGTGCCCCAAAGCTAAGCAGGTTCTGCAGTAGGGACCTGGCAGAGGCCTTAGTTGAACTGAGGCTAGGGGGGGGGGCACTGACAGATCGTGTATTCAGCGTATAGGCCCTACGACTCCGAGGAACTTCCACCGACGAGGGAACTGAGAGTCCTGGTGGACCACTGTAGGAAAGAAGGACTGGACCCGGTGATAGGGCGTGACGCTAATTCGCACCACCTCATCTAGGGCAGTTCCAACATAAACGGAAGGGGCTCAGCTGTGCTGCAGTACCTCGTAACAATTAATCTAGAAATCCCTAATGAAGGTTCAAGGCCTACCTTTGTCACGGCAAGGAGGCAACAGGTCATTGACTCCACCCTGGGGACTCCCAGGGTAGCAAGTTGATAGAAGGTTGGCGAGCTGGTGACGAAGATACTACAGCACTTCAGCTTACCAGAACCCCAGGACTACCGATTGGAACTCCTACAGGATGGCCCTGAGTGGAAGGCTTGAGGGTGCGGGGGGCTTAATGAAGTCGAGGGGAAGGATTCAGAAAGGGGTCAACACGCTGACCTCGGTTATCATCCAAAGTTATGAGGGTGCGTGCCCCATGAGGGAGCGCAAGAGCGTGAAAAAAGTAGCATGGTGGAGCAGTGAGCTGAGCAAACTACGCTCTGACTCACGCCACCTGCTAAATCGAGCCATGAAAACCATGGCGGAACTGGACTGGGCGATTTATTGGGCCACACAAAAACCCATAAAAGGCTGGTCGAAGGTTCTAAAAGAACGGCCTGGGAGAAATTCTGCAGGGAGATGGAGGCCCTTAGCGCACCTGGAGGAGGTCCTGGATCTACACTGATCGAGCGGGACCTCAATCAGGAGGTGAGGGAGCCCGCGATCAGACCAGGTGATTGGGCAACTGCCGCCAGGGTGGTTACCCTGGACAGGAGTGGTGGGCCTTGGGCTCGTTCGACGAGTACAAGAGCCCGGTCGCTGATGGGATATTTTCGGCCCTGCTTCAGCAGGGAGGAGAGGACCTAGTCAGGCACCTGAACTACACCTTCAGATCCTGTATGGCACTGAGATATGTGCCTAGGACCCGGACGGAGGCAATCATAGGCTTTATCCCGAAAGCTAGTTATGACCAAGCAAAGGCTTTTAGACCTATCAGTCTGACGTCTTACTTTTTAAAAACAATAGAGAGACTCATTGATAGGTACATAAAGGAAGGGGCACTGATGCTTACACCAGTGCACCACCCACAACATGCGTATCAAGCGGGCAAATCCGTTGAGACAATTTTGCACGGTCGCGTTCACAAGATAGAGCGGACCCTCTACAAAAAAAGGCCACCTTATGCGTATTTTTAGACGTCGGAGGGGCGTTTGACAACACCTCTTTTGACGCAATTTGCGGGGCGGCGAGGGAATTCTGCGTTGATGGCACAATCATCGGCGGGATGAACTTCATGTTGCGGATGCGGACCATAACAGCCAGTCTCAGCGGGACTGCTGTCAGGGCTCGAACCAGCCAGGGCTGCCCGTAAGAGGGAGTAATATCCCCATTTATGTAGCTGCTGGTCGTCGACGGGTTTCTCCGCAGACTTGAAGGACTGAGAGTCAAAGTGGTGGAATTTGCCGATGACGTGTCTATAACAGTCAGCGGCAATCATCCCGCAGTCATGGTGGGTAAGATGCAGAAAGCGCTCGATCTCGTCAAAGAGTGGTGCACATCAAAGTCGTTACGGGTCAACCCGAAAAAGACTGAGATGGTACTATTCACACGAAAAAGGCGGTTTTATATAAAGCGCCCTCCGATTCCGTTTTCCTCTAAGGTTCACTACCTGGGAGTAACGCTTGATTCTAGGCTCAGCTGAAAGAGCCACATCACTAAGCAGGCCCAGAAAACCCAAGATGGTTAGGTGGATTTACACGGCCATCGTGATTCCCCAGTCTATCAAAGATGTAAAGATAGAGACGAGACACCACGCCATCTCATTACGGGGTGCAGGGAACTGACGAGCCGTCAGAATTGACGTCCTTAGGGCATCTGTCGATAGCAACTTTTTTTTATTCCTCGTGATAATAATATCCTCCCCGTACTTCTCTTCCATTTTTGTATTGTACATTTGCCAGGAACGTTGCCTTCGAGTAAGTCCAACAATTCAGGCAGTGGAAATTGGCACTCATCGCTATTTTCAATAAAATCATATATTACCGCCACTGCTGATTTTACATCGTCGACTGGTGAACGTCCACTTTTTGTGCCTGTTGTTGGATTCTTAAAGAAGTTAATGCAACATCTGTCATCGTAAATCGCTTCAACGGCGACCAAGTCCGAAAAACTTTGTAACCACTGAATACTTCTCGACCCCATTTGTCATTTCTTTTCCTACCGGCTTGTAGTACACTTTCTTTCACGAATAAACTACGAACCGTGCGGACTTTCGTACGTTTATCGGCATGCTTTTTTTTTACTTTTGGCTAAAAGAGACAAATTTTGAAAGATGTAACGTAACTTAAAAACTGTAGAATTTGTAAGATGTCAAATATGACAAAAGTAGCGTAGGTATACACGGAATCGCCTGGAATTATTTCAGAATTTTCCTATGATTTTTTCTTTACTATTTTCGCTCGACCCCTTCATATCAATCGGTAATTGTTATTGCGACAACCAAGGCTGCTTACCACAGTATAATTCATGTATATATACTAGTGGAAAAAACTAAGGGATCAAAAAAATTGTCCAAATTTGTAGTGGTTCTTAAGAATGCTGTATCTCAGTTAAAAACGGTCGTATAGAGGTCTAAAGAAAAGCATTTTGAAAATTTAAAGTTTCAGTTTTTAGATCATTTTGCAAAAGAATTTGTGAAGCTAGATGTTTCACGCAATCCTAAGAAATACCGAGAAAAAAAATTTGCCAATTTGTATCACTTTCTTTTGGTTGCAATTACTTGAAATTTTTTTTCCAGCTAAACCATTACATGGGCCTATTAGCGTGTTAACTGAGCTTCAATTTGCTTTTTTGTGACCTTGCCGCGACTATTTTTTGCTGAGATATTGGACTTTTAATGAAAAAAGATCCTTTTGTGTTTGACCATTGATATCTCAGCAACCAATTATCGCACAGAAATCAGAAGTGTTGTTTCACAAACTTGAATTAACGCTTTACAAAGATTGACGATGATTTTTGAAACCAATTTTTTTTCCATATTTGACACGATTTTGAAAGAAAACAGGAGAAAAAGGGCTATTGATGGTTTTTTAGAAAACCAACAGCCAAATTAAAAATATCGAGAAATCGACTAATGTTAAGCGTGATTTTTACAGCCCTAATATACCCACAAAATCCCTGTAAGGTTTTAATTTGATCTATCGCACAGTTTTTTTTTGCAATCAAATTTTTGAAAAATTAAGGGATCATGTTTCTGCTTCTCAACGTCATAATCATTATTAGAGTGGAAACAATTTTTTTTGCTTTTTCCACATTCTTATCGCAAACAGCGTTGAAATGTTCGGAAAAAAAATTTCGAAGAATTTTCAAACTTTTGTTTGACATTTTTCGTCGATTTTTTTCTATAAATTTGAACGCTGCTTACGATGGAAATGTGGGAAAAGCTGAAAAAAACCCTCTTTCATAATGATTATGAAGTGTTTAGAGGCATCAAATATAATCCTTGGATTTTTTTGAAAAACAAAAATTTCAAACCGATTTCGAGAAAAATTGGGGTTCTTTATTTGTTTCTTTCATAAATTGCGACGGTGGACCGTGGGTAAGGTAGTGACGGGCCAGATACGACGAGAGCAAATGATAAAGTGGGCCACCCGGGAATCGAACGCGGGTCCCTCGGCTTGCGAAGCAAGAACGCTAACCACTGCGCTACAGTCACCTCTTACTCTGTCTCATTCGTGTTGTCTATTTCATTAATGCTGGCCCGTCACACACCCCCTCTTTCGGTAACTGACGTCCCCGTCGATAGTGCAGAGTTCCGTAGTGTGCGGGTTTGGCGTTTGCGTGATTCGAAGACGTAGCACAGTGATTAGCGCTCTTGCGGAGCAAGAGCGCTAATCACTGTGCTACGGCCATCTCTTCTCTCTCTCATTCGTGTCGGCTATTTTATTAATGCTGGACCGCCACAAAATTTAAACGCTGTTTGCTATAGGAATGGGGGAAATGCGCAAAAAATTGTCTATCTTCAATTTTAATAATGATTATGAAGTGTTAAGGGGTAATAAACATGATCCATTATTTTTTTCAAACCCACAATATCCTTGTAAAGTTTTAATTTCATCTATCGAACGGTTTTTTCTTTTCAAGCAATCAAATTTTGAAAAAAAATTAAAGGATCATGTTTATTGCCAGCTAAAATAAATAAAAAATCGATTTTTTATATATATATTTTTTCACGTTCTGTGATACCTTTTGCACCTATTTCTCAAGTTATAAGCCGATTAAAAAAAAAAACGACAGAGTTATGGACCAAAATATGAAAAAGTGCACTAAAAATTAATAAAAATTTATAAATTTGTTTTAAAAAATCTGAAAAATTTGGTATATGATATAAAAAATACTGAGAATCACTCAGAGTCGAACTTGGCGATGGCGAACTTTTTTTCGCCGTTTTCAACTTGTAGATGACGCATTCCATGACATTTCGATCAAATCTTGCCTGAATGATTCCGATTTCCCACTAAATTTGTTATATAAAGTCGTTGTTGTCGTATCGAAGCCGATTCGACAACAACTCATGTTATATAAATAAACACATTGAAAAAAAAAAAATTCCAAGTTTTTTCAGAAATTTTTAATCACGCGATTTTTGGATTTTTTTTCTTCTAAGAGACCCCTTTGTAAAATCTCAAAAAATTGAGAATGATCTAATAAAATATTACAAAATTTTTGGGCTTTGTTCTCAAATGGAGATTTTAATACTCTGTGAGTAAAATTTTGTTTTTGCAATTGTTTAAATTTTATTCATAGAGTGTTAAAATCTCCATTTCGGAACAAAGTCCAAAAATTTTGTTATCTTTTATTAGATTATTCTGAATTTTTTTTTTATTTTACAAAGAGCACTTTAAAAAAAATCCAAAAAACGCGTGACCAAAAGATTCTGAAAAAATGTGAAGAATTTTTTTCAATGTTTTTTTCTATATAAGGTAAATGGCCCAATAACCGACAACGTCCCAGTACCCGACCACTTGAACCAATATATCAGCAAGTTAAGCGTTCACTTAAGAGGAATCTTAAACTGTGAATTGATTTAATATCCAGGATTCATAATCTACATATACGACACGACTTTTAATAGTTCAAGAATCGTCTGTAATTTAATTTGGGATAAATATGACAGCACGCGTACTATTCGGGGCACGGAAGCCATTATCTAAGCTGAAGTATTAAGGAATCGCGATATCTTATTAAAGCTATTTCGAAGTGGTTTTTATTGTTTTCGAACTGAGCCTTAGCTGTTTTTATTCGGAAAGATACCATTAATTTGATCATGTTGTCTCAATTAGCCAAAAATGCGTTTTAAGTACTTTATTTTCAAGTCCGGTTATTGGTACATACGAAATGTATCGTGTACCGATAACCGACCATGTGTCCGGGTATCGGTACTTGCGCGCGACTATGCTCAGTCCCAGTAACCGGACATCTGCTGACATGTATATTATTTGTGCATAACCTCAAAATTTTGGTGACACATTCTCTGAGCAGCGACGCATTTTTCTCAATTCACCCCCTCCCTCCCCCCCACCATAGAGATGAGTGGTCGGTTATAGGTTCATAATGTGTGGTCGAATATTGGGTCATATAGAAAAATGGGTGGTCGGGTACTGGTCCATTTCCATTTCACGGTATTTTCGATTATTATGAATAAACAACTAATGGTAGCAACAACTATACCCTGTGTTTTGGAAACTAGAGACTTCAAGCTTACCAATAGTCATAGTCATTATGGAAAATATTTTATTTTTGAACGCGAAAAACAAGTTAACTTTTTCGTCGCCTCTTACAAGGGGACAGTACGGCAGTCGGATTTTTGTAATTTTTCGTACTCATGGTACGTGAAGTTCAGAGCTCGAATATTAATATCTCAAAGCAGTTCGACGCTATATTCAAAAATTTTCGAGAAAATTGACTTTGAAGTTTTCGACCGCACTCTTATCCCACAAAGATGCAACGATATTCGAACCGGGCTCGTGGCGTACCCGGTAGCGCTTGAGTCTAGTAATCGCGGGGTCGCTGGTTCGAGTCTCACTTCGAAATTTTCTTTTTTATTTTCTTTTTAATACGCATACCTCCGTCATTTAAATATCCCGATAAATTTTTGTTGTATATAATCAGATATTATTATATATAATTAATATAATATATCTATATATGTTTATATATGGACGAAATCCATAAATAGTTATTTATGGACAAAATTCATTATAGTTATACATAATTATAGATTTTCTCATATATGATCATATATTATTTGTATATAACAATAGGTGATTATTTATAAAAAAATAAATAAATAATCCCGGGATAAAAATCATAAAATCTATGCTAATTCACATATATGTAATTATAATTGTCAAAGATAAATGCAAGTCTTATTTTTGATTATCTCTTGCTTGAAATTGCGAATAGGCGACGTAAAAATATCCAGTAATAATATTTTCATAAACTCCCTTGTAGATTGATAGGAATATAAATAGAAGAATAAATGTTGAAATATGTGAATATAACGCTTGCTTTGGCAACCGTCGATATTGTGAATAACAGTTCTGCGTACATCGTTTGCCTTTGTCCTGATCAACTACCTGCGAAGCGGGCACAGCTGCTTGTGCACAAAATATTTCTGGGAATTCCAGAACGGGTGGAAGGGCGTGGTGCACGATTTTGTAGAATATTCGATAAAAAAGATCAAAATGTCGGGCGTGGGAGACGACGAGGTGCCTGGGCCTTCGACGGCACAAGATGATATTGAATATTCTTTGTGCAGTGAAGTTTCAAAATTACGATTGAAGGATGCCCTCGTATATGACGAGCAAATTCTCACACAAAATAATCTTGTGGCACCAACACCATCAGAGGTAATTACTGAAGAGGGAATGTTACTAGCAGAAGACTTGTTCCATTATACAGTACAAACTTTACACGAAAAAAAGTTTGTAACGGATGAAGAACTAATTATGCTTGATGAATTGGACGAAGAATACGCTTTTGACGAACCTGCATCTGACAACGAAGATTCTTCTGAAAATTATGAGCCAGAGGAGAAAAGGGCGAAATCGTACACGGACAATATTCCGCTGGATTATAAAAGGAAAGTTATCAATATAGTTCGAGCACATCCGACATGGAGCCCAAAAGTTCTGCAAAAAAACAGGTGCAGCCGCTTAAAGCGCATGGAGGAATTGCCAAAATGGGAAAAACATGTAAAAAGCGGAGGAACCATGACAGACAAATACGCGACCATCGATTCGTGGACTTACGATCGCTTTGAGGAAGCGCGACAGAACAACGAACAAGTTACAACCCGGAACTTGCAGCAGTGGGCTTTATCGGCTGCGAGTCAATTTGAAAATTTTGATTTCAAAACTTCCGATAGGTGGGTTGTGAAATTTAAACGGAGACATTGAAATCGCCAAAGAAAAATCACGAAGTTTGTAACGGAAAGAGAAACCGCAACGCGGGATGAAATCCTGGCTGCTGCAGAAGATTTTCGTATCCAGGCTCGTGATGTCATACCAAACTTTGGTCCCGATTTCGTCATTAATACAGACCAAACAGGTATTCAAAATTTGCTCTCATTTTCCATAATAAATTAACTTAGACTTTCGTATATAGTATTTTCAATTTATTCCTTTTCTATTTTTTTCAGGATGCCAATACAAATCGACGTTCGACAGAACTTTGGCGACCAAAAGATCAAAAGTAGTGCTGGTAAAGCGGCAGAATATGAATAAAGCCAGCCATTTCTATACTGCGCAGTACTCTGTCACCCTATCAGGAAAATTGTTGCCCCTGGTGTTCGTATGCCTACAAGAAACAACAGGTTCATTTGGTCCCAGAGTTTAAAAATCGGTCAACGAGTACCTAAAAAAATACTGAGACGTCGTAGTCACGTCATCGAAATCGGGAAAATTGACTACAAAGTTATACAAAGATTTTTCAATCAACGTTTTGAAACCCTACGTAGAAAAAAAAAGTTTTTCTTATTTATCGAATCCTGGAGAGGCCAAACCGATACCGTGATGTACAATGAGGTGTTTCGAAATGACAGGCGTCTGCCTACTTGCACGGTGCAGGTAATTCCACCAAAATGCACTCCATTAGTGCAACCTTGTGACGTGTATTTTTACCGCCAAGTAAACAATTTCATGAAGCGTCTGCAGAACTGCGCCTATCCGATTGAACAAGGACGTGAAATTAATGATAGAGAAGATTGCATAAAAATTCATTCTATTGTTCATCATCAGTTGTCGTCTCCGGTCTCCAATAACATGATCAGATATCCGTGGTTTGCGTCGAAACTTTGCGATCAAAGAGAAATCTTCATGAACGTGAATGAAGTTGTTTTCCGATCGATGTATTGAAAAAAAATTGCGAATGTAACAATGCAGCGTTTGTACGGTGTGCGAGATGCCGTAAAAATTACTGTTTCCCTTGTTTTTACGATGGTCATTACTCTGGCTCGTGTAACATTACACCCGATGTATTAAACAAACGAATACAGACCGAATAATAAAGTATTCAATTGCTTTCCCGACGTTTTTCATTTTCATCCTAAAAATGTTGTTGGTTATAAATATTGATACTTGAAAATGTATGTTTATAATCTAGAGATAATTAACAATATGACTTGCGTTTTTTCATTTAAAAAAAATTGAATAAAAAATTTTTCGAAGTGAGACTCGAACCAGCGTCCCCGCGATTACTAGACTCGAGCGCTACCGAGTACGCCACGAGCCCGGTTCGAATATCGTTGCATCTTTGTGGGATAAGAGTGCACTCGAAAACTTTAAAGTCAATTTTCTCGAAAATTCCTGAATATGGCGTCGAACTGCTTTGGGATATTAATATTCGAGCTCTGAACTTCACGTACCATGAGTACGAAAAATTACAAAAATCCGACTGCCGTACTGTCCCCTTGTTAGATGGTCGGGTATTGGGACATTTACATTTAAAAAATTAGAGGAAAATCGAAATCATCAAGGCAAGATTTTTATTGAAATGACGTGGAATGCCTTAACTACTACATGCGCATAATACAGTGCTCTTGCAGAGCGCGCCGGATTCAAAACTCATATTTCTCTTATAAAAATCTTGCTCTCGTGTATAGTGCTTGCGCCTCGTCCGCAATATGGCGATCACCCCCGTATTTCAAACGTGAAGAAAAATGTTTAGCCCAATTATTTTCATCGCACAATTCTAGAGCGGTTATCTTATGAATTCGACGGAGAAAAATGTGCGTCTATAGATTAGATAGTGCTGTAGTATCAATATTCATACTAAGCATCAATAACACAATTTACATAAATTTTTTTATTCCCTATACAAATTCGTGAAACACATATAGTTACGGCCCTGCAGCGCCCAAAAATATATACCCCCGCTATAGCCGTCACGCCGAGGTACGTCACGCCGAGCCATGTACTAACGACTAACCTATTCATGATGCTGTTTTTGTGACAGTTCGCGAAATTTTATCATCAGATTTGTGTTCATTGAATTCTTCCAATTTTATTTCATTTTTTATATCGTTTTATTGGGATCGACAGTTTTTTACGGCAAATATTGGCCAACGTTTCTGTTTGTCCAGACGAAAAGAAATGTTTGATGGTAGCACAGCAGAAGAAAAAAGTCGACATTTCATCACATGTGAATCGCCAGTGAAATCTAAAAATTTTCCGGTAATTAATATTTTTGACCGTTCAACTGTATTTTAGATTTGACACTTTTTTTAATTTGAAACAAGTGAAAACTGTGTTCAACATTTTTTTTTCATGTGCAGAGTGTTTTGTAATATAATTTTGTATACAGGTGAATTTTAGCTGCAGCATCGAGGAGAGAAGAAAAATCTTTGCCACACCATCAACTTCAGATGCTGTTTCCCGAAACCTGGATCTTAAAATATTCTGCGCGTGATTCTGAAAAGGCCCTCGATAGATTTTATTCCAACTAGTCTCATTTTCTTCGTAGCGGATGTATCTATCGTATGAACGCGTCGCTTTTTGATTAAAGTAATTGTTTTGACAGGGGTATTGGCTTTAAGATTTATTCAATCTAGTTTTAATTAACCTTTTTCAAAATTGATGCGTGGCTTCAAAAGAGAGGTTTTAAAAAAAATGCGCCGCGTTCATACGATAGATACATCCGCTACGAAAAAAGTAAGACTAGTTGGCATCAAATCCATTGTGCGGTCTCTTCTGAATCACGCGCAGAATAAAAGAACTTCAAATTCTGTTTGTTCGAGTGCCACGACACCTGAGTGGTTTAATCTTGAGTAGGAGGGAAGCTCGATTAATACTCAAAACTATAGGCAGTTGGTTATATTTATGGACTAACTGACTCACCCCCCTTAACACTTCATAATCATTATTGAAATAGAAGAAATTTAATTTTTTCGTGCATTTTCCCCATTTTTATAGCAAACAGCGTTCAAATTAATGGAAAAAAATATCAAAACAAATTTCAAAAATTTTCTTGACATTTTTTTTCAAAAAAATTCGAGGATTGTTCATGGCCCCTAAACACTTCATAATCATTATTGAAGGGGGAAAAAAAGTTAAACTTTTTTCACATTTTTATCGCAAACAGTGTTTAAATTTATGGAAAAAAAATTCAGGAAATTTTCAAAAAAAAGTTCGAAAACTTCACATTTTTTTCTTGAACATTTAAACGCTTTTTGCGATAAAAATGTGGAAAAAGCCCAAGAAAAATTGTTTCCACTCTAAAAATGATTATGAGGTCTAGGAGCAGAAACATAATCCTTTGATTTTTTCAAAATTTGATTGATGAAAATAAAAAACCGTTTGATAGATCGAATTGAAACTTTACGGGGATTTTGTGGGTATGTTGAGCTATAAAAGTGACGGTCAACATTAGTCGATTCGTTAATATTCTTAATTTGGCCGTTGATTTTCTAAAAAACCATAAACAGCCCTTTTTCTCCTGTTTTTTCGAATTCATGGCAAGGATGGAATTTTTTTTTTCAAAAAACCATCATCAATCCTTGTAGAGCATTAATTCAAGTTTGTGGAACGCCTCTCCTGATTTCTGTGTGATAATTGGTTGCTGAGAAATCAATGGTCTAACAAAAAAGGATCTTTTTTTATAACAACTCCAATATCTCAGCGAAAAATGGTCGCAGCAAGGTCTCAAAAAATAAAATTGAAGTTAAGAAAAGTGATCCAAAGTTGCCAAATTTTTTTCTCTCACTAATTCTCAGATCTGAAAACAAGAAACTTGCAGCGTCAAAATGCTTCTTTTTCCACCTCGATACGACCATTTTTCACTGAGATACAGCATTGTTAAAAACCACTACGAATTTGGAATTTTTTTTTAATCCCTTAATTTGTTACACTAGTATATATAAATTTAGATTATGATTCATCATTTTGAACAAGAATAATTCACGTTTCATTGATGAAACGTGAATTCGTTATTTACGTGTTAATGAGATAAAAAAAAACGACAAAAGTCTGATGAACGATCTCTAAATCTTGAGCGACAGGGCCGCCGCTTCGCGTAGATTATTTTTTTATGTCAAAGTAGAATTTGAGATTGTTTAAAGCTGAAAAAAATATCGACTTTTTCAAATTAGTCTAATATATATGGGCCAAAACGCCAATTATGGACGTCGGATCCGGCCTCAACCTCTCAGATCTGTTCGCCATTTTTTAGCTGAAAATCCTCATTGAAAAACACAATCCGAAATTTTTTCAGATTTTCTCCCCTCTGGTTTCGTCTAGTTCCATTTGGTTCCGTCTAATTTTACAATTTATGTTTTATTTATTATGACTTGCCATCTTCCTCGAAAATAAAAAATTTCAAAAAATATATTTTTTGCGTCAAAAAGTCTCAGCTTTAAAAAGAATTTTGTTTTTTTGTTTATGCACTTAGAAAGCTCGTGAAATTAAGTTTAAAGTGTGAAAAGCTGTTTTTTGGCCGTTGCCCGAATTTTAAAAATTATTTAAATAATTTTAAATGGAAGATGTATTCTCCGAGATGGGTTCTCCATAAACATACTAGAAATGAATGAATAAACAAAAATTGATTTTGTTAATTTTTTTTTCCATTTTCCGTTACAATCAAATTTCTTTGAAGAAATACGTTTTTTGAGTAAATATGTCTCAGCTTTCCAAAACAAATATTGCTTTTCCGATAATGCCTGTGAAAAGCTCTCAAAATCGAGTTTTAAATCTTAAAAGCTGTTTTTTGGCCATTGCCAATATTTTGAATTTTTTTTCCATATTTTTTTAGGAAAGCTGAGAAAACTTTACATATCATATCATTTTCAAGGTGGGTTCTAAATAAACATACAAGAACCATAAGAGCAAATGAATTAAAAAGTGTTTGTTAATTCTCCTATGTTTATTTAGAACCCACCTTGAAAATGGCATACATATGTTATGAAAAATTTGGTCAGCTTTTCAAAAAAAAAATATGAACGAAAAATTTAAATATAGGCAATGGCTAAAAAACAGCTTTTTAGATTAAAAACTCGATTTTAAGAGCTTTTCACAATCATTTGCGGAAAAGCAATATTGTTTTTGGAAAGCAGAGACTTCTTTACTTAAAAAACGTATTTTTTCAAAAAAAATTTGTTGTGACGGAAGATGGCAAAAACAATGAATAAAATCAATTTTCGTTCATTAATTCATTTCTCGTATGTTTATGAGGTATTCCCGCTCAACGGGACCCCCTTTTAGGCCGACCTCATTCGATTTCCTTGAAACTCGAGTATGTTTTAGTGTTGCCTGAAAGTATATTGTATACTAATTTTCAGATCTCTAACTATAATACTCTTTGGAATACACTGAAAGTTATGTTTCAAACTTTTTGCGTATTCAGCACTTCAGACCTTTGGCACGGCGCGAAATAAAATCGAAAAAATTCTTTGACAATAGTTTTTGATCGGAAATTTCCTACGCTCTTGGAAAAAAAATATCAGCAAATCCGAAAAAAAACGAATTCATTTGAATTTCTGCCAAAAACCGAAAAAATTGATTTACAAAAAAAGAGCATAAATTAATTCAGCGGGACAATTTTTTTCATGTTTTGTATATATATGAGAAGTATATATATCACGATATAAATTTTAACATGTTGAAATACAAACAAAATATTGCAAATTTTGTAAATGTTTTTGCGCACCAGTTCATCTTCAGCTTTGAAAAGTTTGGAAGACACTTGGCCAAAAAATACATAAGTCTATCAGTCATTCTAAAAATTTCAAAACGGAAATTTCAAAACAGAGAGAAAATTCTGAAAAAACGTTCAGACAAAAATATCGAGCTAGCGTTGGGTTAAGATTGGCCAGTATTAAATCAATGTTGGGCAAACGTTAGCTTGCCTTCGTTATATCCTAGGTGGGATTAGCCAGAGCTTGACATGTTGCACAGCATTGGCCCAATGCAGTCTGTCGATGCTGGTTTGTAACGTCAGGCCAGATCTGGCCAACCTCCAAAGCCAACGTCGGGCCAATGCTAAAACTGAGCGTCGGGCCAACAATTGTACAATGATGCTTATTGTATGCCAGCTCCACGGAGCCTGCGCAAACCTGTTGCCCCTTGGTTCGATCCTTCCCGGGAAATAGAGTAAATAAGTAAGCATAAGTATAGCATAGTTTTCCCTTTCATCGCGGGTCGAGGAGGGGGGAGAAGGCTTCGCTATTCACCGCGCCAATCCAAAGCCGGGGCACGGAGCCTTGGACGAGGCACGCTCCCCGGCTGCCGCTACACGACTGACCAAGCCGGAGCCTCGGGAGTGGGCCCTCCCCACTCCTCGACGATGGAGTCCAATCGCCGCACCAATCCAGAGCCAAGACACGGAGCCACGGACGAGGCGCACTCGCCGGCTGTCGCTGCACGACTGCCGGGGCCGGTGCCTCTGGAGAGTGGGCCCTCCCCACTCCTCAATGCCGAAACTACGGAGCGCCGGCGTCCCGCCACCGCACCAATGGGCCTTAGCGCTGGCTCTCACCATCGCCGCCAGTCAACCACGGACAAGCTCTCCCCACTCCGCGACCCCTGACCAATCAACGCCCCGTAGGCTAAGCGTAGCATTAAGATTTTTCTGCATAAATAAGCGTCTCCAGTTTGGAGAAGGTGGTCGCTCTCTGACTTCCGAGAAGAGAAGAATATATTCAATACAACCAACGTCTCGACTATTGACTTTCTCTGGAAACCCGCCTCGACCTCCAGCGTTGTCTCGCCGTCCAGCCATCACGAAGACACGAGCCACCTCCGCTCTCTCGTCTTCCGCCTGGTTCTTCGAACAGCCGTCGTCGTTCGCGTCTCCGAGGAGGAGCGTCAGTCGCAGCACGGGTTCTGCTCCCACCCCAACGAAGCCACCTTATCCAGTGTGCGCTCACCGGTTCCGCGGAGAACACCCAAAGGAACACTCTGTTTGCTAACGGTTCTTCTCAGAACCAACGCAGGAACACCCCTGCGCTCTTCTCCTTCCTCTTTCTGCTTCTCTCCACCACCGGCGTGTGTATCAGTTTTATACTCGTGCTCGAGTCGGACTCGTCCTCCCGGTATTTCCTCTCTTCCTCACCGGCGTGTGTGTCAGTCCTATACTCGTGCTCGAGTCGGACTCGTCCTCCCGGTATTTCCTCTCCGCCTCGCCGACGTGTGTGTCAGCCCTATACTCGTGCTCGAGTCGGGCTTGTCCTCCCGGTCCTTCCCTCCCGCTTTCTCCCGGTCCATGCCCCGCAAGAGAGGCGGTCATCCCCGCCGGTGCAAACCGGCGCGGACGGAGAGTCTCCCCGCCACCGTTCGTCAGCTCGACGAACTTTTGCGAGAGCTGACCCCTCCATCCCTCCTCACCCCGCTGCCGCCGACGCCCGTGAAACCTTCGGGAAACTGGGCCCTCGTACCAACAGAAGTCAGTGGTACCGATCTTGGCGCCTATCTCGACGCGCCTCACCGTAGTCCTCGGAAGGACCCCCGCGCCTCAGCCCCGAAGCTCCGGGACCTTTTCGGCGACCCCATACCCACGGAGTTGGAGTACCTCGAGCTCCGCATACCCGTCAACGAGGAGATCGACATCCTCTCGTGTTGAGAGGCCCTCGGACCCCGCAACCAGCTGCACGGAACACCACTGGCTCCTTTCGGAGCCAACGACCACTCTACACGTAAAGACGCTTTCTGCGCTCCTCACGGGCTCCTCCCCCCCTCCGCCCTCCTCACTGGCATGCCCCCTTACCCTCTCGCTCCTACACCCCCCTTCTCTTCTCGCCCCTGCATTGACCCGGGCTCCCCTCCTTGAGTTGCCCGCCGTTGTCATGCTGGCCCAATGCTGTGCTAAGCCTGGTTAATAGTCTCATCCCATACGATACGCTCGATACGTTTGAGAGGTTATGTTCGTACGTAAATGTCTATTGACATTTTGTCGACAACAGCGAGTTAGACATTAGCGCTGTTTGGCTGAGTTTCAGCCAAATCGAAAAGGGTCAAGTTCTACAGTGGTCGATTTGGCGTGGAATGCCTCATATATATATATATATATATGAGGCATTCCACGCCAAATCGACCACTGTAGAACTCGACCCTTTTCGATTTGGCTGAAACTTTTTTATTTTTTTAACCGTATCGTAAACATTTTTTAGAATTTTTACAAATTTTTACACCCAGCCGATAAAAAGTTATAAATTTTTCAAAAAAATTTGCTTTTTATTTTTGAAATAGCTATAACTTTTTCAAAATTTGACGATCAGGACGATATTTTTTTCAACATTTTTGTTTTTCAATGTACTTTTTGAAAAAAAATACAAAAAAATTGTGAAGTTCCATCTTTATAATTTTTTTCAGATTTTCGGAAAAAATCGAAAATTTCTCGATGATTACCATTTTTGATTTTCATTTTCTTCTTATTATATCAAACTTCGACATTTTCTGCAAATCCTTGAATTTTTTCAGAGTGGTGTTTTTTTTATTTCTATTTTTTTTCCAATTGAAAAAAAACTTTCTTTCAAGTAGCCTTATTTTTTATAACACCATTCTGAAAATTTTTGAGGGTGTTCAGAGGACTTCCAAACTTGGGAAAAAAAAAAATTTGAAATCATCGAGAAATTCTCGATTTTTTCCAAAAATCTAATAAAAAACGATGAAGATGGGTTTCAATATTTTTTTTATATTTTTTTTCGAAAACTGTTTTTGAATATTGTTTTCGAAAAAAATATAAAAAAATTATTGAAACGCATTTTCATCGTTTTTTTAGATTTTTGGAAAAAATCGAAAATTTCTCGATGATTACCATTTTTTATTTTTGTTTTCGTTTTTTTTTTCAAGTTTCGAAGTCCTCTGAACACGCTCAAAAATTTGCAGAATGGTGTTCCGAGAAATGAGGCTAGTTAAAAAAAAGTTTTTTTCAATTGGAAAAAAAAACACAAATCGACAAAACACCAATCTGAAAAATAAATAGCCAATTTCAATGAAAAATTTATAACTTTTTGTCGGCGGGGTGTAAAAATTAAAAAAAATTCTGAACAATGTTTTTAATAGGGTAAGAAAAGATAAAAAAGTTTCAGCCGAAAAAGGGTCAGGTTCTAAAGTGGTCGATTTGGCGTGGAATGTTTCATATATATATATGCGAAGATCCATTACTTTTCGAACTTTTCCGGCGGGGTCGGATCAGCGATTTGGCCGCTGATTTTTTTAAAAAAAGTAGGTCATAAGAAAAGACGATCCTGAAATTTTTAGCTCAAAATAATAAAATTTGTTTGCGGCAGAAATTGTTGAATTTAAAAAAAAATCGATTTTTCAGTCATTTTCACGATTTTTTTGCATGAACTTCTACGAGGCTTGGGCAATCGAGTAGAGCGGCATTCCCCTTCTTTGACCTCCTATTTCCAAGGAAAAAATAGTTTTTTAGGCAAAAGCAAAATCTGGTTAATTGCGGACCCCTTTCTTGAGCTTCTATTTTCGCAAAATTTTGCGTAAATTTGAAGCGCTGTCAGGTCAAGGATTTTCCACGTAGACTATTTTCCGAAGGCTCAAATTTTTCTTCTTGGTATATACTATAATTATCTACACTCATTTTTAGATATTGCAACGTTCTTTTTTATACACGGCCTCGCAAAGCCAATGAAATTCTGAAAAATCGCTGTTTTCAGATAGCCGTAACTTTTTTCTATCAACTTCAAATCACTTGAAATTTTCAGGGAATGTACTTTATTATATCCCCAAACAACGCTGAAAATTTTAAGATTGGTTTTGAACTGGTTTACGAGCGGTAAATTTTTTAAATGGTCCAGTTTTCTTCTAATCTTCCCTGTATTGTGGCAGTATCAATGACTTACTGAATCGCGCGTGTAAAATTTACACTTTTCTCTTAATAAGTGTAATAAAAAAGTATGATAATATTGCAAAATTATATATCAAAGTAATGTTATAAAAATTCGACTTGGAGCCTATAACATCTACCGCTATATACGAAAAACAACACATACTCTACGAGTATATGATTATTATAGTTATATAATATTTTCATTTATCTTTTAAATTATATTTTAGGATTTAAATTTGTGTACTTGATTATCTTTATCGAACGAAGTGATACTCATTGCTATCGTCAATGGGCTTATATCAATGGTACAATCTTGTGTCCTTGATGATCTTAACGCTGTCAAATCGTTTTTTCAAATGTCTTTGACTTCGTTGGACATCTGCAGCGTGGGCAGCGTTAAGACCATCAAGGACACAAGATTGTGCCATTGCTATAAGCGGTTGACGATAAAAGTATAGCAATGAGTATCACTTCGTTCGATAAAGATAATCAAATACACACATTTGAATCCTAAAATATAATGTAAAATGAAAATAAAAATATTATATAACTACCAGGTGTGTAAGTATGAAACCGGAATTTTTGTACAGAAAAAACACGTTTATTGTAATGATATGATACAAAGTAACTTATTCAAAGTATTGTCCGTCGCTATCTATACATTTTTCCCATCTTTCTGGCAATTTGTGGATTCCGCGCCAAAAGAACTGTTGCTCTTTTGAGGCAAACCAGTCATCGAGCCATTTTCGTACATCTTCGTAAGAAGTAAAGCGCCGCTCAGCAAGTGCGTGTCCCATCGATGCAAACAAGTAGTAATCGGATGGGGCAAGGTCTGGTGAGTAAGGCGCGTGCTGAAGAATCTCCCAACGGAACGACTCTATCGTTTTCTGGATCTGTTTTGCTTTGTGTGCTGGTGCATTGTCATGCAGCAAAATCACCTTGTGTTGTCTTTGTTGGTATTCTGGTCGTTTTTCACGCAAAACTCGATCCAAATCGGTCATTCCTTGTCGGTAGCGTTGAGTATTGACAGTTTCCCCAGGTTTCAGCAGCTCGTAGTAGATTACGCCCTTCTGATCCCACGTTCCACGTTCTTCGTTCTTCACGTCAGAATCGCCACTTTTGAACCGTTTAAACCACTCGAAACACTGTGTTTTACCGAGAGCATGCTCATCAAACGCCTCCAGAAGCATTCGATGCGATTCGGCTGCGGTTTTCTTCAGATGAAAACAGAAAAGTAGGGCTGTCCGCAAATCGTAATTTGTTGGCACAAAACTCGACATGGTTATCTCTAATAAACTAATGCTACTGAATGAAACTCGTGTTATTGTGAGTTGAAAATGTTTGTTGGATATCAATACAATAACAAGACACCGCTGACGTGATGTGTCGGTAACTGCATCGACATCTAGCGCCACCTATGGGCAAATTCCGGTTTCATACTTACACACCTGGTATAATAATCCTATTCTCATAGAATATGTGTTTTTCTTTTATAGCGGTAGATATTATAGGGCTCTAAGTCGAATTTTTATAACATTACTTTGAAATATAATTTTGCAAAATTTTCATACTTTTTTATTACACTTATTGTAAATTTTACACGCGTGATTCGGTAAGTCATTGATAATGCCACAAAACAGGAAAGATTACAAGGAAAACTAACCATTTAAAAAATTCACCACTCGTAAACCAGTTCAAAACCAAGCATGAAATTTTCACCGTTTGGGGATATAGTGAAGTATATTCCCTGAAGCATTTCAAGGGATTTCAAGTTGATAGAAAAAAGTAACGGCTATCTGAGAACAGCGATTTTTCAGAATTTCGTTGCCTTTGCAAGGCCGTGTATAAAAAAGAACGTTGCAATATCTAAAAATTAGTATAGATGATTATAGTAAATACCAAGACGAAAAATTTGAGCCATCGGAAATTAGTCTACGTGGAAAATCCTTGACCTTACAGCGATTCAAATTTACGCAAAATTTTGCGAAAATAGAAGTTGAAGGAAAGGGTCCGCAATTAACCGGATTTTGCTTTTGCCTAAAAAACTATTTTTTTATTGAAAATAGCGGGTCAAAGAAGGGAAATGCTGTTCTACTTGAATGCCCAAGCCTCGTAGAAGTTCGTGCAAAAAAATCGTGAAAATGACTGAAAAATCGATTTTTTTCGAATGCGAACATTTCTACCGCCAACAAATTTTATTCTTTTGAGCTGAAAATTTCTGGATCGTCTTTTCTTATGACCTCCTTTCTTTAAAAAATCAGCAGCCAAATCGCTTATCTGACCCCACAGGATAAGTTCGAAAAGTAATGGATCTTCCGATATACAGTACTCGACAATTGAAGTGGGACAGACAGTTTTTTCTCGATTTTGACGAGATTTAGACCGATTTTAAAAATTCAAAAAAGGACATCCGAGTAAATTTTGTTATCTTTCGAATGAGACTAATTAGAATGCGATCGGTTGAAAATTGACCAAGTGCGGGGCGATGGAGTCAGGGCGTGCGAATCACGATTTCCGGGACACCCCGGAAAAGGATATACGCCACCGTCACATGGCTTTTCCAGTGAAATCATTGGAAAAAGCAGCTCACGGCGGTCAGGTTTCAAAAAAAAATTAAAATCGGCCAACTCCTGGGGATGCTATCGCCCCAGGAAGTTGAAACGGTTTTTCGACGATAACTTGCGAGTTTATCGATCGATTGACTTGAAATTTATCACAGAGTCGTGGTTCGTCATAGCCGACGACCCGGTCTGGGTGGTATTGTCGAAACACTTCTCGGGGATGAGATCCAGGGTTGTCCCGGATGCACTGTATCAATTATGCGCATTTTTCGCCATGATAGATTTGTTGGCCGGAAATGAAAGTTGGTGCATCATAAAGGGGAAGATTAAACGAACAAAACGTGTGGTCGTGCAATAACCAAATCGACCTCTATCACTAAAGCGAAGGGGGTGAAAAATTGCATGAAAAATGCCGAAGTCGAAAAAGATCGCGTCCGGAGTCGCAAGGCGATAATCGATTGTTTTTGCACTCAACGTCCGACTAAAGGTTCTTTCACAACTGAAGTGAGATGGGCCAGTTTGGAAAAGCTCAGCATTGGAAACTTTTCATTATTAATTATTGATTATCATCTTTATTTTTGTATTGAGATTTTCGCAATAATTAAGGGGATATGAACAATGAAAATGTTGAAAAAAGATTAAGAATCCGATTTTTTAAAAGCGTCGATTTTTTTATTCAGCACTATTTCTTAAGATCATTATTTTTGCGTTGCAGATTTTGCAAAAATTAAGGAGATATTAACAATAAAAATGTTAAAATATGAATAACCGGCGAGAATATTGAGATTTTGGTTTTTCAGAAGCGTCGATTTTTTTTCTTTTGCACGATTTTTCGTGACCCTTATTCTTGCGGTTCGACTTTTGCAAAAATAAAGGGGATATGAACAATAAACATGTTGAAAATTGATAACTACCGGGCATATGGAGTTTAAGATTTTTAAGAAGGGTCGATTTTTTTACTTTGCACTTTTTTTTGAGATCATTATTTTTGCGTAGCCGATTTTGCAAAAATTAAGGAGATGTTAACACTAAAAATGTTGAAAAATTGATAACTACCGTTCACATTGAGATTTCGATTTTTGACAAGCGTCGATTTTTTGATTTTGGACTATTTTTTAAGATCTTCATTTTCGCGTTTCGACTTTTGCAAAAACAAAGGTGATATGAACAATAAAAATGTTGAAAAAACGACAACTACCGTGCATATTGGGATTTTGATTTTTCAAAAGCATCGACTTTTTTATTTTGCACTATTCTTTAAGATCATTATTTTTGCAATGCAATTTTTGCAAAAATTAAGGAGATATTAACAATAATAATGTTCAAAAATTGATAACTACCGTGCATTTTGAGATTTTGATTTTTCAGAAACGTAGAATTTTTTACTTTGCACTATTTTTTATGACCATTATTTTTGCCGCTCGACTTTTGCAAAAATAAAGGGGATATGAACAGTACAAATGTTGAAAAATCGATAACTACCCGTGCATATTGAGAATTTAGTTTTTCAGAAGCGTCGATTTTGTGACTCTGCACTATTTTTTAAGATCATTATTTTTGCGGTGCAATTTTTGCAAAAATTGAGGAGATATCAACAGAAAAAATGTTGAAAAATTGATAACAAGCGTGCATATTGAGATTTTGATTTTTCAGAAACGTCGAGTTTTTTAATTTGCACTATTTTTTGAGATCATTATTTTTGCGTTGCAGATTTTGCAAAATTGAGGAGATATTAACAATAAAAATGTTGAAAAATTAATAACTGGCGTGAATATTGAGATTTTGGTTTTCCAGAAGCGTCGATTTTTTTCTTTTGAAATATTTTTCATGACCCTTATTTTTGCGTTTCGACTTTTGCAAAAACAAAGTTGATATGAACAATAGAAATGTTGAAAAATCGACAACTACCGTGCATATTGGTATTTTGATTTTTCAAAAGCGTCGATTTTTTTATTTTGCACTATTTTTCAAGATCATTATTTTTGCAATGCAATTTTTGCAAAAATTAAGATAATATTAACAATAAAAATGTTGAAAAATCGACAACTACCCGTGCATATTGAGAATTTAATTTTTCAAAAGCGCTGATTTTTTATTTTGCACTATTTTTTAAGATCATTATTTTTGCGTTGCAGATTTTGCAAAAATTAAGGAGATATTAACAATAAAAGTGTTGAAAAATCGATATCTTTCGGGCATATTGGGATTTCGAGTTTCAATGAGCGTCGATTTTTTTATTTTGCACTATTTTTTACGACCCTTTTTTCTGCGTTTCGACTTTTGCAAAAATGAAGGGGATATAAACAATAAAAATGTTGAAAATTTGATATCTAGCGTCCATATTGGGATTTTGATTTTTGAGGAGCGTCGTTTTTTTTATTTTGCACTATTTTTCATAACCCTTATTTTTTCCTTCCAACTTTTGCAAAAATAAAGGGGATATGAACAATAAAAATGTCGAGAAATTGACAACTATCGTGCATATTGAGATTTCGATTTTTCAGAAGCGTCGAGCTTTTTAATTTGCACTATTTTTTGAGATCATTATTTTTGCGGTGCAATTATGGCAAAAATTAAGGAGATGTTGACAATAAAAATGTTGAAAAATTGATAACAAGCGTGCATATTGAGCTTTTGATTTTTCAGAAACGTCGATTTTTTCATTTTGCATTATTTTTTGAGATCATTATTTTTGCGTTGCAGATTTTGCCAAAATTAAGGAGATATTAACAATAAAAATGTTGAAAAATTAATAACTGGCGTGAATATTGAGATTTTAGTTTTCCAGAAGCGTCGATTTTTTTCCTTTGCAATATGTTTGATTACCCTAATTTTTGCGTTCCGACTTTTGCAAAAACAAAGGTGATATGAACAATAAAAATGTTGAAAAATCGACAACTACCGTGCATATTGGTATTTTGATTTTTCAAAAGCGTCGATTTTTTTATTTTGCACTATTTCTTAAGATCATTATTATTGCGTTGCAGTTCTTGCACAAATGAAGGAGGTATTAACAATAAAAATGTTGAAAAATTGATAACTACCGTGCATATTGAGATTTTGATTTTTTTAAATCGTCAATTTTTTTATTTAGCACTTTTTTTTAAGATCATTATTTCTTCGTTGCAATTTTTGCAAAAATTACCGGGATATGAACAATAAAAATGTTGAAAAATCGACAACTGCCGTGCTCATTGAGATTTTTATTTTTCAAAAGCATCGATTTTTTTATTTTGCACTATTTTTTATGACCCCTATTTTTGCGTTGCGACTTTTGCAAAAATAAAGGGGATATGAACAATAAAAATATTGAAAATTCGATAACTCATATTGAGATTTTGATTTTTCAGAAGCGTTTCTTTTTTTATTTGACACTTAATTATCATTTTTTTTGCATTCCGAGTTTTCTTCCTTCTCTTTGATAAGGGATGCAAATGACAAGTTTGCCATTTCTCCACTGGATGTAACCTATTGAAAGTTTTTTGAAAAATTCAACCATTTTAAAGCCCTCCATCTCTTAGCCGGTGAATTTTGCCAATTGCTGGCAAAAACTCACCGTTGTCCGACTTTCACCACGAGGAGGTGGATGGACGGGCGTATGGTGCAACACCTTTGAAAGTCGAGTGTTTGTGTTCGTATTTGTGTTTGTGTGTGTGGGTGTGTGTGTGTCTGTGCGTGCGTTTTGGTGTGTATTTGTATTTGTGTGCGTGTGTGTCTGCTCCACGAATCTCGACGGCAGCGCCTATCGTGCGATTAATATTTCATGGATCCCCCTCGAGCTCTAATCACCTCGCGACACCAGCGAGGCATACTACCGATCGTCGAGGCGATTTGCTCTTGGGGGATTCTGCGCCATTCTACGATCGTTGCAGCTTCAAGCTCGTCGAGCGTTCGCGGAGCTGGTGTTCTGGCCCGAATCATCCTCTTTAGAATAGCCCAGATGTTCTTAATGGGATTTAAGTCTGGGCTATTCGCGGGCCAAACACACCGATCGATCGCTTTTCCAGTCAAGAAATCATTGACGATTTTTGCTCGATGACACGGCGCATTATCGTCAACCAGCAAAACATCGTCACTGATGACTTCAGATCGTGGAACAACGATCGGTTGGAGAATGTTGGTGATGTACCTTTGGGCATTAACGGTTTGGTTGCACAATACGACCAATTCTGTTCGGGAATTGGTTGTAATTCTGCCCCAAACCGTTATTGACCCTGCACCGAATGGTCGAGATAATTCTCTATTCTTCTCAGCCATTCTCGTCCCAGCTCGTCTGTAGACTCGAATGGCTTATGAGCTTGAATAGAGCATTATCTTTGACTCATCGGTGAATAAACAATTGCTCCATTCCTCATTTCCCCATCCCGAATAATTGGCGGCGAAATCGCGACGTCGTTCGCGATGTCTCCGGGTGAGGAACGGCTTCGTGACCGGTCGTCGAGCCTTGAGACCCACCTCGGACAGCCGACGACCTATGGTTCTGGTCGAAATCGGGCGAGGAATCAATGCTTTGAGCGATGTGGTTGTCGACCGTGGGTTTGCTGCCGCCTCACGGACGACGATTCGGTCCTCGCGACGAGACGTTACACGGGCTCGACCTCCTCCATGTCGGTAATTCAGATTGCCGGATTCTCGATGACGACAAACAACCCGGCGAATCGCTGATTTATTGGATCCCAACGATTCGGCGATTTGTCGAACGCTTCTCCCTTCTTCATACAAGGCGATACAGCGGCCCAATTCGATATCGGTCAAACGTACTATTATTTCGAAGAATCGATTCGGCGTACTCTATCGCCTGTCACACGAGAGGGTATTGAACGAATATCGCTAAAACATTCAATTTTGTTGCGATGGAAAAATATGATTTTTGTTTTCCCTACGCTGACTCTTATGAACAAATGATGAAAACAAAAATCATCGCGACCTACGTTTGTTTTTCCCTCGCAACAAAATTGAATGTTTTAGCGATATTCTTTCAATACCCTCTCGTGTGACAGGCGATAGAGTACGCTGAATCGATTCTTCGAGATAATGGCACGTTTGACCGATATCGAATTGGGCCGCTGTATCGCCTTGTATGAAGAAGGGAGAAGCGTTCGACAAATCGCCGAATCGTTGGGATCCAATAAATCAGCGATTCACCGGGTTGTTTGTCGTCATCGAGAATCCGGCAATCTGAATTACCGACATGGAGGAGGTCGAGCCCGTGTAACGTCTCGTCGCGAGGACCGAATCGTCGTCCGTGAGGCGACAGCAAACCCACGGTCGACAACCACATCGCTCAAAGCATTGATTCCTCGCCCGATTTCGACCAGAACCATAGGTCGTCGGCTGTCCGAGGTGGGTCTCAAGGCTCGACGACCGGTCACGAAGCCGTTCCTCACCCGGAGACATCGCGAACGACGTCGCGATTTCGCCGCCAATTATTCGGGATGGGAAAATGAGGAATGGAGCAATTGTTTATTCAGCGATGAGTCGAAGATAATGCTCTATTCAAGCTCATAAGCCTTTCGAGTCTACAGACGAGCTGGGACGAGAATGGCTGAGAAGAATATAGAATTATCTCGACCATTCGGTGGAGGGTCAATAACGGTTTGGGGCGGAATTACAACCAATTCCCGAACAGAATTGGTCGTACTTCGCAACCAAACCGTTAATGCCCAAAGGTACATCACCAACATTCTCCAACCGATCGTTGTTCCACGATCTGAAGTCATCGGTGACGATTTTTTGCTGGTTGACGATAATGCGCCGTGTCATCGAGCAAATATCGTCAATGATTTCTTGACTGGAAAAGCGATAGATCGGTGTGTTTGGCCCGCGAATAGCCCAGACTTAAATCCCATTGAGAACATCTGGGCTATTCCAAAGAGGATGATCCGGGCCAGAACACCGGCTCCGCGAACGCTCGACGAGCTTGAAGCTGCAACGATCGAAGAATGGCGCAGAATCCCCCAAGAGCAAATCGCCTCGACGATCGGTAGTATGCCTCGCCGGTGTCGCGAGGTGATTAGAGCTCGAGGGGGATCCATAAAATATTAATCGCACGATAGGCGCTGCCGTCGAGATTCGTGAAGCAGACACACACGCACACAAATACAAATACACACCAAAACGCACGCACAGACACACACACACCCACACACACAAACACAAATACGAACACAAACACACGACTTTCGAAGGTGTTGCACCATACGCCCGTCCATCCACCTCCTCGTGGTGAAAGTCGGACAACGGTGAGTTTTTGCCAAGCAATTGGCAAAATTCACCGGCTAAGAAATGGAGGGCTTTGAAATGGATGAATTTTTCAAAAAACTTTCAATAGGTTACATCCAGTGGAGAAATGGCCAACTTGTTATTTGCATCCCTTATCGAAGAGAAGGAAGAAAACTCGGAATGCAAAAAAAATGATAATTAAGTGTCAAATAAAAAAAGTAACACTTCTGAAAAATCAAAATCTCAATATGAGTTATCGAGATTTCAATATTTTTATTGTTCATATCCCCTTTATTTTTGCAAAAGTCGCAACGCAAAAATAAAGGTCATAAAAAATAGTGCAAAATAAAAAAATCGATGCTTTTGAAAAATAAAAATCTCAATGGGCACGGCAGTTGACGATTTTTCAACATTTTTATTGTTTATATCCCGGTAATTTTTGCAAAAATTGCAACGAAGAAATAATGATCTTGAAAAAAGTGCTAAATAAAAAAATTGACGATTTTAAAAAATCAACATCTCAATATGCACGGTAGTTATCAATTTTTCAACATTTTTATTGTTAATACCTCCTTCATTTGTGCAAGAATTGCAACGCAATAATAATGATCTCAAGAAATAGTGCAAAATAAAAAAATCGACGCTTTCGAAAAATCAAAATACCAATATGCACGGTAGTTGTCGATTTTTCAACATTTTTATTGTTAATATCTCTTAAATTTTTGCAAAATCTGCAACGCAAAAATAATGATCTTAAAAAATAGTGCAAAATGAAAAAATCGACGTTTCTGAAAAATCGAAATCTCAATATGCACGCTTGTTATCAATTTTTCGACATTTTTATTGTTCATATCCCCTTTATTTTTGCAAGAGTCGACACGCAAAAATAAGGGTCATAAGAAATAGTGCAAAAGAAAAAAAACGACGCTTCTGAAAAACCAAAATCTTAATATTTACGCCAGTTATAAATTTTCAAAACTTTTATTGTTAATATCTCCTTAATTTTTGTAAAATCTGCAACGCAAAAATAATGATCTTAAAAAATAGTGCAAGTGAAAAAATCGACGTTTCTGAAAAATCAAAATCTCAATATTCACGCCAGTTATTAATTTTTCAACATTTTTATTGTTAATATCTCCTACATTTTTGCAAAATCTGCAACGAAAAAAATAATGATCTTAAAAAATAGTGCAAAATGACAAAATCGACGTTTCTGAAAAATCAAAATCTCAATATGCACGCTTGTTATCAATTTTTCAACATTTTTATTGTCAACATCTCCCTAATTTTTGCCATAATTGCACCGCAAAAAGAATGATCTCAAAAAATAGTGCAAATTAAAAAACTAGACGTTTCTGAAAAATCAAAATCTCAATATGCACGATAGTTGTCGATTTCTCGACGTTATTATTGTTCATATCCCCTTTATTTTTGCAAAAGTCGAAAAGCAAAAATAAGGGTTATGAAGAATAGTGTGAAATAAAAAAAACGACGCTTCTCAAAAATCAAAATCCCAATATGGACGCTAGATATCAAATTTTCAACATTTTTATTGTTTATATCACCTTTGTTTTTGCAAAAGTCGAAACGCAAAAATAAAGATCTTAAAAAATAGTGCAAAATAAAAAAATCGACGCTTGTTAAAAATCGAAATCTCAATGTGAACGGTAGTTATCAATTTTTCAACATTTTTAGTGTTAACATCTCCTTTATTTTTGCAAAATCGACTACGCAAAAATAATGATCTCAAAAAAAAGTGCAAAGTAAAAAAATCGACCCTTTTTAAAAATCTTAAACTCCATATGCCCGGTAGTTATCGATTTTTCAACATGTTTATTGTTCATATCCCCTTTATTTTTGCAAAAGTCGAAACGCAAGAATAAGGGTCACGAAAAATCGTGCAAAAGAAAAAAAATCGACGCTTCTGAAAAACCAAAATCTCAATATTCACGCCCGTTATTAATTTTTTAACATTTTTATTGTTATTATCTCCTTAATTTTTGCAAAATCTGCAACGCAAAAATAATGATCTTAAAAAATAGTGCAAAAAAAAAAATCGATGCTTTTGAAAAATCAAAATCCCAATGTGCATGGTAGTTATCAATTTTTTAACATTTTTATTGTTAATATCTCCTTAATTTTTGCAAAATCTGCACAGCAAAAATAATAATCTTAAAACATAGTGCCAAATAAAAAAATTGACGCTCCTTCAAAGTCAAAATCTCAATATGCACGCCAGTTATAAATTTTTCAACATTTTAATTGTTCATATCTTCTTAATTTTCGCAAAAATTGCAACGCAAAAATAATGATCTTGAAAAATAGTGGTTAATTAAAAATCGACGCTCCTTCAAATATTTTATTCTCAATATGCACGCCAGTTATCATCTTTTCAACATTTTAATTGTTAATATCTTCTTAATTATTAAAAAAATTGCAACGTAAAAATAATGATCTTAAAAATTATTGCTAAGTAAAAAAATCGACGCTCATAAAAAACCAACATCTCAATATGCACACCAGTTATCCATTTTTCAATATTTTAATTGTTAATATCTTCTTAGGTTTTGCAAAAATTACAACGCAAAAATAATAATCTTAAAAAACAGTGCTGAATAAAAAAATCGACTTTTAAAAAAAATCAAAATCCCAATATGCACGGTAGTTATCAATTTATCAACATTTTTACTGTTAATACCTCCTTAATTTTTGCAACAATCGCAACGCAAAAATAATGATCCAAAAAAATAGTGCTAAATAATAAAATCGAGGCTTATAAAAAATCAAAATCTCAATACGTACACCAGTCATCAATTTTTTAACATTTTCACTGTTAATATCTTTTTAATTTTTGCAAAAATTGCAACGCAAAAATAATGATCTTGAAAAATAGTGCTAATTATCAAAAACTACGCTTATAAAAAATCAAAATCTCAATATGCAGGCCAGTTATCGATTTTTTATCATTTTTATTGTTAATACCTCCTTATCTTTTGCAATAATTGGAACAGAAAAATAACAATCTTAAAAAATAGTGCTAAATAAATAAATCGACGCTGTTAAAAAATCAAAATCCTAATATGCACGGTAGTTATCAATTTTTTAACATTTTTATTGTTAATTTTACCTCCTTAATTTTTGCAATAATTGCAACGCAAAAATAATGATCTTCAAAAATAGTGCGAAATAAAAAAATCCACGCTTTTATAAAATCAAAATTTCAATATGCACGGTAGTTATCATTTTTTCAACATTTTTATTGTTAATACCTCCTTATTTTTTAAAAAAGTTGCAACGCAAAAATAATGATCTTAAAAAATAGTGCTGAATAAAAAAATCGATGCTTTTAAAAAATCGAATTCTTAATATGCACGGTAGTTATCTTTTTTCAACATTTTCATTGTTCATATCCCCTTAATTATTGCGAAAATCTCAATACAAAAATAAAGATGATAAGCAATAATTAATAATGAAAAGTTTCCAATGCTGAGCTTTTCCAAACTGGCCCATCTCACTCCAGTTGTGAAAGAACCTTTAGTCGGACGTTGAGTGCAAAAACAATCGATCATCGCCTTGCGACTCCGGACGCGATCTTTTTCGACTTCGGCATTTTTCATGCAATTTTTCACCCCCTTCGCTTTAGTGATAGAGGTCGATTTGGTTATTGCACGACCACACGTTTTGTTCGTTTAATCTTCCCCTTTATGATGCACCAACTTTCATTTCCGGCCAACAACTCTTTCATGGCGAAAAATGCGCATAATTGATACAGTGCATCCGGGACAACCCTGGATCACATCCCCGAGGAGTGTTTCGACAATACCACCCAGACCGGGTCGTCGGCTATGACAAACCACGACTCTGTGATAAATTTCAAGTCAATCGATCGATAAACTCGCAAGTTATCATCGAAAAACCGTTTCAACTTCCTGGGGCGATAGCATCCCCAGGAGTTGGCCGATTTTAATTTTTTTTTTGAATCCTGACCGCCGCGAGCTGCTCTTTCCAATGATTTCACTGGAAAAGCCATGTGACGGTGGCGTATATCCTTTTCCGGGGTGTCCCGGAAATCGTGATTCGCACGCCCTGACTCCATCGCCCCGCACTTGGTCAATTTTTAACCGATCGCATTCTCATTAGTCTCATTCGAAAGATAACAAAATTTACTCGAATTTTCTTTTTTGAATTTTTAAAATCGGTTCAAATCTCGCAAAAATCGAGAAAAAACTGTCTGTCTCACTTCAATTGTCGAGTACTGTATATATATACTAGGGTCCGTGCGGCTCGGGGGCTATGCGCCCTCGCGTCATAAAGGTTCAATTCTAACCCAAACCCCGATTCCTGCTCGCCACCTTTCCCCACCCCCACCCTCCCCGGTCCCCTCCCCACCAGCCCATCTCTCTGCTCGATTCCATGTCCAACTTCATCCCACTCGATTCTCGATGCCATGACCAACTTCACCCCGCTCGATTCTCGATCCCATGGTCAACTTCACCCCGCTCAATTCTCGATTCCATGGCCAACTCCACCCCTGCAAAAAATTGTATCTGATTGAAATTTCCATACTTCGTGATACAATAAAAATCTGAAAAATGTCAGCAATATTTGACTTGCCATAAACAACAATTATAATTCTTCAAGCAATCGTTTAAACAATTTATTAAGCAATGATGAACAATGATCAATCATTATTATTGATCATTGTTGATTATAGCATGCCAAATATTGCTGATTTTTTTTTTAGATTTTTATTGTATTACGAAGTACGGAAATTTCAATCGAATACAATTTTTCGCTGGGGCGTCATCATCAAAGTTCGAGAGAAAATAGTAAAAAAAAAAAATTCATAGGAAAATTCTGAAATAATTCCAAGCGTTTCCGTATATACCTACGCTACTTTTTCATACTTCACATTTTCTCTTAAACTCTATAATCTTTAAGTTACGTTGCAACTTTCAAAATTTGTCTGTTTTAGCCAAAAGTTAAATAGCTTTGCGAGAAAATTTTCTAAAACCGAAAATGGAGCGTCTGCTAACCCTTTTAAGTGTACCGTAGATAAACAGAACAACAAAAAATGTTTTTGAGTTATGCGTCAAATTCGCGACGGTCGAATAAAGGCCCAAAAACGGTCACGTACAAAAATGCATATCGGATCGAAAAAAAATCAAATTTCACAAAAGCAAAATGAAGCCGAATTTCTTTCCGTCAAAACGCTTTTTTTAAGATTCGATAATCTTGTTTTTTGACGGAGTTATATAACTTCTAGTACGGGAAGAAATATTGACTGGTGATTCAAAACTTTTGAGCAGGAGTGTTTGTATACACATTACACTGATTCAAAAAAAGCGACCATTTTTTTTTTCGAAGAAATGCATTAAATGCTTTCGGGAAGGTGAAAAAAGATGCCTGTTAAAATTAGAGCTCTTAATAAAAATAATTTGAACGTCCCTCTTCACATATTTTCAGGTTTGGGTTTGGGGGTTTGTGTTTGGAGGTTTGGGTTTGGAGGTTTGGGTTTGGAGGTTTGGGTTTGGAGGTTTGGGTTTGGAGGTTTGGGTTTGGAGGTTTGGGTTTGGAGGTTTGGGTTTGGAGGTTTGGGTTTGGAGGTTTGGGTTTGGAGGTTTGGGTTTGGAGGTTTGGGTTTGGAGGTTTGGGTTTGGAGGTTTGGGTTTGGAGGTTTGGGTTTGGAGGTTTGGGTTTGGAGGTTTGGGTTTGGAGGTTTGGGTTTGGAGGTTTGGGTTCTGGATCCTTGTACACGGCGACGGCGGCGTTGGTGGCAGCGGCGGTGGCGGCGAAATTTTCATATAATATAGAGAGATATACTAGAGGTTTTCGTGGCTCGTGCGCTGCGCGCCTTTGCGTTGCCCCAAACCCATACCCGACCCCTCGATTCTTGTACACAGCGGCGGCGGCGTTGGAGGCGGTAGCGGTGGCAAAATATTTATATAATATAGAGAGATATATACTATGCATCTAGAGTATTAACATTTTACTAATTATTATAGACTCTTCGAAAGCCTTTGAAGAAAGAAACGACCGCAAGAATAATAAAAACTATGTATTAAAATCGCAAAAAAAATCAATTTCTACAAAAATAATCTTCATTTCGAAAAACAACAGAAAAAGAAAAAAGTCCAAGCCGCGCAAATGCATGAAATTAGACTTTAAACGCATTCAAATGCCTTCAGAGGCTTTGCGAAAGCCTTCGGAAAAAAATTAAAAAATAAAACTTAATGAATGAAAATATTTAGAATGAAAATAATAAAAACAATTAAATAAAAATATTAATAAAAACTATTTAAAAATTACAAAAATCACAACCACAACATAATTCTCACCAAAATAATCCTTATTTCTAACTAAAGAAATTAAAGCCGTGCTGCCAATGTAAGTAGACAATAAAAAACAAGAACAATCAAAAAAATCATTATAAGGAAAATATTAACAATTCAAATGATAAAAAATTTAAAAATTAATCATTAAAAGAATAGCAATTAAAAAATAATAATATAAGCAGTTGAAATTCCAATTTAAAAATAATAGAATTTGACCGGCTTTCTGAAAAAATAAAAACAATTCCGAAAAACAAAAGAGAAAAAATCAACGTCGTGCGGAGCGTGTCAGTAGACTTCCAAGGCGCGATGGCCTGGGAAGGCATTTGGAGACGTTCTGAGGCCACCAAAAATAATAATAATTAAAATAATAACAATTGTAAGAATAAAAATTAAAAAAATCACAACATAAACAATTTTAACCATTTTTCGAGGTTGTTGGTTTTGGTATTAGGCTTCTCTCGCTCTCTTAATTCATCGGCAGAAATAATTTGTCGCGTCAGCGAATTGCATACAAGTATTTACTTCCAAGGCGTATGATTGCACACACTCCGATTTTTTCTGCATCTAATTCCATGGAAAATATTGGGCATATCCGTGAAATCCACAATCCGTTTTTCAACTGAGTAGTCATCACTACCATTTACAGAACGAATCGTGCCTTCTACTTCTTGAAAATTGGTCGAAAATCGAGGAGATGCCATTCCATCGTTTGATTCAGTGATACTTGGATTATTTGATCGTATCATGTTTGGCATTACGTAGTTTTTTTCGTCTTCTTTATTTTTTTCGTTGAGTGTTTCTTCGAGCGAGTCTAGATCCACGATATTTTTTATTATTTTTCGTGCAAGATTTTGTAATGTGCCAGCGTGATCAATGCCAAGAACATTACAGATTGAGACCAAATCTCCCTCGGAAAAATTCGTACTCACAAATTGGAGTTTCGAATTATAGTCATCATCGTTTTCTTCAAATGGAATGTTCAAGAAGTCTCGAAGCCTCCTTCTACTCTGATTATTTGCTTCCTCTTCGAAAATAAATTTATGAAAAACTATTATAATTTTAAAAGAAGCTTGCCCGATATTTTTTTGAATCTTTTCTGTTTCTCCCAATGATTCCATCATTAATTTGTGTTATTTTTCTTTGGTTTCCTTCGTCTTGAGGCTTTGCGAATTTCTTTCCAGAATCGTGCTATCCGCCTTCGATATATCGTCTTTGTCTTTAAATTATCATCTTTATTTTCGTATCCGTTTTATCGTCTCTATGAACTTCGATTCCTTTGGATTAATCGCATATCCCGTCTCGATTTTCATTTATTTCGTCATTCGTCTTGGGAAAGAAATATCGATCGCTTTTATAAACAAAAACGACTTATCTTTTTGTTATGTTCCGGACGAGTCCCCAAAATGTGCGATTTAAAAGTTAAAGGACTTGTTTATTGAACGAGAGATAGATTTAATCATTTAAATAGTAACCGATAACACGTCTGACTTCTTTGGATCGTCGTTGTCAACTGACTGCTTATGTCGCTGCAGCTTTCAGGTGATATTTTATGCTGCTTGCTTGTGTTTAATAAAAAAAAAGAAGACCATATACGAGCATGTATGGTGGCATCCCACATGTATATGGTGAGTTCCATCCCAAAGCGGACAGTTTAAAAAACTTTTTTTTTATTTCCTTACATTTTTTTGTACCCATCAGAAGACTCTTCATGTTGAATTCTTAGATTTTGTTGATTACCCGTTCACATGGTATTAAATGTAAAAAAAACTGCTTTTTCGGTTTGTTGGTTATAACTTCAACCAAACAAGAGTTGGTTCTTTCAACCCAACGAATGCTTTCAGTTTTTTGGGATGACGTGACAGACGGAATACTTACTTACTTTTTTAGTGTTATGTACAACTTCAAAAATAGACAAAAATTGCAAGTTATAAATATTACAAGCTATTAATGTTTAAGTACTTGTAGAAATGTCCCTTGAATAGCGGTGAATTTTTTCAACAAAATCAAATTGACCCAAATTAAAAAAAACTATTTCGGGTTTAAAACTGAAAAAAATATCATCATATGAATTTTGATAGTTTTTTTTTGTTTTTTCATAAAAGTATAACTAAAGTCGAAAAAAATGATCTTCTATTTTATTTTGATATCCTTGTTGTTAAAAAGTTTTCAAAACAAAAAAAATCGTGTGAAATTTTGGAAAATTTATTGTGATCAGAAGGGTTGAGACAAAAATCTAACAAAATTCTGAAAAACTGCCGTACGTACAAAATAAAAGAAAATTTTCAACAAAATAAAAAATAGTAAAAAGGCGAGTTAAAATATTTTACTTTGTAAACGTGATTTCTTTCGGTGAGAGTATCGAATAAGGAGTACATGGCGTTGAGCATCGAGACAACTTCCATGGGTGTTATTCGGCTGCATATCTCCGTAAAGGTAACAACATCCGAGAAAAGTATCGATACGCTGTCGAACATCTGTAAAAATAAATCCAAATTCTTCATCATATTGTGAACTGAATAAGAAAGAATACGATAATCGAAGTACAAAAAATGGTAAAAAAAATATAAGAAAGATAGATTTTGTACCCGAGGGTTGACTTTCGAATGAGCTGAAACATTCTAAAAACAAGCTGGTAATTGAAAACCTATTTCTTATAAGTACAACTATTGCAGTCTGTTAGTTAGTATGAAGTCTCCATCTAAAAAAAATCATAGTACTATTTCCAATGGTTCACTCGACTAGTTTTCGATATGTGAATACATTTCGTTTTAGTTTTCTATGGCGAGGATGAGTTTCAAGGTGTTAATATCTCTCTCCGTCGTTTTTGGAGTCCTCATAAAGCATTTCGTAATTTTTAGTGTACAAGTTGAACTCTCATTTCTTTTGTAATTCAGGTCTATCGTTTGAATAAACCATCATTTAAAAAATCAAAATCTTTTCAGATACGTTTTTTTCTTCGTCCATCGGATATATTTTGCCTAAACTTTGTTTAGGCTAGAGTCGCAAGTCCGTACCTGCAAGGATCTGGTAATACGTATCTTTGAAAGATTTGACACGGACACAAACGTCATTTCTAGCGTGTTCGATAACCAAGGGGAACAACCGAAAAATAACCGTCGGTTATTTTTACCCTGAGGTCAACCAGTTTTGATAACTCCGGTAACCAAGATTAGAAAACCCTCAATAGTTGCTCGGGTTATTTTATCGGTAAAAATAATCATAGATAACCTCACTGACTCAGTGTGTTTGCAACGGCGTTTTGAGCAGCCTCAGGGATCGCCAATAAGAAAAATGTGTATTCTTTAATAGAAGGTGAAAGAAAAAATACCTTTTTTATAGAAATCCTTTTTGTATTCGGCCATCCTACGCCTTGCCGCAAAGTATTCAATATTGATAATAAAAAATTGAGACATCAAGCATAGTCGAACTTGGAAAGGTTACAAGCGTCGGGGGGAAAATTCGTTTGTGCGAGAAGGAGCCACCAAGCGAATTTTTGTTTTTTTCGGGTTTATTTTGGGATTTTCGGGGTACTATAACCACATCGACGAGGTGAGCAACCACTATAATTGGGCACGCAACTACAACACCCAAGCGTGCAACAACAATAACTGGGTTCGTCACCACGACAATCACGACATTAAAAAAAATTTATTCCATTACAGTTTTTTTATGGTTGCTCTTCAGAATTGTCCTCAGGGTAAAAACAACCGGTTCCTAAGAATGGTTATTTCACCATAACAATCGCGGTTGTTCGATCCACTAGGGATATGTTCAGAGTTCTAGGATTCATACAAATATTCTTATACGAATCATTTTAGAAAGTTGTGCAAGTACTTTCGAAAAACCGAATTTGCATACAATTTTAATTTAGATTGTCCTTAATACGTCGAGCCCCGTTTAGCCAGTAGCAAGCGAGCACTTGACATCTTCCGTATATCGTCGGTCCCCAAGGCCTGACGTGGGGCTCAACATTTTAACGCTAAACCGTTGACAATTTTGATTTAGTTCATTTCCACCGCTTAACACATTGAGCCCGACGCTGATATTGCTGTCTTTTTCATTCAGCCAATAGCGGGGGAGCATTCAGAAAAAGCACGTGAAGAAGTCCACTGTCGGTACTTAAGCACCGATACCGGGCTCAATGTGTTGAGCAGAGCTAAATCCTTTTAGAAAAAACGAATATTTTAACTTAATTATGGAGATTATTTTGAATGTGCAAGGTTTCAAGAAGCTTGTGAATGAATTTGTAATTTTGGAGCTTACAGTGATTAGATTAAATCGTAACGAATAATCATGTCTACCCCTGTTGGAAAAGACCGGTAGACTTGTTAGAATCAGGGATAAATACACACAAAATTCCAATAGAGATTTATGAGGTTTTATAGAATTCTATCGGTTCATTCAAGTCTTCTTCAACAAGGACGGACAATGGGTATGTTATTTGAATTCTCTTGTGAATCGAATAGTGTACGCGCTATACAGGGTGCCCCACGAACGAAGGTCAACACCATGAGGGTAGATTCGTGACGTAATATCGAGTAGAAAAGTCTGTTTTCAATTCTTCATATTTTGAACCCCTGAATTATTATTAATTTTTAAAATCATCAAACGAGATGCGCCGTTCGCCTCTCTTACGTGCGTGAGTGTTATGCGTCTGCGTTGGTGCCGAGAGGAGCCATGCTTTCACCATGCCTACCACCTGCATCGTACCTCGCTGCACGTTTGATTGATTGATTGATTGATTCGTTTTATTATGCCTTGGACGAGTCCTAGAGGCAAATATTGTACAATAGGGTATGGTTGATGGTAGTATGGGTGCGACGTAGCACCCATTGTTTACGTGTTTATGTGTTTACGTGTCCCGTCGCATAGATGTATCGGAGAACGCTGGAATGTAGTAGTGAACTTGTCTATACGATTTTTTCTCCTCATGACATCCCTTCATTCGTGGGGCATCCTATATATGAAAGCATAAACTTGTGGTGTGAATCTAGCTACCATGGTAGTTCATGTTGTGCGGGTAATATACCGTATGATAATCTACAGGAGAATTTGATTGTATATTGAATTTAAAAAATCCATATATTAGGCCTGTTCAGGGTGTTCGAATTCCTTCATCCCCCTGGAGGTCCATTATTTTTTGCCTATCTTAAGAGGACCGAGTCAGTTGAGAAATGCAAATTTCTCAACCACAAGAACTTTTTCTGTCTTTTGCGTATGAATATAACCAACAGGTTATATTTACATACGTTCTTCGAGCTTTCTTCAAGCTCGTTATAAATCCTTAAGGTCCACTTGCGCTCTGATCAGCAGAGTTTTGAGTTTTTCAGTCTGCGCGTGATTCAGAAAAGACCGCTCGATGGATTTGACTCTAACAGGTCTCATTTTCTTCGCAGCGAATCCCTATCGGGGATGAACGCGGCACATTTTTTTTCAGGCTCCTATTTCAAAGTGCTTTGGAATAGCAGCAGTTTAAGAAAATTATAATCTTTTACTGCTTTGGACCAGTGCCCCCTGTGGAGTTCGACTTTAATGTAAATGTGCCGCGTTCATCCCAGATAGGATTATGCTACGAAGAGAATGAGACGTATTAGAGTCAAATCCATGGAGCGGTCTTTTCTGAATCACGCGCAGACTGTTGAAAACACCAGGTTTCGGGGAACAGCTTGCGAAGTTGGTGTTGTAGAAGGTTTTATATATTCGCACTCTCGCAGCTGGTAAATTTTCCCTGTAAAATAGACAAAATTTTATGAGAATTTTCAAGTAGAAATACATTTTTTCAAATGAGGTTTTAATTTTTGTATTTCAAAAATGTAGCCAATTACAAATAAATTGTACTACCATCGTCAAATATTTACTCTTGAAGGTCCAACAATTTTTTGACGTTAGCGCATCGAATCGAAAATGCACTTTCACCAAATTTTACGCACAACGACGAACAGTTTATATTCGTTCAAAAACAATGTTGAGAATCAACAAGGTTGAAAAACACATCATATCATCAAACGGGTGATAAATTAATAATACGATAAATGTAAACCAAAAATCGCCAGTGAAAATCGATCTTTTATGTCAACTGCTATGATAGAGAGGTTATACACAGTACACACAACTTCAGAAGCCATAGGCCGCATTCGTCTTGGACGCTCACATGCTCTCAGCACATATGTTAGATGTTAGATATACATCGCCATATAAAATGGCACAGGTTGTTGCGCTCAAAGCGCTCAAAGCACGCTCACACGCTTTCAGCACATATGTCAGATATCCAGATACAGGATGTGGCGCTCACAGCGCTCAGAGTACGCTTACACGCTTTCAGCACATATGAGATTTCCAGATACAGAATGTGACGCTCACAGGGCTTAAAGCACGCTCACACGCTTTTAGTACATATGTTAGATATTAGCCGCATTCATTTTGGACACCCACGCACTTTCAGCACGTACGTTAGATATACATCGATATAAAATAATACAGGAGGTCGCGCTCACCACGCTTGAAGCATTCTTACACGCTTTCAGCACGTATTTTAGATATACATTGACATATAATGGTTCAGGATGTGGCACTTATCGCGCTCAAAGCACGCTTACACGCTTTCAGCACATATGTTCGATATACAACGACATAAAATGGTACAAGATGTAGCCCTTACAGTGCTCAAAGTACGCTTGCATGCTTTCAGCGAAAGTGGCCACAAATCAAAACAGCATACAATGCCGGCATTCATATTGGACGCTTTGAGCGCTCCATCCTGTAGTATTTTATCTGTTTATGAAGAAAACGTAAAAAAAAGATGCAGAAATTGATCTACCCTGAAAAGTGGCTTGAATATTTTTATATATTAATTTGTACATCTTATTAATTTCACGGTAGACCAATATCTGCATCTTTTTTTTTTACGTTTTCTTCATAAAAGCCAAAAATCGAGATGGAAGCAGGAGCCTGGACATAATGAATTTTGGGTCGAAAATTTTCTTTTTTGACACCGGATTTTTGAGAATTTTTTCAGATTTTTCAATTACGGCCCTCAAGGTTTTCGAAAAAAAATGTTCGAGAAATCATAATGAACTCAAATTTGGTATTAAAAATCTGAAAAAAAATCTGGTGCTATTTTGAGTTAGAAAAATCATATAACAAATCGTAAACGAACGACTTGGTATAGAATGCCCCATATTTATATATAGGGAGTATTCCATGTCGAATGAACGAAAGCTACAAGATATTCCTAATTTTTTTTTTAGATTTTTCTATTAGCTTTAATTATTTCGAAACAGTAAAACAATGTTGCATTTTGAAAATATGAAAAAATTCTAAAAAATCTAGATCTTTATCTTAAAATTAATGAGCCATCAATCACGGCTCGTCAAATTCTTAAAATTCTGATTTTTAATTTTTTTTTGTATAAAACTATCGATAACACAGTGAAAAAAAAATCGAATAACTTTTGAGTGATGGTTTATAAATTTTTGTATTGTAAACTAGATTTTTCAGAATTTTTCCACCAATATTTTCTTTTGTTTTTAATTTTTTTATCCTCTTTGTTACAATTTCGTCTATAACTCAGCCATTTTTTTAAATTTCGGCTAACCGCCATGCGAATAAGTGCAAAAGGGTTCAAAAAACAATAAACTGAAATGAAAAAAATCTTATTTTTTACGATTGTAATCGGCCCCCTTAAACCATTCCCGAGAAAGCGTAGGATTTTTTCTATTTTTGAAAATTACAAATATTCAAAAACTCGATCTGTTCAGGAAGCTTGGGACTACCACAGAAGACACCTAAAAATAAATTAGTTTTCACGTATTGCTTCCTTATAAAAGAAACTTTGTTTTCATGGATTTTTTTTTCGAGATTTGTATGCCAATGTGTTTAAAATATCCGAAAAACATTTTTTTTTTAATAGCGTGAGTGCTTTAACTTGTTCAATTTTCAAGATCTTGCACTGAAACTTTGCACAGAGCTAATGTAGCTATCAAAGTTGTTCGTTATTAAATTTAGCAGAAAACGATCAAATGATTAAAATTTTATCAAATTTCTGTTTTTTTTTCTTAGCGTGAAAGCTCTAACTTCGACTATTGAATATAGCGCAAAGTAAATTGGAAAGAATTTGGCAAATTTGCACATCGATTATATATGTTTTTCGATAGTTCATGAAGCCAACAAATGAGGAAGCCGAAATTAACCGCCACAATTAGTGTTGAAGGAAGCTGTGTGAACGATAGATAAAGATTAGGAAGCAATGTACAGTGCTCCCTCTCTATGATATCGAGGTCGGGGTAAAAAAATATCATACGGAGGAACTCCACTTTTTTACACAAATGGTGGAGCATAGTCACCTAGCGCGCATGCTCGGCTTAAAAAGTGCGCTAACTATTCGAAGTGGAAAAAACTGTTTTTAATAATAACAATTATTCAATTGTAATTTCCCGTATGAAAGGTATTTACTTAATCAAAAAGGGTGAAATAGCTATCAGGGCATAGATAAAAACAATTTTTTGTAATTTTTTAAATCGAAATTAATTATTAAAACAACTAGCGTGAATCTGTAAGACGGTTAGTAGCTGCCTTATGAGTATATATTATGCGAAATAGATAGTACACGAGGCTTCCGACATCAACGCAAGTAGGTGTACCAGGATAGGGACACAGGGTCTTTCCCCCACCCCTCTCCCGCTGGTCTTGCCCCCTCTCTGCCTGGCCACACCCCCTACCACTTTGGACCTCATCGTCGTCTGTGATTGGCCCCCTACCCCTCAGTCACGCTCCCTTCCCCGACCATCTGAAAATTTCCCGAGCGCTGACACCCACCCCCCACCAGAATGGTGCAGACGGGTTGGGGGTGGTACCCCCTAAAATTTCCCGAGCGCTGATTGGTCCCTATACTGGTCGGCCCGCCCCCTCAAAATTTCCCGAGCGTTGAATGGTCCCCGTACTACTCACCCTACCCCCTCAGAATTTCCCGAGCGGTGATTCCTCCCCGTACTGGTCACCACGACCCCTCAGAATTTCCCGACCTGGGCCTTACACAACCGAAAATTTCCCGAGTGCTGATTGGTCCTCACACTGGGCCACCACCCTCACCAGAAGCAGCGTGCGAGCACGTGCCTTAACAGGTGACTAGAGTTTCCCCGGATATCTTACGGTCGGTAAAACAGTTCTTCTTTTTATCGTGGGTCGGTAAATACCGTGTGTCGGTAAGTTATCTTCTAAACCGTATTTTATGGAAGAAAGGTTGTGTGTAATTGACGATACAGGTTAATTTCGTTGAAACATTGATATTCAATTATTAATAATTACCCGTAGACATATTGAAACAGAGGACATGGTGAGTATGTGTAATTTATACAAAGGCGATAGTGTTTTATATTTTAACTTGTCATCTCTTCAAGTTTTATACCAGACCGTTTGAACTCGCTTTTTATAAATGGACCGCATAATACAGTTACCTCCAAAAATCTAATTCCGAAGTAATATTCTGCGAACGAAGAATCAGTCTCTTTCATCGATAAATGATTATTTTTTATAAGCTCTTTGACGCACACTACATCGATATTTTCATGTTTCTCGTACGACGAAACATGGAAAAACAATTTAGAACATCGAAGCTCTGTTGATAAAAAACGGTGCATGGATGTACGTTACGGGGGAAAAAGGAAACCCCCCCTGGTCCTGGAAACGAAGTCGCAATCGCAATAGCAATAGCAACGTAAGAAAACGAAGATCAAAAGGCGAAACCAGACGTGATTTTATCCATAAATCCAAGCAAATTGATTCAGATAAAAATTTGCGTTACATCAAATGAGGTATAGGTTAAATACTACCGAAAAGATTAACGTTGCATCGGATGGACGATAACGATGACGTAAGAAATCATCTTTGACAAATTTTCGACACGTTAGATAAACTCAACTAAATGTCTGTAAACCGGTACTCTGGAGTCGTGGCTAGCATGCTTGCCTCTAAACCAGAGCATCGGGAGGTCCGTTAATTTTCTCAATCCGTTTAATTTTCAAAATTATAAAATTAATTATTGCTCTTTGTATGTGGATGGATTGCAAATTCCCTCTCAACCTTTGCAACCGGACTTTACCAAAAATGAGCTTTATGCAGACGCGTACCAAACGTTATTCTCGGGTACGGGAATACATTTTCTCAACGAAGGTAATTCGATAGATCGTGGAAATTATCCAAATGGTTATTGTCTGTTTGCTTTCGATCTGACACCCGATCTTTCGGCGAACAGCAGCTCGCATTGGAATTTAATAAAACACGGTAGAGTGAGGATTGAAATCCGATTCAAGGAAGCGCTCAAGTCAACGGTAAATTGTGTCGTATATGCAGAATATGACTATGTCCTTGAAATCGATTCTTCTCGGCAAGTAATTGCTGACTTCTCTGGATAGTCGCATGCACGTGTGAAAGACCGAATTACGCCGTCTTTGTCGGCTTTTGGTCTTTTCTCGACATTGCGAAGAAAAAAGAAATCAGTTTATCGAGAGTGTTCGAACGAAATGGACACGGAAATGGATATCATAATCGATATACAGGGAAAATCGTTTTTTGCGTGACAGGGAAAATCGTTTCTTACCGAAAGAAATTGCTATTGTCGATGTCGATCGTCCGAATATGATGCATTGGATCGTTGCACCTCCATACGCTTTTTCTGAATTATCTGATATTGCGCAAAAGCAAAATCGCTTTTTAACGCTCGACTTTCAAAAATTGGAGTGGTACGAGGGTGATTCGACATGTCGACAAGTACATGCAAATTTACGCAACATTGCTCGGCGTGCGCGAAATATTATAACGTGGGGGCGTGAAAAAGCTGATTTGCTGCGTAACGTATTATCTCGCGATGTGATCGATCTCGAGTCAGAACACCGCGAGTGTCCGGGTTTTGAAAAAATGCCCCTAGCACACTGCAAATGTTTGCGACATTGCATGGGAATGTTACAACACCGACGAAAGTGCGCATTACGACAGGCAAATATGCTCAAGGCGTGGTATCAAAAAAATATACGGCCCGTGGAAGATAATTGGCATATGGGAGAAATCCCTGTGGTAATTAACGGAGAAACAAGTACGTTTCGAGTACTCGTTGGGGAGCTTCGCACCCCAACCCCCCCCCCCCCCCCCGCGGAGCGCTCACGTTCTGTTGGGGGGTTAAAGTTAATGACCGAATTTTAAGAATTATATTAGTAGGCACTCACAATTTCATAATATAATGATCATATATTTTGTTTTTGTGATATATTTTGAATGTTGGTTAACATGTCCCTTAGGGACGTTTTAATAGGCACTCACACCGTTATTTGAATTCTTTGATTCATTGTGAACATCGAGTAGTCGCATAAATTCTATTAATCATAGTTAAGAAGACAGATTTGAATATAATCAATATGATACAAAAGTATCTAAACAATCATATCATTTAAACGTTTTGATAGATTATATTCACAGAATTGTTACAATGTTATGCAGTAATGAAGAATATTAGTGACATTTTAGATGAGCATATTTATCATAACACTTTAATCATTAATGATTATCAGTCCATTTATAATAAGCAAAAAAAGCTTTCGGTTATAAATCAATCCTCAGATTCTGTTTTTTCACGTTCGAAACGCGTGGGTGATCACCGCATTGCCAATGGAGCGCAAGCACACAAAAGAACCATTTACTTTTTATAAGAGCGAAATATGGGTTTTGAATTTGACGCGCTCGGCCGTGTTTAGTTCCTCTTTTACTCTGTACGTGGCGTAGTGGCGTCGTGACGTACGTGGCGACGTCGCGTGCGCCGGTCTATGGTTTACGTAAGAGGAGTGAGTGATATGTGCTTTTTACAGTCATATAGAAATTCTCTCAGTGAGAAAAATAGTCTTTTTTTAAAATATTGTTTTTGTGCAAAAGTTATTCATTAAGCAGTGTCTAATTGGATTAAAACTTCATGGGACATTTGTTCAGAATCATATACAGAAATTCTGTCAGTTAGAAAAAAATCGTCCGCGAACTTCGGAGATCCAAGTGCATATGGACAAAAATAGCATTTTTTCGTTAAAAATTGTGTTTTCTTTGCAAAAACTGTAAGCTTAATGGTGTCTGATTGGATTCATACTTTGTGGTACATTTGTTTACAATTATACCTATACAGACATTGTGTGAGTTAGAGAAAAATTCGTCCGTGAACTTCGGAGATCCAAGTGCATACAGATAGAAATAGCATTTTTTGGTTGAAATGGTGTTTTTTGCCGAAATTGCAACCTTAATGGTGTCTGATTGGATTCATACTTCGTCAAACATTTTTTTACAATCATATACACACATTCTGTGAGTTATAGAAAAATTCGTTCGAGAAATTCCAAGTTTCAACTACATATGTTCATAAAATGTCTTTTTTTTGCTTAAAAATGGCTATTTCTTTCAAAAAGCTTTGTTTTACAATATCCGTTTGGATTTAAACTCCTTGGGCATAGAGATTACAACCATACACAACTACCCTCCAAAGGAAATTGAATTCCGTAAACCGGTTTCTGAGATCTGGGTCTGGACGGACATCCCATACAGATTTCGAGGTGATTGCATTAGGCACTTTCTGTCATAAATGAGTGAGTGCCTAAAAAAGGAAGGGACGGATTCATCAGACGAGTGCGATGGCTGTGTTTGGTGCGAAGATTAGCAATTCATTGAGTATGAGTATGTGTGAGCCTCATAATTTTTTTCCACGCTCGCTTTCACGCTGGACATATGTGTGAATCAGTCTGTCAGCAGTTGTTAACTCGAACGGTCGCAGTATGGATATTTTCGTAGATATTCGAGGCAAGATAGATGACTCATTCAATATAATTCCAAAAGTTGTTGTGGCTCTTGATAAACAAGTCACAATGCATTGGATTGTGCAACCACCATACCCATACGGAAAATTGGGAGTTATGACTAGACTGCTAAATAATTCTCGCTCGATGTTCTGGCATGGCCTTGAGTGGGATGACGGAAATATAACAAGTCTTGAAATATCTGATCATTTGCGTAAAATTGTAAACGATTCGAGGCATATATATACATGGGAATTGGAAACTGCAATATTTCTCCGAGAAATCACCGGAAAAAAAATATTATATGCCTTAAAAATTGAATGTTTTCGCAAGAGTTTGAGAAATTGGTAAAAACAACGCCTCAAAAATGTCTAGTTCACGCATTGAAACACACACCAGATGCATTCGAATGTGCGTTAACATACACATCGGCGATGAAAAAATTGATTAAGCGTAACAGACTGAAAAAGAGATAGGCAATAAAATAATAATTACACGCGCGTTTGAAGACAACATTATCATTTGGAGGTCGTTCGCCGCTGAGTATGAACTCAGCTAAAATGCGAGAAGCTCTACGAGTCTTACCCGTCGCAACTACAGGAGTATTTCCGGCTGACGAGATTCTACGTGTATGGACTAGACCTGCGGGAATAATAGTCAATACAGATGAGCACACCAAACCAGGAGAGCACTGGGTCACCATGTACGTCGATCGAGATGGTAGAGGCTGGTACTTTGACATCTATGGACTACCACCAATCATACCGCAGCACATCGCAAGACTCCGGAGAAATTGCAAGTTCTTTCGCTGCAACAACAAGCAGCTCCAGAGTGATACATCGGATGTGTGTGGACAGTTTTGTATTATTTTTTTGCATCTCCTGTCTTCTGGTATTAGTACGGCTCGATTTAACAATCTCTTCAGCGATAATACACGAGAAAATGATAAATTAGTGCGTGAATGTTACAACGCTTTTTCAATGACGAAACGAACAGATAAGCACCCTGCAAATTGAAATTTGCACATTGCTTCCTCATCTTGATCCATAGTTCACATAGCTTCCTTTAACACACGGTATGGCGATCAAATTTGGCTTCCTCATAAAGGAAGCTTTGTTAACTATTGAAAAATATTGGTAATCAGAGGTGTGAGTAATGAGTTACTTGCGTAACTAGTTGCGACATACTTTAATTTTAGTTACACGATACTTTTGTATCGAGTTACTAAAATTTTGTAGTTACTGCGATACGAATGTATCGAGTAACTATAGTTACTCGATACTTTTGTAACGAGTAACGAAAAGAATTGAGTTACTCGATACATTTGTAACGAGTAACGAAAATTTCTCAGTTACTCGTTACATTTGTATCGAGAAACGAAAAAGATTTCGGTACTCGATACTTTTGTAACGAGTAACGAAAATACCTCAGTTACTCATTACATTTGTATCGAGTAACGACAAAATTTTTGATACTCGATACTTTTATAACGAGTAACGAAAAAATCTGAGTTACTCGATACATTTGTAACGAGTATCAAAATTTTTTTCGTTACTCGATACTTTTGTATCGAGTATCGAAAATTTCTTAGTTGCTCGTTACTTTTGTAACGAGTAACGAAAAAATTTGAGTTACTTGATACATTTTTAACGAGTATCGAAAATTCCTTAGTTACTCGTTACATTTGTATCGAGTAACGAAAATTCGTCAGTTACTCGTTACATTTGTATCGAGTAACGAAAATTTCTTAGTTACTCATTACATTTGTATCGAGTAACAAGTATCGAAAATGTCCTAGTTACTCGATACTTTTGTATTAAGTATCGAAGATTTTTGAGTTGCTAGGTACTTTTGTAGCGAGTATCGGAAATTTCTTAGTTACTCGAACCATTTGTATCGAGTGTAGGTTGGGTATCAAGAAGTGGGAAGGAGTGGGCGCGCGGTCGGTGTAAGACTCGGCGATCGCTGAAGTTAAGCTGCGATTAGAGGCTGTCAATAGTTGGATGCTTGTAACTCGTTATTCGTTACTCGTTACTCGTTACAAAAGTATCGAGTAACTGAGAACTTTACCAATGTATCGAGTAACTCAAATTTTTTCGTTACGCGTTACAAAAGTATCGAGTATCGAAAGGTTTTTCGTTACTCGATATAAATGTAACGAGTAACTGAGGAATTTTTGTTACGCGTTACGAATAAATCGAGTAACTCAAATGTAACGAGTAACTGAGGAATTTTCGTTACTCGTTACAAATGTATGGAGTAACTCAAATTTTTTCGTTACTTGTTACAAAAGTATAGAAAAACTCAAATTTATTTGTAACCCGTCACAAAAGTATCGAGTAACTCAAATTTTTTCGTTACTCGTTACAAAAGTATCGAGTAACTTAGGAATTTTTGTTACCCGTTACGAAAGTATCGAGTAACCACAGTTACTCGATACATTTGTATCGAAGTAATTAAAAATTTTAGTTACTCGATACAAAAGTATCGAGTATCGAGTAACGACTAGTTACAAATTTGAACATCTCTATTAGTAATCAATGTGCAAATTCGATCAATTTTCGCCAAATTTGATCGCAAACAAACCTTGATAGCTATACAAGTATTGTATAAAGTTTCTGTGAAATATATTGAAAATTGTGTAAGTTAGAGTGCTTGCGCTATTTTTCAAAAAAATCAAAAATCCAAAATTTCATAAAATTTCAAACCCTTGATGGATTTTTTCCAAATTGAATAGTGAACAACCTTGATAGCTATACAAGTTCTGTACAAAGTTTCAGGTAAATATGTTGAAAATTGTGCAAGTTAGAGCGCTTGCGCTATTTTTCAAAAAAATCAAAATTTCATGAAATTTTAGTCCCTTGATAGATTTTTGCCAAATTTAATAGCGAAAAACCTTCACAGCTATATTGCCTCTGTGCAAAGTTTTAGTACAATATCTTAAAAATTGCGCAAGTTAGAGCGTTTAGGTGATTTTTCAAAAAATTCAAAATTTCATAAAATTTTAATCCCTCGATGGACTTTCGCCAAATTCAATACCAAACAACCTTAATAGCTATACTAATTCTGTACAAAGTTTAACTGCAATATCTTGAAAATTGCAGAGGCTAGAGCGTTTACGCCATTCTGGCAAAAACGAAAAAAGTCGATAAAATCTGAACACCCGTTATAATAAAAAAAAATTCATAACGAAGAGCAATTCGTGCTCGATAAGTGTGCCAAATTTTAGCTTGATATCTCGAAGCGTTTTCGAGTTATTAATCATTTACATCTGAAACTCAGGATACATACATACACACACATACGCACACACACACACACACACACACACACACACATCCATCCAAACATTTTTTTTAATACGATTTCTCGATGTTTCAGGACATTTTGAACATATTGGCATAAAAATCGCGAAAACAAAAATTTTCACGGAAACAAAGCTTCCTTTATGAGGAAGCAAGACAATGGTAATAAATCATTCATCGGAAACAGTGGTTTTATCGAGCGAGGATTTTCTTGTGCGCAGGGATGTTGTATGCGTCGATAAAAATGGGTTGCATTATATAGCTATTATGGGAAATTGGGTAAATAAAATATTATTATTATACTGAAAAATATGTGTAGTTATTTCAGACTGTTCCTATATTCCTTTAATGATAATTTTTGCATTTTCAGCAGAAAAAAAACATTGGTATCCGTCTGGCGTCCCCACCTGCCCCCACTTCTCCCCTCACTATCGTTCTCAATATCATTATAATATTTCTATACCGGTGGTAGGGGAAAATTATTGTGGTGGGGGAAGCCACATAGTGGGGGTAGGAGTGGGGATAGGTGGGGGTGCCATTCAGGTACCAATACTACTGCTACCAAAAAAGGGCGATAATGAGTAATGACACCTATTACTACCTGGAAACATCGGACAAACTCATAGTAATAGAAGGTGACAACCGAAACTACCTACGAATGACGAAAGAGGACCTGGAGGATTGCAAAGAAAACGGGGATCGATATTTGTGCAAACTCTGACATCCGATTATGAGCATAAACGAGAACGCGCCATGCGGCGTGATGATGCTCGTCGAGGGCAAGGACACAAGGAGGGGACAATGCTTTAAGCGTGTGATGAAGCTACCGCACACACTCATCCTAAGTTTAAAACAGCCAGGCCGATGGTTATACGTAGCACGAGAAGAGGAAAAAATAAGTGTAACGTGCGGTGGAATACCAACAAAGCAGGAAACGCTACAGGGGATCGGTTCATTGACATTCAGCAAAGAATGCATCGTTGTCGGAAAAACATTTAAAATAGAAACGACACACAATCTGATGCAAAATATAAAAGATAACAGCTACATCTCCGCCTACAATCTCACCCACACGCTGGACGAAATCAAAAGGGCGATCGACATCCACCAAGGGATGACAATGGAACACGTAGTGGGTAATGCCGAAGAATTAAACCGCCTAGGAACGCGGATAAAGGATATCGACGACAAGCTGCACCACGTATACACGTGAAACACACAACTCTTCCACATGATCGGCCAGTATTCCGTCGGTACGATAGCATTACTAATATTTTTGGGGTACCTTATCTACAAATGGGTACGAAAAAGCTGTATCCACAAAACTTCACAAGAAGCAGCATAAGGAAAAATAACAATTATAAAATACAACAGTAACTTTTGGCTCGCCGGAGACGAGCAAGAAGAAATTATCTTTCTTCTTTTTAAGGGGGGAGGGATGTTATGCCCCAGATACCTCAATTGAGAATATTGAGAATATTCCGTAATTTCGATACATGCTTAATTCCAACGCTTATTGTGATTAAATTATAATTCGCTCGCGTGTGGCCGAGAATCGAGCAGGTAAACTGCCGAGTCAGCATTATGGCGGTTGAGACATCGACGCATCGAGCTCATCGCTAAAAGCCAGATCAGCATTTTTTAAGAAAAAATAAAAAGTCTCGTAATTCTTATTGTGTGAACCGAATTACGAGAATAAATAAACATTTCTACTAGTAAAACAAAAGATACATGATAAACATAAAAATGCTGACATAACTGCCCTCTCGCCCGTATATAATGGACCGGAGAACTAGCGGGGGCAGTCAGAAACAGTTTGAAGATACTGTACGGTTGGTTCAGTAAAACTCAAGCGAGGAGTTTTACAAGGAAATAGTTATCAGTAGAAGACCGGTAACACTATACATGGATTTGTCAATCGAAGGTAATAAATTATTCTTTCGATATAAAACATTGGTTCTTTCATTTGGGTTCTAACCCTTTACTGGCTAAATCCTGAACTTACTATGACACCGAGATCCAGACTAGCTAGCTGACTTTTGGCGACACAACAATATAAATAATAAACCAAATTCGAATCTGGAAGGACCACCTGAACGTAAGTTGATACCTGAAATAATGACCACTTAAATCTATATTATTTACATACGTGTATAAATATTGAAAGAAATTGAATCTCAAATGACCTTCCTAATATAAATCGTGACCTCAAAAAGCGACCAGTTTAATATACACCTTATAAATACATACATATTAATAATAAACAAAATTCGAATCTCGAATAATCACCACCGTAATATACATCATATAATACGTATACATATAAATATTCAAAGAAATCGAATCTCGAAGGACCACCCTAATATTAATTGAGACCTAAAATAATGACTACTCTAAAATACATCTTATAAATACATATATGTAATGTAACGGTAGCGAATATCGTTAGCATTAATTTATGCGATAGTGCGATGACGTACCGCCAGGATTCGGATCCCGACTCGAAAATAAAGCGCGATAGACCAAGTTTAGGGTGAAACTCCCAACTTTCTTTATTTTCTGACTTGAACTGATTTGTTTCGATTATTTATTTGTTTCTGTACAAGTTTCGAAGCCGTATGTTCAATCGGTTGATTCGAAATAATAGTCTTTTGGCGGGCTTGTGGCTTGGTGTTGTGGTTGGCTGGCCGTTGTACACTGCTGCCCTCTCTCGTTCGTGATCCTCTCGCTCAGCTTCTCGCAAATGTCGGCTGCTTGGTGGGGGTTGCTCACGCTCTCGCGGCGTATGGGTTGGCCGCGCTCTCGTGCTGTGCGCGCGGGCTCCGATTCACGGGCGCTCTCTCTATGCTCTCCGTTAGATCGGGCTGCGTGGTGGGGGGAGCGCGCCTTGCTGTTCTCCCTCGTTCCACCGTTCCTTGCTGTCGCGCTGCTCTGATTGGCCAACGCTCTCCCTGTGGTTCCCACTGGATCGATGTGGTCGATGCTTGATCGATTTCCGAATACTCGGCACAAGATGGCGGCGGTGCATGGTGTGGTGACGGCGTGCTTTCTCACGTCGTCGCCTCTTGGTGTGTTTTTCGGGTTTATTTAGTGTATTTTTGTGTATTCTTGTAATAAATGTCGGCCGTGTGTGTGACTGGCCTCTCGTGGACAGCCGTGCACGTCGCTGATGCCCGTTTTCTTCGTCCTTTGTGTGCGGTGTCGACGTATGGCCCTTGCGGGTGGCCGTGGATGTGTGGTGGTGCGTGTGTGTGTCCCTTGCTCCCGTTAAGGCCGTGATTTCTTGGCTCACGCTCCGTTCCCCGACCTGAGGGATTTTTACTTTGTTCCGGCTTGTCTCCGCTGTGTGTTCGTGTAGTTTTACTATCTCCAAATTGTTTCTTTGGGCTCGAAATCGGCCTAGTGATTTTTTTGTGATAGTGTGTGTGTATGTCGTGACGTGTCGTCTCTCCCCTCCTCTCTTTCTCGCTGCATACGTTTGCGCCGGGAACTTATCGCCTCTCCTGTTCGCTTTCGCAGCGACTTTTCTCCTTTTTTCTTTTTGATTCCGCCTACTTCCAGACTATCCCCCTACCTGAGGCCAAAGGATAGCTTCGTCGTATGGCTCGATCTCGAGTACCTTTCCTCGGTTTTTGGTCGCCCTTTTATACCCGGTTTACCCGGTGCTCGTTCTTCTTCATTGGTTGTTCCGTCCTCTTCGTTGTGTGTGTGTTTGGCGTGTCTTTCGTGTTTTTAATATTTTGTGATTTGCCGTTCACAGGTCGCGTGATCTTCGGGCCCTCTGATAGGTGCTTGGTGTCGTCGTCGTGTTCCTGATTGGTGCCTTATGTCGACATCTCCTGGCTCGCTCTTCATTGGCTCACGGATTTCGTGCTTTTGGCACGTTATGTAGTGCCGTAGTCTGCGCTTTGGGGACCCTGGCTTACCAGGGCCGTCTCAGTAAATAATGAAGAATATTCGAATCTCTTATGACCACCCAAATGTAAGTTGATACCTGAAATAACGACCACCCTTATATACATCATATAAATGATCGCGAAGATTTGCACACACTCGCACAGACTTGCACACAGTCTCACACACACTCTTCTATCTATAAATATAGATAAAATATAGATAAAATATATATTCGCCGTGCACGACGCTCATAGCTAACTAGATATACTTTCGCCGTGAATGACGTCAGCGGCTGAAATATGATTCTTGAAGCTATAGATATACGTCCCGTGTATAAGCGTTTCAAAAATCTGGCCAATCAGGTGACGAAGAAACATTAAAGAAGTTTTATGATCATAGAATTCGAGAAAAATTCACCCGATATCATCATATCTCAGCATTATGTGGGCGGATCAACATGAAAATAGTATCGGTGGAAGCTAATTTTTTTAAAGATGACTATAGTTTGTAAATGTGAAAAAAGTTGTCGTGTTTTTTAGTAATATCGTATTAAAATAGAAAAGGTGCGTGGTCCGAGACATATTCGCGTATATAAAGTGCGCGGCAGTCTCAACTGGGATTCTCTGTTTTTTGAATACTTGGCGTCGAGACACTGCCACGTCTCTTGATATACTAGTATATACCAGTATATACGTATGTAAACTATATATATAGATAATGCCATATATAACGCTATATATATATATATATATATTTATATATATATTGTTACGTCCGGGAATCGCTTGAAAGCCCTGTCGGAGGGGGCAAACGACCAGCCGTCGGATGTACGAGGTAAAATATATTTCTGCTCCTATGATTTAGATGGGAATGTGCCCATCAGGGATTGGAGCTGATGAGCGAGGTGATAGCTTGTTATGAAATATTTGATTTTATTCGTCGCCACTTACCTTATTTGCAGCCAGATAGACGTAGAGCGTAGCGGGTTTTAATCGAGAGTGATTAATTCGTTTTCTTCGTTGCCCGTGGCGCTTGATGTGTCTGTATCGGTGTCAACCTCCGTCGATATGTCACCCTGTAGGGTATATGACCGATGGACTGCTCCTGGCGCTGGCCAATTCGGGTCAGGCGGGTCTTCCTTCACTAAAAGCCGTACGGGATTCCTGAACACGGTGGCTATCCCACAGGGACGAGTCACGGGTTTTGCTGCGATCGGCGTTGGGATGCATTTCGCGCGTACGTACTCCGATGCCCGAGAATCGAGCGGCGCCGGCTGATATTCCGCAATATTCTGATATTCTGCAACCAGAGCTCGGTCCCGCTAGAGATTCAGAAGACCCGTTTGTTGCGCAGACGTTTGTTTTAGGGCGCACAACACACACGTTTGAAACTGTTTCCGGAACGGTGCTTGATTTCGCGCACTCAGTTTTTGATTGTTCGCGATGATGAACCAACGCGCGCAACGCGGTTTCTCGTTCGCGCTTCTTTTTCCCGCCCCGACGTTTTCCCATAAGCTAAAGGTCGATGGTGCTCAAGCGTCAACGTAAACTATTCGGGGAGGCGTGCAACGAATCGCACTACCAGGATTAGAATGAGTGTGCAACGAATCGCACTGCTTAGATATGAGTCGGTGTGCAATGAATCGCACTACCAGGACAGAATGAGTGTGCAACGAATCGCATTGCTCAGATATGAGTCGGTGTGCAATGAATCGCACTACCAGGATAGGCGTAAGTGTGCAATAGATCGCACTACCCAGATTAGGAGGATGAACGTGCAATAAATCGCACTGCTCGGGATTTGTAAGGATGAGATCGTGTTTGATGAGCACCGCGTGACACAACCCGATCAACTCGATCCGAAACTAATTCCAACCAACGAGTTTTGATGCGAGTAAATATTCAAACTCAATTTTGTATTTAAATATTATAAATTTATTGAAAATGTAACGATAATAATAATTAATAGCGAAGCTTTGCGACAAAATTTAAAACTGATTAACGTCGGCTTACTGATCGCGTGAAACAAAACAAAATTGTAAAGAAAAGAAATGAAAAAAAAGCGCGAGAGGCTTCTTCTGAAGGAAACTCTAACAGTGATCGCTGAGAGCTGTCAGTGCTTTCCTCAGGATACGAGTTGCGAGTTAGCTGCTCTCTTCGGAGACAAGTCTAAGTCTAATTAATTCTAAATCATTTGTCCGGGACATTAGGCCCTTCGGACTTCAATCAAGGTGGGAGATGTCGGCGCGTGGGGGATGAATCTCTCTCACGCCTCGACATAACCGATGCATAATCTGCATCCTGTCTGGAGCAAAGTCAGCAGGCGCGCTTGTGAGAATCGCGGAGAGCTCCTCTGATGAGGGCTGCAGCGCGAGAGCTCGTGGCTGCTGACCCAGCACCTTCACACGGTAGCTAATGCGTACCCGTGCGATTAAAACATTAAAAGAAATAGTTTTTGAATTTGACATTTGAAAAATATAATATTTGGTCGTAGTGACATTGTGAATACTGGCGTAAGAAGATGCTACTGTCATGGTTTCACACGAACGTTGCTGGTTTGATCCACTCACCTCAGTATTCGTGGAAGTGAGAGTGAGAGCGACAATGCTAGCCAGAGCAAGAAAAAAAGACAATGCCAGCGAGCGTCTCGAGATGCGAGCGCTCTTATCAGTTTTGACCGATGTAGAATGTATGGGGTGCTCTTACTCTCGTTCATACGCGTACGCATAGGACACTCTTAAAAAAAATGTATATACTAACAATATTTAGAGTTTATATTAGTTAGTTATGAAGAAAAATTCAATTGTATTTTTATACATGATTGGCAGTTGACCCATTGTTCTCTGCACATGAAAAAAATCAGTGTGAGCGCCAATGTACTCATGAGAATTGATGTGTAAGCATGTGAGCTTGTATCAGTTCGGTTTTGGAAAATTGAGATTGTTCACTGCTTTTGATCCAAATTTATTTTGTTATAAAATAATGCGAAAATAGCGTGAAGAATGGAATTTTAAAATTTATTGTTTAATTTGTTTATACATGAAATTATGGGTTTGTGGTAACTGAAATAAGATACATACGACTGTGACTGTAGTATTTCTGAATAACAAGAAAATGCAGCATCGATTGTAGTGTTTAAATTTGTTATTAGAATGTTTCCATTTGTATTCACTCGTAGATTGAGTTTTTCGCGTAAAAATGAAATTAGTCGTTCTGTCTCATCTGAAGAAAAGTTGATATTA
>OX333077.1:24419526-24487026 GCA_946863875.1 Alloplasta piceator | reverse complement strand
TGGATGGATGGATGGATGGATGGATGGATGGATGGATGGATGGATGGATGGATGGATGGATGGATGGATGGATGGATGGATGGATGGATGGATGGATGGATGGATGGATGGATGGATGGATGGATGGATGGATGGATGGATGGATGGATGGATGGATGGATGGATGGATGGATGGATGGATGGATGGATGGATGGATGGATGGATGGATGGATGGATGGATGGATGGATGGATGGATGGATGGATGGATGGATGGATGGATGGATGGATGGATGGATGGATGGATGGATGGATGGATGGATGGATGGATGGATGGATGGATGGATGGATGGATGGATGGATGGATGGATGGATGGATGGATGGATGGATGGATGGATGGATGGATGGATGGATGGATGGATGGATGGATGGATGGATGGATGGATGGATGGATGGATGGATGGATGGATGGATGGATGGATGGATGGATGGATGGATGGATGGATGGATGGATGGATGGATGGATGGATGGATGGATGGATGGATGGATGGATGGATGGATGGATGGATGGATGGATGATGGATGGATGGATGGATGGATGGATGGATGGATGGATGGATGGATGGATGGATGGATGGATGGATGGATGGATGGATGGATGGATGGATGGATGGATGGATGGATGGATGGATGGATGGATGGATGGATGGATGGATGGATGGATGGATGGATGGATGGATGGATGGATGGATGGATGGATGGATGGATGGATGGATGGATGGATGGATGGATGGATGGATGGATGGATGGATGGATGGATGGATGGATGGATGGATGGATGGATGGATGGATGGATGGATGGATGGATGGATGGATGGATGGATGGATGGATGGATGGATGGATGGATGGATGGATGGATGGATGGATGGATGGATGGATGGATGGATGGATGGATGGATGGATGGATGGATGGATGGATGGATGGATGGATGGATGGATGGATGGATGGATGGATGGATGGATGGATGGATGGATGGATGGATGGATGGATGGATGGATGGATGGATGGATGGATGGATGGATGGATGGATGGATGGATGGATGGATGGATGGATGGATGGATGGATGGATGGATGGATGGATGGATGGATGGATGGATGGATGGATGGATGGATGGATGGATGGATGGATGGATGGATGGATGGATGGATGGATGGATGGATGGATGGATGGATGGATGGATGGATGGATGGATGGATGGATGGATGGATGGATGGATGGATGGATGGATGGATGGATGGATGGATGGATGGATGGATGGATGGATGGATGGATGGATGGATGGATGGATGGATGGATGGATGGATGGATGGATGGATGGATGGATGGATGGATGGATGGATGGATGGATGGATGGATGGATGGATGGATGGATGGATGGATGGATGGATGGATGGATGGATGGATGGATGGATGGATGGATGGATGGATGGATGGATGGATGGATGGATGGATGGATGGATGGATGGATGGATGGATGGATGGATGGATGGATGGATGGATGGATGGATGGATGGATGGATGGATGGATGGATGGATGGATGGATGGATGGATGGATGGATGGATGGATGGATGGATGGATGGATGGATGGATGGATGGATGGATGGATGGATGGATGGATGGATGGATGGATGGATGGATGGATGGATGGATGGATGGATGGATGGATGGATGGATGGATGGATGGATGGATGGATGGATGGATGGATGGATGGATGGATGGATGGATGGATGGATGGATGGATGGATGGATGGATGGATGGATGGATGGATGGATGGATGGATGGATGGATGGATGGATGGATGGATGGATGGATGGATGGATGGATGGATGGATGGATGGATGGATGGATGGATGGATGGATGGATGGATGGATGGATGGATGGATGGATGGATGGATGGATGGATGGATGGATGGATGGATGGATGGATGGATGGATGGATGGATGGATGGATGGATGGATGGATGGATGGATGGATGGATGGATGGATGGATGGATGGATGGATGGATGGATGGATGGATGGATGGATGGATGGATGGATGGATGGATGGATGGATGGATGGATGGATGGATGGATGGATGGATGGATGGATGGATGGATGGATGGATGGATGGATGGATGGATGGATGGATGGATGGATGGATGGATGGATGGATGGATGGATGGATGGATGGATGGATGGATGGATGGATGGATGGATGGATGGATGGATGGATGGATGGATGGATGGATGGATGGATGGATGGATGGATGGATGGATGGATGGATGGATGGATGGATGGATGGATGGATGGATGGATGGATGGATGGATGGATGGATGGATGGATGGATGGATGGATGGATGGATGGATGGATGGATGGATGGATGGATGGATGGATGGATGGATGGATGGATGGATGGATGGATGGATGGATGGATGGATGGATGGATGGATGGATGGATGGATGGATGGATGGATGGATGGATGGATGGATGGATGGATGGATGGATGGATGGATGGATGGATGGATGGATGGATGGATGGATGGATGGATGGATGGATGGATGGTTGGATGGATGGATGGATGGATGGATGGATTGATGGATGGATGGATGGATGGATGGATGGATGGATGGATGGATGGATGGATGGATGGATGGATGGATGGATGGATGGATGGATGGTCAAATGGATGAATGGATTGCGAAATTTCGAAAAAAAATTGAATTTTCTTTCACCGGAATTCATTCTTCTCCCTTTTTCAGTGAAATCTGGAAAAAAATTTTTTTTGCATAGCATTTTATCATAATATTTTTTTTTATTCACTTCTTCAAATCATAAATCATATTTTTTCAAATCACTTCGTTCGAACTACTTTTGCATCCAAACGTTTATACTTCTGTCGAAAACTAATTTATATAATAATCGCAAAAAACTCGCCCATTATCAAATTACGTGAATCTAGGCTCATAAAAATGGTCGCTCGGTGGTTCTCGGGGTCACTGATAACGAATTTAACCTCAGATTTTCAAAATTCAAAATGGCGAATTCAATATGGTGAAGGACTTTTTCAAAATCGATTCATTTCGCCTGAAACTTGTTCTCCGGGGGTTTTTGGGGCCGGTGATTACGAATCCGTAGTCTGTTTTCCGAAATTCGAAATAGCAGATCCAATTTTGCGGCCGTTAATTTAATAAGTTACCTGATGAACACGTTTTGTTGCCGCAATGTAACGTGAAAATTACATGCAACGTTACAATATTATCCCTATGTGACGTTGCTATTGTATAACGTACATGTAACAATGTTATGCAACATTTTTCAGATGTAGGTTACATTACTGCAATATAACTTTGTTACATCACAGCAATATAACATGTTATGTTGCGGCAATATAACTTTGTCACATCACATCAATGTATGCTATATTGCGGTAATATAAAATGGAAGATACATGTCATATGTTACAATGTTATTCACATGTAACGCTGCTGTTACATAACGTGCAAGTATCATGTCATGTAACATTTGTCACATGCGGGTTACATGACTAGTATATAACTTGTAATATTACAGTAATGTAACATATGTTATATTTTAGCAATATAACATGATGAAATTTGCAACGTTTATACTACGAGGGTTCAGGGGTCGTGAATTTAAGTTATGAGCGATAACTTAAGTTATAAGGGGTCAGGTGTTCTGGAATACAGTTCCAAGAGTTCACGTAACTTATGAGGGGTCAGGGGCTCTGAAATTAAGGTATGAGGGGACACTCTACTTGTGTATGAGGGGCAGGGCCCTGGAATTGACTTTCGTGGCTCCACAAAATCTATGAGGGGTCAGGGGTCACGAAATCAAGATATGAGGGGTCACTCAAGTTATAAGGGGTCGTGTATTTTGGAATAAAGTTTTGCGAGTTCACATCACTTATAAGGGCTTAGCGGCCCCTTAATTGAGTTATGAGAAATTACTTAACTCAATTGAGTTCACGGTTTCATCCAAACCAGTTTGGAGGGTTTGCATAAGTTTTGAAAGGTGATGAGCTTTGAAATTAAGTTATGACGGGTTACGTATGTTCTTAGGGTTCACTTAAGTTGTGAATGTTCTGGTATTCTAGAATAAGGTTGACATAACTCATGAGGGGTCAGGGGATTCGACCTTGCAAATAAGACAACCAGCTTCCATGCTTTATTTCTCATTCTAATTGTGATGCATATATCACTATTTTATTATTATTATTATTATTATTATTATTATTATTATTATTATTATTATTATTACACTCCTTTGCACGCCCGAGCCAAATTATTATCATTATAAAATCATACTTATTATTTGGGCTTGGAACCGCAGACCTTCCCCTTCTCCTTTTCATTTTTCATTTTTTTTATTTTTCGCTACGATTATTTTCGCGCAGTGTTTTGCGCGCACATACACGCGCTCTTTTTTCGTGCAATGTATTTATTTACACACTTTTCGTTCATATTTTTCAATATTTTTATTTTTTTCATTTGTTTTGTTTATAATTTCTTCATTTTTTTTTTACCATTTGTTTTTATTTTCGCGCAATGTTTCAAGTACGCATACACACACACACACACACACACATACACTTTATCTTGTAGAATGTTTTCATCTATCCTTTCTTTGTACGCTATTGATCATTATTACTTACACACTTTTTTCGTTTTTTTTTCTTACACTACCGATTATTGATTCGCACATGCGAGCACGATTTATTCTCCTCTATCTCCACCCCCAAGCACTCGAATCCTTCGTCCCTTTCTCCCTGATCCTACCCTAGCTCATCATCCCCGTATATGTTGCGCCTAACCCCACACATATACTATCGAGGGTCTCAGCAGCCCCGGCAATTTCTTCGTAGGGTTTTAACCCCATACGCTGCACTCTATTAGTAGCGCAGGGGTTGCCGTAACAATGTCCTGACGCGGCGTAAAGCTCTCGTGATCTTTAAAAAAATCAGTCACGCCAAAATGGCCGAGATAAACTTCACTCTATCCCTTATCATCGGTATGTATTATCTTACCACGATACACTGCGTAAAATCGCGCGACAACACACGATGCGCCGCGCACCCGATTTTCAATATCCAAGCGCGTACCACGTCGATCTTCAATATGAAGCCGATATAATACCTTCGACAATTGCTTGAAAGCGCTATCTATTACGCGAGTGCGTATTTGTATTACGCTAGCGCTTACGAAATTTTGCTTTAGCGCGGAAACATTTTCGAAAGCTGCAGGGAAAAAAACATAAACGTTTCACGTACACCGGCTACCGAAAGACTAAAGAGAAAGATGGCAACAATAAGGAGATGCTGCATCTCGGCGTATTACGCCTTCCTGCGCCACGCGCGCGTTGATAGCGATATGTTAGGCGAAATAGATACGCCTTGCGTAGCGTTTGCGTGAAATTAATAAGAGTTTGGAATGTGCAATCACAAAACCACGTGATATTCAACAAGTAAATAGCACCGATCAGCAGCACGTGGCAACGCCTGAGGCACAGAAGGGCGTAGGGGTTTCACGGAGGCGCACATTCCATCTTCTTGAAAAAAAATATGGCTCCCTTGTTATGTTGAAAAGAATATATATAGGTGATTCCTTCTCGAGATTCCACCCTTTTCTTCTTTTCTAATAGATTTTCAAAAAGTTTTTGACTTTTGAAAATCCAAGGGCGTGGGTCGTTCTGTCTCATCGCGGACCCACCACCCACGATTGTCTGATGCAATTTCATCCGTTTTGGCGTATCTCCAGCCGTTCTCGAGATATCGCCATTTTTTCATATTTTTGTTCAAATAAATTTTGAAAAAGTTTTTGATTTTTGAAAATCTGAGGGCGTGGGTCGCTCGGTCTACTCGAGGTCCTGCCCATTCCTGAAACTCCCAAATTTCAACCGTTTTGGCGTATCTCCAACCGTTCTCAAAATATCGCCGTTTTTTCGTTTCATTCGTGCAAAGGGCGTAAGTGAGCATACATTTTACATGCACAATACGCTCTTTTTATTCCAGAAAAATCAACAACTTTACATTATTACTCGATCATAATATATATTCATATATGGCGTTCCGTGTTATGTCCAGAAGAAGAATATATGGGCAATTCCTTCTCGGGATGTCACTTTTTTCGAAAAATTTCGAGAAAATTTTCACCGCGATATTTCTTTCAACTGCGTCGAGGGTGATGCCCATGAAAAAAATGTAACTTAGGATTCCAAAAGTAGAAGATTTAAGCTTCGAAATGCTTTTTTTAAATATTTCTTACGACCAAAATTAATAAAGTTACAGTCTTTGGAAAATCGCTGAAAAATCTCGAAAATTTTGCTGTTCCTTTAATTTTTTGACTGAGTGTATCTATGACTTTTTATTTATGATTGATGCATTTTTTCGTCGAAGCGAATACATTTTTTTCCCCACTGATAACGCAAATAATCTTCTTTGATCGTAAAATGTTCGTCGATGAGAAGTTGAGAAACTTCAACATTTTTAAACATTCGAAGAGTACAAACTTTTTGCAAGAAAAAGCAAATTGATAATAACATTTTTTTCTCATTCTGTGAATATGGAAATAAACGAGGGGTTATGCATTCGTGAAATCATTGAACCGCCTAAAATCAGAATCAAATCGCTTCGAAATGATTGAAATCAATGTGGAATCACTTGAAATCACTTGAAATCGATGTGAAGTCAATGTGAAACCACTTGAAATCACCTGAAATCAATGTGAAATAACTTGAAATCGATTGTAATCACTTGAAATCAACGTGAAACCACTTGAAATAATCTGAAATCAATGTGAAGTCAGTGTAAAATGACTTGAAATCGATTGAAATCACTTGAAATCAATGTAAAGTCAATTGAAAACACTTGAAACCATTATGAAGTCATTGTGAAACCCCTTGAAATTCCTTGTAATAACTGAGAAGTCAATTTGAAATCGCTTGAAATCGATTGAAATCACTTAAATTCAATGTGAACTCAATGTAAAATCACTTGAAATCGATAAAAATCACTTGCATTTACTTGGAATCAATGAGAAGTCAATGTAAAATCACTTGAAATTGATAAAAAACGCTTGCATTTACTTGGAATCAATGAGAAGTCAATGTGAAATCACTTGAAATTCATAAAAATCGCTCGGAATCGATTGGATTAACTTTAAATCACGTGAAATCGCATGACTCTTGAAATCACTTGTACACCGCATACGGTAGTGAATAACCTCTCGGGAATAAAAATAGGATCCTTGGCCATTTCGATAGATGTCAATAATAACCCAAACAAGCTTTCATTAGTTGTAATGAAAAATTATCAAATAGTTGGAAATAATTTTATCCCGATTGAAAATAAGTTTTCAAATAAAATTTCTCTTGTTCACTGTATACAAACGATTTTCCAAACGGTTTTCGAGATATTTAAAAAATAAACTTGCAAAATTGAAAAAATGGTGAAATTTTATATTTTGCATAACTATAAAAATATAATTTTTTTTGTTTTTCAACGCACTGTTTTTGTCACAATAATTTTTCTTTTTACTTTATTATTATTATTATCATTATTATTATTATTATTATTATTATTATTTACACTATTTATTTTTCAATTCTTCTTTTCGCGCAATGTCTTTCTTAGTGCGCTTTAACACACTGTTTTGTCACAATAAATTATAAAACATTTTTGCAATATTTAAATTTTTCGAACAATCGGTCTCCTCTTTGTGCGGATCTTCGTACTCGCCATTCGTTAACGATAGAGCGATTGAGGTGGAGTCGATGTAAAGAGAATACTATCCTCGCTCGTTTAGAAAATTTTAAAAACTTGTTTTGAAAAATTTTAAAATTGTTTTAAAATTATTTGAAAACTTGTTTTGAAAAATTGAAAAATCGTTTCGAAATTTTTGAAAACTTGTTTTGAAAAAGTTGGAGATTTTTGAATTTTGAAATTTTCAAAAATTGTTTTGAAAATGTTGAAAACTTATTTTACAAATTGTGAAAACTACTTTTTGAATTTTTAAAATTTTTTTGAAAATGAACGAAAAGATTTTTGGCATGCAAATTTTTTTGTGGACGAAAAGATTTTCGAAGTGCAAAAATTTTTTGTGAATGAAAAGATTTTTGGAATACAAAATTTTTCTGTGAACGAAAAAAGATTTTTGAAATGCAAAATTTGTATGTGAACGAAAAGATTTGTGAGAACGAAAAGATTTTCGAAATGCAAAATTTCTGTGAACGAAAAGATTTTCGAAATGCAAAATTTCTGTGAACGAAAAGATTTTCAAAATGCAAAATTTTTATGTGAAATGCAAAATTTTTTTGTGCGCGAAAAGATTTTCGAAATGCAAAATTTTTCTGTGAACGAAAAGATTTTCGGAATGCAAAAACTTTTCTGTAAAAAGATATCACTTTCAGATTTTTTGAAAATTTAATTTAGAAAGAAGCTTCGCACTTCCAGATTTCGAAAAATTTCACTTTCAGATTTTAAAAAGTTCAATTTTGAAAAAGTTGAAAAAAATTTCACCCGTTCAGATTTCCAAAAGTCTAGTTAAAGTTTCGCATAATTTTGTTCACAAAATAGTTTTAAGCAGTTGATTTGCAGCATTTCTCTACGAAAATTGTGCGCAAGTCTTTTTCCAAAAATTTTGTGAAAAAATTTCTTTGCATAAATTTTGCAGAAAAATGTTCCGAGGGGTTTCTATGCATAGTGTATAGCTACGTATACCTCTATTTAATTCTCTCTCCCGCTAATGAGCGGCGGGCACGAAAATCCGCACAAAGAGGAGACCGAAGAGTACATGAGGCATATCTTACGAACCGACCAATTCACGACAATGACCATTGTTGATTTTGTTAACATTTTTCTACTTTTTTGTTAAAAATTTTCTACTTCATTGTACATATTGACAGCAGTCTTTCAGAATTTTTAGATCTTCATCTTCACGCTTTTCGCCACAATAAATTATTCAAAATTTCACACAATTTTTTAAACGCGCGTCATTTTTTAAAACCGAAGATATCAGAATAAGATGATAGATAATTTTTTCCGGCTTGAGTTGTTTGAAAGATATGATGGTTTTAAAATGAACAACACAGTGCAACGTAAATGTCTATATTCGTTTATATTTCGCAAGATTTTGTTCACAAAATAGTTTTAAGCGATTGCTTTGCAACATCTCTCTACGAAAATTTTGCGCAACCGTCTTTTTCCAAAAATTTTGTGAACAAAGTCTTTTTCCAAAAACTTCGTGAATTTACAGAAAAATGCTGCAGATTAATTATGTGAAACACTTTTGTCTAACGAATTTTTGTACAACAAATTTTGCGTCTACAAAAAAAAAAATTCTTTCGGTTTGGGTGCAATTGCTTTGCAACATCCCTCTACGAAAATTTTGCGCAACAAGAATTCTACATTCATAAATAGTATAATTTTTCAATCCGCGACCTGCTATATCTTTATTGGGTTTAAGCGCCCAATAAGCCATTAGATGCACCGGTAATCCAAGTAGGACTGAATGACGACGATGTTGTACCGCCCGACTGAGTAACAGCGGCTCCCATGATCCTGAAGTTCCTGAAAAGCTAGGCTCTCCATCTGCATTGGGTCATCAGGGGACGACGGTCCACCATCCAAGGGGTTTTTATTGCCGGCGGCGAATTTTTGAACAACAGGTGATAACTGATCTGTTCGCACTTGTAAAGATGATTGTGTCTGATTGACTGGCTCAGAATGAAATGTATTTAGTGCAAGATTATTTGTTTTGGCGTATTGATCTTTCAAGAGGTTATAATTTTCAGAGTTCTTTTTGTGAACGTCTCGTATAGTGGGCCAATCTGGATTCAAAGCACTCTTGAACTTAGTATAACCGCGACTCCATTTACCTTCAGCAACGGCTTGACGATAATTCAAAGCGTAGCACTTCTCTCGTATACTGTATAAATAAATTCCAAAGTTTTTACTCATATTTCGTGTTCTGCCTTTTGCTTTTGGCATACTCGGATACTGTACACCAATGAGTTGCTCAACACCATACTTGGCACCAATACCGAATAAACCAATCAAATCACCCCACGTACCAGTTTCTCGGTAATCACGGAGGAATCTTCCGATGGCAAGTCGATCGGCGATAACAATATCTTGCGGAGACGCAGCAAATTCGTAATCGAGGTCGTGCAGCAATGCAATTAAATCGGCAGAATTCTTCGGTTCAGCAGGATTATTATATACGATGTTACCAGGACCGAGGAAATTGTAGCCGGGCACCAGCGGCATAATGAGACACTTATCAATCAGCAGCTGTACTTATATTGCAACGCTATCCTCACTCTTCGAAGCGTGGTGAGTTGGCAGCCAAGAGGTGGTTTTAAGCCATCCGATGCACCGGTAATTCAATAATACATTTCTCATACAACTGGTTATTTACCGTTCTCAATGACATTTCTCCAAGATTGGTACCTCTTTTGAAGGGAAAATGGTTTCAAAATGAATAACACAGTGCAATGTGAAAGTTTATATTAGTTCATTCATAGTTATAAGATAATGACGATCTCATTACCATGACCCGCTGTTTATTCAATTTATCGGTTGAATACAATTATTTTGAAGCGGTTTTCTTAACGTTTTTCTCATTTTGACACGTAGCGCAGTGTCTTATTTGAGAAGGAGGTCCGTCAATATGATGTCTTATCGTCGGCAGGTTGTAATGCTGCCAGCATGGCATATGCGTAGCGACCTCCTCGTCTGTCCTTATATGGTGCGGTAGTTTGTGCCATAGTTTAGCGATGGCGTTTCCCCAGTGCCTTAGCAATAGCACCTTTGGAATATATTCCAGCTCGGCACTAGTGAGCTCGTGAGCGGTCTTCGTGGCACCGATGAAAAAGAGCTTGTCAAGTATGCTCATTTTAAGTGAGAGAAAAAACGATGCGAGCACTTTAAAATTCTGTTACAGACTAACTCGCTCCGACCGTTTCACGGCTTTATATTTGTACGGAAAGGAGTGATGTAGGGAAATGGGAAAAATTAAAAATTCTCATCAAATTTCTTATTTATTACAAAAAGAAGTAGAACACTAGAGGATTGCAGTTACTTAAGTCTAGGGTTTACGGCGAATATTGTATTCTCAAACAGAAACAATTTTTTTTCGCAAACGCAAAATTTTTTGCACAAAAAATGGTTAGACAAAAGTGTTTCACACGAATAATATGCAAAATTTTTCTGTAATTTCACAAAATTTTTGAAAAAGACTGTTGCGTAAAATTTTCGTAGAGAGATGTTGCAAAGCAATCGCTTAAAACTATTTTGTGAACAAAATCTTGCAAAACAATTTTTTGAAAAAAAAATCATGCGAAACATTTTTTGTGGCATGAGATCGTCATAATTTTATAACTATGAATAAACGAATATAAACATTTACGTTGCCCTGTGTTGTTCATTTTAAAACCATCATCTCTTTCAAACAACTCAAGCCGAAAAAAATTATCTTCCATCTTATTCTGATATCTTCGATTTCAAAAAGTGACGCGCGTTTAAAAAATTGTGTGAAATTTTGAATAATTCATTGTGGCAAAAAGCGTGAAGATCTAAAAATTCTGAAAGACTGCTGTCAATATGTACAATAAAGTAGAAAAATTTTAACAAAAAAGTAGAAAAATTTTAACCAAATTAACAATGGTCATTGTCGCGAATTGGTCGGTTCGTAAGGTATGCCTCATGTACTCTTCGGTCTCCTCTTTGTGCGGATTTTCGTGCCCGCCGCTCATTAACGGGAGAGAGAATTAAATAGAGGTAAACGTAGCTATACACCATGCATAGAAATCCCTTGCAACATTTTTCTGCAAAATTTATGCAAAGAAATTTTTTCACAAAATTTTTGGAAAAGGACTTGCGCACAATTTTCGTAGGGAAATGCTGCAAATCAACTGCTTAAAACTATTTTGTGAACAAAATTATGCGAAACTTTAACTAGATTTTTGGAAATCTGAACGGGTGAAATTTTTTTCAACTTTTTCAAAATTGAACTTTTGAAAATCTGAAAGTGAAATTTTTCAAAATCTGGAACTGCGAAGCTTCTTTCTAAATTGAATTTTTAAGAAATCTGAAAGTGATATCTTTTTACAGAAAAGTTTTTGCATTTCGAAAACCTTTTCGTTCACAGAAAAATTTTGCATTTCGAAAATCTTTTCGTGCACAAAAAAATTTTGCATTTCACATAAAAATTTTGCATTTTGAAAATCTTTTCGTTCACAGAAATTTTGCATTTCGAAAATCTTTTCGTTCACAGAAATTTTGCATTTCGAAAATCTTTTCGTTCTCACAAATCTTTTCGTTCACATACAAATTTTGCATTTCAAAAATCTTTTTTCGTTCACAGAAAAATTTTGTATTCCAAAAATCTCTTCGTCCACAGAAAAATTTTGCATTTAGAAAATCTTTTCGTTCACAGAAAAATTTTGCATTTAAAAAATCTATTTATTTACAAAAAATTTTTGCACTTCGAAAATCTTTTTGTCCACAAAAAAATTTGCATGCCGAAAATCTTTTCGTTCATTTTCAAAAAATTTCGAAAATTCAAAAACTAGTTTTCAAAATTTGTAAAATAAGTTTTCAACATTTTCAAAACAATTTTTGAAAATTTTAAAATTAAAAAATCTCTAACTTTTTCAAAACAAGTTTTCAAAAATTTGAAACATTTTTTCAATTTTTCAAAACAAGTTTTCAAATAATTTCAAAACAATTTTAAAATTTTTCAAAACAAGTTTTTAAAATTTTCTAAACGAGCGAGGATAGTATTCTCTTTACATAGACTCCATCTCAATCGCTCTATCGTTAACGAACGGCGAGTACGAAGATCCGCACAAAGAGGAGACCGATTGTTCGAAAAATTAAAATTTTGCAAAAATGTTTTTAAATTTATTGTGACAAAACAGTGTGTTATAGCGTAATAAGAAAAACATTGCGCGAAAAGAAGAATTGAAAAATAAATAGTATCAATGATAATAATAATAATAATAATAATAATAAAGTGTTGTACCCCGAGCAAGTAGCAACAATACGTTATTGCTACATAGCAAGAGTATTGACCGGACGTTCCAGAACGTTCGATTTGTCAACGCTAACAAATAACTGCAGGTCTTTGACCGCTGCTGACAATGCAGCGCGTGTACAAATGACGAAACGCGATTATCCAAAATCGTGAGCCTCCAGCTCACGACAAAAATTCGACAGTCTTCGAGGAACTCTCGAAGCGGTTGGTCGATCACTAAACTACACTTCTAATTACATATTAATCATTAGATTAACCATCCCGGTTATTTCTCAATAAAGTCAACGTGCTTTCAAATTACGTCGAACCGAGCAAATTTATTTGCCTTGGCAAATAACCCACAAATCCGGACCTCATTTCCTCCTCTCGAGTTGAGTCGAAATTCGAGGTCACAACAAAAGTAAAAAGGAAAATTATTGTGACAAAAACAGTGCGTTGAAAAACAAAAAAAAATATATTTTTATAGTTATGCAAAATATAAAATTTCACCATTTTTTCAATTTTTCAAGTTAATTTTTTAAATATCTCGAAAACCGTTTGGAAAATCGTTTGTATACAGTGACCAGTAGAAATTTTATTTGAAAACTTATTTTCAATCGGGATAAAATTATTTTCAACTATTTGATAATTTTTCATTAAAACTAATAAAAGCTTGTTTGGGTTATTATTGACATCTATCGAAATGGCCAAGGATCCTATTTTTATTCCCAAGAGGTTATTCACTACCGTATGCGGTGTACAAGTGATTTCAAAAGTCATGTGATTTCACGTGAATTCAACTTATTTCAATCGATTCCAAGCGATTTTCATCAATTTCAAGTGATTTCACATTGACTTCTCATTGATTCCAAGTAAATGCAAGTGATTTTTATCGATTTCGAGTGATTTCACATTGACTTCACATTGAATTTAAGTGATGTCAATCGATTTTAAGCGATTTCTCATTGACTTCTCATTGATTACAAGTAATTTCGAGTGGTTTCACAATGACTTCACAATGATTTTAACTGTTTTCAATTGACTTCACATTAATTTTAAGTGATTTCAATCGATTTCAAGTTATTTCACAATGACTTCACATTGATTTCAGATCATTCCAAGTGGTTTCACATTGATTTCAAGTGATTTCAATCGATTTCTAGCGATTTCACATTGACTTGTCATTGATTACAAGTAATTTCAATTGGTTTCACAATGACTTCATAATGATTTCAAGTGTTTTCAATCGACTTCACATTGATTTCAAGTGATTTTAATCGATTTCAAGATATTTGACATTGATTTCAGGTGATTTCAAGTGGTTTCACATTGACCTCACATTTATTTCAAGTGATTTCAAGTGATTCCACATTGATTTCAATTATTTCGAAGCGATTTGATTCTGATTTCAAGTGATTCAATGATTTCACGAATGCATGACCCCTTGTTTATTTCCATATTGACAGAATGAGAAAAACAATGTTATTATCAATTTGCTTTTTCTTGCAAAGAGTTTGTACTCTTCGAATGTTTAAAAATGTTTAAGTTTCTCAATTTCTCATCGACGAACATTTTACGAACGAATATTTGCGTTATCAGTGGGGAAAAAAAATGTATTCGCTTCGACGAAAAATGCATCAATCATAAATAACGGAGTCAAAAGTGGAATCTTCCGATCAATGTTTAGAGACACCGTAGACTATTATTACATTAGAAAAGTGCCAGTCCATTCTTAAGGATCCTTTATACGCGTAAATAAATATTATCATGTGAGAGGGACGCAAAAAACATTTGAGGATGCTTCGCCGTTACAGTCCCAGTCAACCCTCGTTGATTACCATATTCACAGAATAAGAAAAAAATGTTATTATCAATTTGCTTTTTCTTGCAAAAATTTGCAATCTTCAAATGTTTAAAAAATTTTAAGTTTTTCAATTTCTCATCGACGAACATTTTACGAACGAAGAAAATTATTTGCGTTATCAGTGGGAAAAAAAAATGTATTCGCTTCGACGAAAAAATGTATCGAATATAAATAAAAAGTTATAGATACACTCAGTCAAAAAATTAAAGGAACAGCAAAATTTTCGAGATTTTTCCGCGATTTTCCAAAGACTGTGACTTTGTTAATTTTGGTCGTAAAAAATATTCCAAAAGGCATTTTGAAGCTTGAATCTTCTGCTCTTGGAATCTCAAGTCAAATTTTTGTATGGGCATCACCCTCGACGCAGTCGAAAGAAATATCGCGGTAAAAATTTTCTTGAAATTTTTCGGAAAAAGTGACATCTCGACAAGGAATTGCCTATATATTCTTCTTCTGGACATAACACGGAACGCCATATATGAATATACATTATGATCGAGTAATAATATAAAGTTGTTGATTTTTCTGGAATAAAAAGAGCGTATTGTGCATGTAAAATGTATGCTCACTTACGCCCTTTGCACGAATAAAACAAAAAAATGGTGATATCTTGAGAATGGTTGGAGATACGCCAAAACGGTTGAAAGGGGATTTCATAAAGGGGCAGGACCTCGAGTAGACCGAGCGACCCACACCCTCAGATTTTCACAAATCAAAAACTTTTTCAAAATTCGTCTGAACAAAAATATGAAAAAATGGTGATATCTCCAGAACGGCTGGAGATACGCCAAAACGGATGAAATTGCATCAGAGACTCGTAAGTGGTGGGTCGTCGATGAGACGGAACGACCTACGCCCTTGGATTTTCAAAAATCCAAAACTTTTTGAAAATCTATCAGAAAAGAAGAAAAAAGTGGAATCTCGAGAAGGAATCACCCATCTATATTCTTCTGGACATAACAAGAAGATGGAATGTGCGCCTTCGCGAAACCCCTACGCCCTTCTGTGCCTCGGGCGTTGCCACGTGCCGCTGATCGGTGCTATTTACTTGTTGAATATTACGTGGTTTTGTGATTGCACATTCCGAACTCTTATTAATTTCACGCAAACGCTACGCAAGGCGTATCTATTTCAGCACCTCCTTATTGTTACCATCTTTTCCTTTAGTCTTTCGGTAGCCGGTGTACGTGAAACATTTATGTTTTTTTTTCCTGCGGCTCTCGAAAATGTTTCCGCGCTACGGCGAAATTTAATTGGAAGCGGCGTGTTGTTGCTGTATGGTAAATATCTTAAGCGCTAGCGTAATACAAATACGCACGGGCGTAATGAATAGCGCTTTCAGCAATTGTCCAAGGTATTATATCGGCTTTATATTGCAGATTGACGTCGTGCGCGCTTAGATATTGAAAATCGGATGCACGGCGCATGGTGTGTTGTCGCGCGATTTTACGCAGTGTATCGTGATGAGATAATACATACCGATGATATGGCATACAGTGAAGTTTATCTCGTCGATTTTGGCGTGACCGATTTTTTCAAAGATCACGAGATCTTTACGATGCGTCAGGACATTGTTTCGGCAACCCCTGCACTACTAATAGAGTGCAGCGTATGGGGTTTAAAACCCTACGAAGAAATGGCCGGGGCTGCCGAGACCCTCGATAGTATATGTGTGGGGTTAGGCGCAACATATACGGGGATGATGAGCTAGGGTACGATCAGGGAGAAAGGGACGAAGGATTCGAGTGCTTGGGGGTGGAGATAGAGGAGAAAAAATCGTGCTCGCATGTGCGAATCAATAATCGGTAGGGTAAAAAAAGAAAACGAAAGAAGTGTGTAACTAATACTGATCAATAGTGTATAAAGAAAGGATAAATAAAAACATTGTACAAGATAAAGTGTGTGTGTGTGTGTGTGTGTGTGTGTGCGTACTTGAAACATTGCGCGAAAATAAAAACAAATAGTGGAAAAAAATAAAAATGAGGAAATTCTAAAATGAAAAAAATACAAAAAATAGAAATATTAAAAAATATAAACGAAAAGTGTGTGAATAAATACATCGCACGAAAAAAAGCGCGTGTATGTGTGCGCAAAACATTGCGTGAAAATTATCATAGCGAAAAATTAAAAAAATGAATAATGAAAAGAAGGAGGGGAAGGCCTGCGGTTCCAAGCCCAAATGGTGAGTATGATTTTATGATGATAATAATAATAATAATAATAATAATAATAATAATAATTATATTGATAATATCGCTGCTCTGGAGCACAGGGCGGTGGGGGGATAACCACTCCGGCAAAAAAGTGGTACGAGGTGGTAGGAGGATTTCCCCCACCACTTTTTCGCCAGAGTGGTAAACCTACTACCATGTTATTATGATTATTATTATTATCATTATTATTATTATTATTATTATTATTATTATTATTATTATTATTATTATTATTATTATTATTATTCCCTTGTGGGGTTTTTTGACCCCCATCATGCGCGTCCCCAGGTGGCGGATAGGGGAATGCTCGGCAGATATGTCGGGTAGGTGGGACATAATATACCACCCGCGGACCAAAACGGAAATTCACATGCAGAAGAGCACACGTCTGTTCCCTCTTCGGGTGGTGTGTTCGCCAGCGTCTGTCATCATATAGATGCGGCTGGGAGTCATGCATTGATCAGTACACACCTTAGCACACTAGGAGTGCCTTCAACCGACGTAGGCGTTTCCTCTGCGCCGGTGAAGAGGCTGCTGTGAGCTTGCTCTGCCGAGGTGGCAACTGGGGTGTGTATCTGGAACCTGTTCCTTCGGGCCTTGATCAGGAAGTGTGCACTGAATGCAGCTGTCAGAGGCTGCATTGCTTCGGGCGAGCGCTGATCTGTCCGTGGTTTCCGGGATCGGTTAAGCGTGGGTCAGGCCTCAGGGAACTGAGGTAGGAGTCAAAGTGCTCCGAGGGTATACCCGTTCCTGACTATTACTGCCTGCTCCCTTGCACACGAAGCGCTGGTTCAACCCAAGGAAGGAAAATGCCCCATTCAAAAGGAAACAACGAAGATGCAGTGAGCAAGGAGTTATCTTCCCTCGCGAAGCTGCTTATCAAGAGCGATAGGAAGGTGGAGGCAAGTCTCGCAGAAATGCGCAGGCTCATTCAAACAATAAGCGATGCCGTAAAAAAGCAGCCGAACGTCAACAAGACGATGAAGGACGGACTGCCCGCCCTGGAGGAGCACTTGGAGGGACTCGAAGACAGTCGCCGTCCAATTAAGCAGGCTCACAGCCTCCTGAACAGACCAGCGGCCCCGAGAGACAGACTCCAGAGTGCTCCTGATACGAAAGAGAGCTGCTCATGGACGCCACCTATCACCGTCGTGCCCGCGAGGGCCGAACGGGAGAAGAGGCCGGCGTCGAGTCCGCCTGTACCCTCAGCGACGGAGGTACAAGCAAAAAAAAGAAAAAGAAGCCTCGCCGAAGAATGCCTGGTCAGAAGTCCAGTGCAAGAAGGCGAGGAAAAAAAAGGAAAAAAAGGCGGCAACGAAAAGGCTTCGCCGGCCTCCAAAGCAAGCAGGCCCGCAAACACGCCTCAGAAGACGGCAGCTGCGGCTAAGAAATCGCGCCCGAGAAAACCGGCGGCGATCGTACTGAAACCGGCAGAAGGTGAAACCTATGCGGAGATCCTCAACGATGTCCGCAAAAAGATGGACCCCGAAGACCACGGGGTTGACGTACGGTCGATCCGGCGCACACGAGCAGGAGAGGTCCTGCTCGAGCTGCGAAACTCATCGGCCGATTCGAGAGCGACTTTTTCAGCAGCTCTCAAAGCCGCAGCTGGAAGTGAGAGCAGTGTTGGGGAATTGGTCCCGAAGACTCGTCTCGAGATCCGAGACCTTGATAGCTGCTTCACGAAAGCAGAGGTCGAAGAGGCTTTAAAGATAGCCCTTGGACAGTACAAGGGCCCCCTGCAGGTCGTGTTAATTCGGCCGAACGTGCGGGAACAGGTCACCGCCATCGTCAGCCTTGACGAAGCAGGGGCGAGGACCTTGCTGCAAACCGCTCACGCGAAGATCAGCTGGGTTAACTGCCATGTCCGAAGGAGAGTGGGAGTGCCGAGATGCTTCAAGTGCCTCGCGTACGGACACCAGAGTACCCGGTGCAAAGGCGTTGACCGGGGAAATCTGTGCTATCGGTGCGGCAAGGAGGGACACAGGGCAGCTGGCAGCAAGGCTGAGCCCTTTTGTTTTCTCTGCCGCGCCGTCGAAAAGAAGCCAGACTCTCAACCGCACATAGCGGGATCAGGGCAATGCGGGGCATTCTGCAAGGCCCTCGGTGAAGCCAAGGGCAATGGCAGTCGTCCTGCAGGGAAACATGAATAGGAGCCGAATAGCCGACGAACTTCTGGCCCAGATATGTTTCGAAAAAGCTGATGATGTAGTTCTTATCAGCGAGCAATATCGAAACAGGGAAGGGCCAGGATGGTATTCGGACCTCCTGGGCACGGCGGCAATTTGAATTCCGGATCGACGTCGCTTCTGCGTCGTTGACCATGGCTCCGACCGCGGTTTCGTTTGGGTGAGGTCCAGCGGCGTTATCTACGTCAGCTGTTACCTTACCCCAAACGAGCGCATCGCAGACTTCCAGGCCAAACTCGATGGCCTGGAAGACGCTATCCGGGACATAGAGGGTGAACTGGTAGTGGCCGGAGACTTTAATGCAAAGGCTCTGGAATGGGGTGAACTTCGGCCAGATTCGCGGGGTGGACGAGTGCTGGACATGGCGTCCAGACTTGGGCCAGCTGTATTGAACACTGGCTCAACGTCCACCTTCCAAAGGCCGGCTTACAGAGAAACGATTATCGATGTTTCCATGGCGACCGAAAGCCTGGTATCGCGAGTCCAGGACTGGAGGGTAATCGAGGACTTAAACAGCCAGCGATTATTAATACATTACGTTCTGCGTACGTGATGTAGCTCCAGTTCAAATCGGAACACCACGAGGACCTGCCAGGTGGAACGTCGATAAAATGGACCCCCAAAAGCTGTCTCTGGCGCTATTGCGTGGCCAGCGAACCCTTGACGAGCTTCCACGCTCCGCAGGCGCTGGACAGACGGTGGATCTAGTAATGACCCACCTTCATCAGGCCTGCAGCGACGCCGCGCCAAAAAGGATTGCACGGGATAATAGACGTCCCGTGTACTGGTGGACGAACGAGATCGCGGAGCTTAGGCGGGAGTGTCTCCGTTTGAGGAGATTATCCCTGAGAGCCCAGCGCCGCGACACCGGACGCAGCCCCTAGCACTGACGCCTATAAGGCGGCGAGGAAAGTGCTGAGACGGACCATCAAGCAGAGTAAGCACCGCTGCTGGAAGAAGCTTGTAGAGGATCTTAACGAGGATCCTTGGGGACTAAGGTATAAACTGGTCATCCGCAAATTGGGGGCGTTCTCTGAAAGCGCTCCCACAGATGCAGGGATCATCGGCGGTATCGTCGATGCTCTTTTCCCCAGCCACCCTAAGCAACCGAGCCGACCTCGAACACCCGAGGACGTGCCACTTTCCCTCTTTACGGAGGAGGAACTTGAGGCCGCGGCGCGGTCTTTCAAAAACAAGAGGGCACCAGGCCCCGACGGTTTACCAGCAGAGGTGCTAAAAGCCGCAGTTGAGAGGCATCCAACGATCTTTCTTACGATGTACAACGCCTGCCTACAAGCGGGAATCTTTCCACGCTGCTGGAAACTCGCGCGGCTCGCGTTGATCGGGAAGGGCAAAGGGGGACCAGTAGACAATCCATCGTCCTACAGGCCCCTGTGCATGCTAGACACGGCTGGCAAACTTCTGGAGAAGATTCTTCGACCTCGCCTCCATGCGGCCATCCAAGCCTCTGGAGACCTTTCTGATAGACAATATGGCTTTCGGAAAAGGAAGTCGACGATACACGCAATCTAGGAGGTTGTTGGAGCAGCCAGGGGTATGGAGCGGGGGAACCATTTCTCCCGCCCGGTCTGTCTACTGGTCACTCTGGATGTGAAGAACGCTTTCAACTCGGCGCGGTGGTGTGACGCGCTACAGGCGCTGAAACGAGACTTCAGGGTCCCCGGATATCTCTACTGGATGTTCGAGGGTTACCTGAACGATCACTCCCTCGTTTACACCACTGCAGATGGTCCGATTAGCTGAGAGTTAACGGCAGGGGCAGCTTCGGGGAAGAAATAATATCGAGAGCGGACAAAGCTGCGGCAGTGACGACGTTGCTAAGCAGGGTAATGGCCAACATTGGCCGTCCTCAGCCCTGCAAGCGTCGCCTTCTGCTACGCACGGCCGAGTCCATAATTCTCTACGGTGCCGAAGTCTGGGCCGATGTGCTCCGGTACGAGAAATACCGGAAGCGCATGGCCGGAGTGCAGCGGAGAAGGGCCCTCCGAATCGCCTGCTCTTACCACACGGTCTCAGAGCCGGCTGCGCTAGTGATAGCCGGGGTCATGCCGATTGACCTCCTCGCCCAGGAGCGGAAGCTCGTCCACCAGGGCCTTCCCGACGAGGAAGAGAGGGAGAGACGAAAAGCGCTTGCCAGGTCCCGTAGTATGCTAATCTGGCAAGAGAGATGGGATGAGAATCCGCGGGCCAGGCCGACAGCGAGACTCATTCCTCGCTTGGACACCTGGATCGACCGCCAGCATGGTGAGGTAAATTGTTACCTCACACAATTGCTGACGGGGCACGGGTATTTCCGGTCTTATCTGTGCAGAATGGGTAAAGTGCCGGACTCGTGCTGCATATCCTGCGGATCCCCCAGAGACGATGCCTTCCACACATTCTTCGAATGCGAAGAATAGAACGTGTGGAGGGCACCATTGGAGGAAAAGTTCGAGAGCATAACCCCGGAAAATATTATCGGAGTTATGCTCCTGGACGATGAAACTTGGACGGAGGTCACTTCCGTCGCGGAAGCTGTCCTCCATCGGAAGAAGAGAGTTTTGGAGGGAGGAACGCCCTAAGGGGCGTTCAAAACAACTAATGACGCCACCCCGAAGTAATGCTAACGCGGTTCCGGGGTGGTCGTCTGGAGATACAGGGGGGGTTTTAGTCGGTAGTCTCTTCGGAGGAGTCCGACACACGGGGAGTCAAACCACGCTCCCGACAGTGCGTAAAGGCATTTCCCCCCCTGTAGAAAAAAAATGATCATTATTATTATTATTATTATTATTATTATTATTATTATTATTATTATTATTATTATTATTATTATTATTATTATTATTATTATTATTATTATTATTATTATTATTATTATTTCCGTGTGGGGTTTTTCCGACCCCCATCGGGCGCGTCCCCAGGTGGCGGATAGGGGAATGCTCGGCAGATATGTCGTCTAGGTGGGGCATAATATACCACCTGCGGACCAAAACGGAAATTTGCATGCAGAAGAGCACACGTCTGTTCCCTCTTCGGGCGGTGTGTTCGCCAGCGTCTGTCATCATGTAGATGCGGCTGGGAGTCATGCATTGATCGGTACACACCTTAGCACACTGAGAGTGCCTTCAACCGACGTAGGCGTTCCCTCTGCGCCGGTGAAGAGGCTGCTGTGAGCTTGCTCTGCCGAGGTGGCAACTGGGGTGTGTATCTGGAACCAGCCCCTTCGGGCCCTGATCAGGAAGTGTGCACTGAATGCAGCTGTCGGAGGCTGCATTGCTCCGGGCGAGCGCTGATCCGTCCGTGTTTTCCGGGATCGGTTAAGCGTAGGTCAGGCCTCAGGGCACACGAAGCGCTGGTTCAACCCAAGGAAAAAAAATGCCCTATTCAAAAGGAAACAGCGAAGATGCAGTGACCAAGGAGTTATCTTCCCTCGCGAAGCTGCTTATCGAGAGCGATAGGAAGGTGGAGGCGAGTCTCGCAGAAATGCGCAGGCTCATTAAAACAATGGGTGATGCCGTAAAAAAGCAGCCGAACGACAACAAGACGATAAAGGACGGACTGCTTGCCCTGGAGGAGCACTTGGAGGGACTCGAGGATAGTCGCCGTCCAATTAAGCAGGCTCACAGCCTCCTGAACAGACTGGCGGCCCCGAGAGCCAGACTCCAAAGTGCTCCTACACCAGAACCGAGTTGCTCCTGGGCAACACCAAAACCCATTTCCCCCACGAGGGTCGAACGGAAGAAGATGCCGGTGTCGAGTCCGCCTGTACCCCCAATGACGGAGGTACAGGCAAAGAAAAAAAAAGAAAAGGAGGCCTCGCCGAAGAATGCCTGGACAGAAGTCCAGCGCAAGAAAAGGCTGCGCCGGCCTCTTAAACCAGCAGGCCAGCAAATACGCCTCATAAGACGGCAGCTGCGGCCAAGAAATCGCGTCCGAGAAAACCGGAGGCGATGGTGCTGAAACCGGCAGAGGGTAAAACCTATGCGGAGATCCTCAACGTTGTCCGCAAAAAGGTGAATCCCGAAGCACACGGAGCTGATGTACGGTCGATCCGGCGCACACGAGCAGGAAGAGTCCTGCTCGAGCTGCGAAACTCATCGGCCGATTCGAGAGCTGCTTCTATAGAAGCTCTCACGGCCGCAGCTGGGAAGGAGAGCAGCATTGAGGAATTGGTCTCGAAGTCACGTCTCGAGATTCGAGACCTCGAGAGCTGCTCCACGAAAGCAGAGGTTGAGGAGGCTATGAAGGTAGCCCTCAGACAGTACGAGGGCCCGCTGCAGGTCGCATTGACCCGGCCGAACGCGCGGGAACAGGTCACCGCCATCGTCACTATTGACGAATCAGGCGCGAGGACCCTGTTGCAAACCGCTCACGTCAAGATCAGCTGGGTCAATTGCCGTATCCGGAGGAGAGTGGGAGTACCGAGATGTTTCAAGTGTCTCGGGTACGGGCACCACAGTACCCGGTGCAAGGGCACTAACCGGGGAAGTCTGTACTTCCGGTGCGGCAAGGAGGGACATGAGGCAGCTGACTGCGATGCTGAACCCTTTTGTTTCCTCTGCCCGGCCGTGGAAGGTAAGCCTGACTCCAAACGTCACATGGCAGGATCAGGGCGGTGCGGGGCATTCCGCAAAGCCCTCAGCGATGCCAGAGGCGAGTAATGGCGGTCGTCCTGCAGGGAAACATGAACAGGAGCCGGATAGCCGACAAACTTCTGGCCCAAATATGTTTCGAGAAAGCTGCTGATATAGTCCTGGTCAGCGAGCAATATCGGAACAGAGAAAGGCCAGGATGGTATTCGGACCTCCTAGGCACGGCAGCGATTTGGATTCCAAATCGACGACGTTTCTGCGTCGCCGACCATGGCTCTGGGAGCGGCTTCGTTTGGGTGAATTCCAGAGGCGTTATCTACGTCAGCTGTTACCTCACCCCAAACGAGCGAATCGCAGACTTCCAGGCCAAAATCGATGGTCTGGAGGACGCTATCCGGGACACGAAGGGGGAGCTGGTAGTAGCCGGAGACTTTAATGCAAAGGCTCTGGAATAGGGTGAACCCTGGCCGGATTCCCGGTGTGGACGCTTGCTGGACATAGCGTCCAGACTTGGGCTGGCGGTATTGAACACTGGCTCAATGTCCACCTTTCGGAGGCCAGGGTACAGAGAAACCATTATAGATGTCTCCATGGCGACGGAAAACCTGGTATCGCGAGTCCAGGACTGGAGGGTGATCGAGGACTTCACAGCCAGCGATCACCAATACATCGAGTTCTGCGTACGTGATGTAGCTCTGGTCCAGACAAGAACACCACGAGGACCTACTCGGTGGAACGTCAATAAGATGGACCCCCAGAAGCTGTCTCCGGCGCTGTTACCTCGCCAGCGAAGCCTTGAGGAGCTCCCTCACCCTGCGGGCGCTGAACAGACGGTGGATATAGTAATGACCCACCTTCATCAGGCCTGCAGCGATGCCGTGCCGAAAAAAATTGCACGGGATAACAGACGCCCCGTGTACTGGTGGACGAATGAGATCGCGGAGCTGAGGCGGGAGTGTCTTCGCTTGAGAAGACTATCTCTCAGAGCCTGGCGCCGCGACACCGACGCAGCCCCTAGCACTGCCGCCTATAAAGCAGCAAGGAAAGTGCTCAGACGGACCATCAATAAGAGTAAGCACCGATGCTGGAAGAAGCTTGGAGAGGATCTAAACGAGGATCCTTGGGGATTAGGGTACAAACTGGTGGTCCGCAAATTGGGGGCGTTCTCTGAAAGCGCCCCCACAGCTGCGGGGATCATCGGCGGTAGTAGTAGGAGTAGGATAGGAGTGGCGCCCCCCACTCCTATCCCCACTCCTTCCCCCACCATGCAGCTTCCCCCACCACTCTACTTTTCCCCCACCACATCCAGGTGGCCGAGGAAAAAGCGATGAGGTGAGGATGATGGCGGGGGAGGGTGAGGACAAGGGGGTGCCACACGAGTACCGATTTTGTGGTGATAATGATAATAATCTGATAATAGTAATAATAATAATAGTGGAAATTGGGAACTACTTACATCTGGACGCCCATGTCATATTCCTCGAAGTTGACGCAGCAACGACACACACGCGCGCGCGGGCCCGCTCTCATAATCATAATAATAATAATTATTATTATTATTATTAAGAATAACTCATGGTTGTTGGATTTACTACTGACAATTCAGCAAATCTTATCTCGATGGTAACACATACACACACACACACAGACACCTATTTCCTTCACTAGTCACGCTGAATGGTCAAGGACCATTTATTGCTGACACTGCGAACTTTTTATATTACACGGAATTTGGATGACTGGAGCTGTGCATTACCGATTTACGCTGCCACAAATCGGTGACTACAAAATAAGAGTATTTTTAAATGTTTAGTTATTATCGAATAATATAATAAAACCTTTTTTAAATTTCGATGAATTTTTTATCGACGCACACAACATCCATTGCGTACGTGTTCGAAAATCTTAGGTTATTGAATCTACCGCTTCCGAAAGAGCACTCTTCTTCACTTTCCGAAGTTTCTACCTTTTCCCGATAAACGAATCTTTTGCGTTGCGTCAATTGATCTATTTTTGCACAAAAATTCTTTGAGCACATTTTGAAATTTGGAAACAAAATTTTGTTCCCCAATTTTGATGTGTTTAGAGAAAATTCAACTTCACTTCCAAAATTCATCGTTATTCACCTCCACAAGTTTTAAAATGCAACGATGTTATGGAAACTTCTGAATTTTTCATTATTTTTTACCGTACGATATATTTTTCGAAATTATGAAAAATTATAACTTTGAAAAATACATAATTTTTCACTGAAAACGCGCGCAGCGGAGCAATCCGCGAACTTCCGTGACTGGATAAGGACTGCAGCTGTTGTGCAAAGTTGAGACCTCTTAACAATACCGAAAAAGACAATGATGGTACGTCGGTATGAAACTTTGTCAGCATTTTTACCCCGGTGGATATCCGATTGCAACTTTTAGCAAAAATGCTATTCTCTCTGCAGCGGCTCACCAGCATTCTAAACTTCAAGCGCGACACTCCATCTATTCCAGAAAATAAGATAGAGCTCATTCTTCATATGTGTAACGTTGCGAAATTTTTTTTTGCGAAAGATTTAACGTGTCCAGATACACACACACACGTGTTGTATGTGTGCACAGACCCACACACTCACGGATACACAACAAAGACACACGAACACAAACATACACACAGAAAAGCACGTTCAAACACAAAGGCTGTAGGAACGCAAGAGAACTGCTGATCTCAGCATCATATTCGATATCGTCACTCTATGTGATTGCATAGTTTTAATAATCACCTTTGATCGCGAAAAAATATGACTACGTTTATAACGTACTCGAAACAATTGCTAACAATCGTTCATTTCCATTCACCGCTTCAGATTATTTTTATCGTCAATGTTATCATCAACCTCACAATATATTTACAGCATTATTTAAGGAAGTACAAACCAACCTAATGATTTAAACGTTTTGTAGAGATAATTTCAAAAATTGGATTTTTATATAAGTGATATATCAATATATGTGTCATTCCATACCATTTCGACCTGGGTCTGACCCTTGACCTCTCGGATTTGGCTCGCGATTTTTTAAATGATTGTTCTCACTTTGAAAGGTACCCAGTTTTTTTCTAGATTTTTCAGATTTAATTTGAATCTTCTATATTTCATTAAACGATTTTATTGATCGACACGATTTAAACATTTGAAAAAATTCTGAAAAATCGTGTGTCAGATATCAAAATTTTTGAGCTTAGAGCCGGAGTGGGGAGATTTTTCCTTCTTACTATTTTTAAGCTTTTTCGGAAAAAAACGTTTAAAAAAAAATAGAAGCGGAAGCTATTTTACAATGAATGGTTGCTGAAACATTTTCATATGTAATATCGGATTTTTGAAAAAAATTTCAGATTTTTCGCAAGAGATTTTTTCTTCTTGATTTTGCTAATATAAATGATTCCAAAAAACTGAAATTTTTTCTGAAAAATCCCATATTATATATGAAAATGTTCCAGCAACCATCCATAGTAAAATCACTCACGCTTCTAATTTTTTTAAATTATTGTAAAAAAATCGTTTAAAAAATTGTAGAATATTCAAATTGAATCTGAAAAACCTCCTAAAATAACTGGGTGCCTTTCAAAGTGAGAACAATCATATAAAAAATCGCGAGCCAAATTCGAGAGGTCAAGGGTCAGGCCCAGGTCGAAATGGTATGGAATGACACATATATATATTCTATGGACGCCATAAAAATTACAAAAACGTTTATTTTCGGTAAAATTTATAATTTTTTCTCACCAAAGGCCTAAGAATATTAATGTAATTTTTTTTGTCATCATCTGTCAATGACACAAATTTCTTGAAAAATCACCACGACGAAATCAGATGTTCCAAAACTATGACAGTTAAATTTGTTTCGAATAATTGAATATTCCTCTGAACGAGGGACCATGGAAATGAGGGTTACTTATTTTTTCTCATCTTCTGCGAATAACGTAGAAGTTATATATTATTTGGAAGGGCCCTCGTACAGAAAAACATTAAATCATTCAGAAAAATCTCAATTGTCTTATCTTTGGAACATCTGATTTCTTCATGATAAATTTTCACGAAAATTCTATGTCATCGATACGCTCGGAGAAAAATCGATTATATTAATATTTTCGAGCCTATGGTCAGAAATAAATATTAAAACTTCCCCAAAATGTAAATTGTCATGATTTTGAGGGGGTTAACCTGCTGGCAATAACTAAATAGTTAGCCAGTCACACGTGCATATATTTTTTCAAGGACAATAAATACAATGGCGGCAATAAATAAAAAAAAATGCTTGCCTCAGCATTTATCATATTACCGTCTCGAGACCATCGCAAAAATCATTTAAAGTTTGCTATTGTCTTTGCTTCTTGTTTGCTATTATCTTTGCTTCTTGAAAATTTATATTCCGCTCTGCATCGAAAAAAGTTTTATTCGGTAATAAGAGCGTATCTTCGTGGTTATGGCTGGGATCGATTTTGAATCCTGGGATTATAATACCCCCAATATGTCCTTTTTCCATTGATATTCCTAATTCCTGGCCAACGATCCTTATTTTCGAAGGAGGGGTGAATTTTTGAAAATCTGGAAAAACCCCTGTATCTTCCACGATTTAAACGGGATCGATTTTGAATCCTGGGATTATAACATCTCCAGAACCTCCTCTCTCCATTGGAAATATCAATTCGAATTCTGGAATTTTTTTTATGTAATTGTTTTTGCATTTTTTCGGCAAAAAAGTGTTTGCGGCGCGCTGGCGCCCGCGCCTGCCCCCACTTTCCCCTCGCTATCATGCTCTACATCGCGATAACATTCCTTGACCATCTTTTGTGGTCTGAGGAAAATTATTGTGGAGAGAGAAGCCGTAGTCATACACTGATGCTCGTTCTCTATCTCTCTCTCGCACACGCTCTTTCTCACTCGCTCACCTCTATATCTTTTCTTAATGCATGCACGGCGATAATGAATTCGCGGTCGGCCATCATGGAAGTGATAAAAGTTATCGCTCTATACCCTCTCATATATAATACGTTGTACCAATCATCACCGTGAATTAGTCAGCGGCCATTATGAAACAGATAGCCTTTATCGTATGTAGTTTTTTAAATGCTTGGATCGCAGCCATCATGGAATGATTTTTATTTGCCACGCCTTATAAATGCGCGAATACATGAATATTGATATTCATGAATGAAAATATAGTACAATTATGAGATTTATGGTAATTATTAAGTTTTTATAGCCTGAGCATTTGCGACGAATATTAATTACGACAAAAATGAAACGGTTTATTCGGCTTCATGAAGATTTATCGCTAATATTCTCATAAAAACAATAATTTTTCCCCGAGTTTAATTCAGTGTGTCATAATTTAATTTTATTCATACTGATGCTTCAGGTTATATTTTGATACCTTAGAAACTGCAGCGAAATGAGCTCATACTTTTATGCTATAGATGCTTTGCTTACGATTATATTTCAGCATTGAAGAATAGCCCAACCAATACGTTCTTTTTCTTTACAATAAGAAAGGACACGTATATAAATTAAAATTCCTCCTCTGACATTCCTGACATATTAAATGTAGGAGACTCAATCAAAACTCGAAACAAGTTTTCAAAATTTTCAGGACAGTTTTTCAAAATTTTCAAAATTTTCATAAAATTTTGGATTTTTGAAAATCTGAAAGCGTGAGTCACTCGGGCCTCGCGAGGACCCGCCACTTTCAATAACTTCCAAAATTTCATCTGTTTTCGCATATCTCCAACCGTTCTCGAGATATCGCCATTTTTTTTGTATTACCCAAACCGAAAAAAGCGAAACAAGATATAAATTACTAAACAAGCTTTTATTAGTTGAAAATAATTTTATTTCGATTGGAAATAAGTTTTTGAATAAAAGCGTGTTACATTTTAAACGCTTCGAAATATCGAAGTGGATTTTGACACGCTTGTCGAGCACAAATTGCTCTTCAGTGTTCAAATTTTATCGAGATCGAAGGATTAAATTTTATGATTGCTTGAAAATTTTTTACACAAAAGCGGCTTTACAAACAAAAATGTTTTGCAACACAAAATGTTACGCATAATTTTTTGCAAAAAAAAAAGCGAAACAAGATATAAATTACTAAACAAGCTTTTAGTAATTTTAATGAAAAATAACTAAAAAGTTAAAAATAATTTTATCCCGATTGGAAATAAGTTTTCATATAAAAGTGTGTTACATTTTAAATGCTTCGCGACATCAAGGCGGAAGTTGACACGCTTGTCGAGCACAAATTGCTCTTTATTATGAAAAAAAATTTGTTTCATCTTTAACGAGTGTTCAGATTTTATCGAGATCGAAAGATTAAACTTTATGACTGCTTGAAAATTGTTTTGCAACAAAAAAAGTTTCGCATAATTTTTTGCAAAAAAAAAATGTTTCACAAAATTTGTTGCAAAAAATTGTTTTGCAAAATGTTGTTCACAAAATAGTTTTAAGATTTGCGACATTTTGCTACGAAAATTTTGCGCAACAGTCTTTTTCCAAAAATTTTGTGAAAAAATTTCTTTGCATAAATTTTGCAGAAAAATGTTGCAAGGGATTTCTGTGCATAGTGTATAGCTACGTATACCTCTATTTAAGGTAGTAGTCGCGCGACAGTACTATTGGAAAGTTTGTATCGCGTGTAGCCTTGCGCCGCTGAACGAATGTATGCGCCAGTATGCGTGTCATGAGAACACTTTTAGGCGGGTACAGGCAGCCTGTGAGCTGACGCACACTGACGCACGCCCGAGGTGTATATACCGACACACAAATACTACCGCACAACTACGCGCGCGCGCCAGCGTAGTCGATCGTGGCAACGTCGCGCCGTGCTCGCTTATTCGCTCCGTGCATCGGGGCATCAAAGTGGGGGTGAGCGCTGTAAGTCCAAGCAGGCCGTTCAAAATCCCCCCAACCGCTGTGCTCTACAACGTTGCACGATTGTCAGTGCGCTTCGCACGAAATCTCGCGCGCGTTCAATTTCACAGTAAATTTTACGTCTAAAAAGCCCAAATCTTTCGAATGAAACGACCGATTTTACTCACTTTGTGCTCGGAATGTTCACAAAAACCCATTCTATCATCTAGCCAATTTTTTTATAAAAATCCATCGTGCCGTTTGGTTGATCAAGCATAGAATTCAGATCCTCCATAAGACTGCGTGTATAACAGCACAACTTTAACAATAAATATTTCAGTTTCAAGACGATGAACCTTTCGGAAATTTTGCACAAGGGTTTATGTGATATTAATAGAGCTCTACATAAATTTTAAAGAAAATCTGTCGCAAAGTGTTTGGCGCGACTACTACCTTAATTCTCTCTCCTGCCAATGAGCGGTGGGCACGAAGATCCGCACAAAGAGGAAACCAAGGAGTATATGAGGCATTCCTTACGAACCGACCAATTCGCGACAGCTTGTCAAGTACGCTCATTTTAAGTGAGAGAAAAACGTTGCGAGCACTTTAAAATTCTGTTACAGACTAACTCACTCCGATCGTTTCACGGCTTTATATTTGTACGGAAAGGAGTGATGGTAGGGAAAGGGGAAAAATAAAAAATTAACATCAAATTTCTTATTTATTACAAGCAACAATCAACGCGTGATGTACATGATTGTATACATTGTAAGAAGACGCCGAATCTACCTCCTTTTATATTTTTTATTCTTACGTCTAGAATTTTCAATTACTTATAATAGCTTGCGGCCATTTTATCGGAGTAGAACACTAGAGGATTGCAGTCACTCAAATTATAAGCCCTAGACTTGAGTGACTGCAATCCTACAGTGTTCTACTCCGATAAAATGGCCGCAAGCTATTATAAGTAATTAAAAATTCTAGACGTAAGAATAAAAAATATAAAAGGAGGTAGATTCGGCGTCTTCTTACAATGTATACAATCATGTACATCACGCGTTGATTGTTGCTTGTAATAAATAAGAAATTTGATGTTAATTTTTTATTTTTCCCCTTTCCCTACCATCACTCCTTTCCGTACAAATATAAAGCCGTGAAGAGATCGGAGTGAGTTAGTCTGTAACAGAATTTTGAAGTGCTCGCAACGTTTTTCTCTCACTCAAAATGAGCGTACTTGACAAGCTGTCGCGAATTGGTCGGTTCGTAAGGAATGCCTCATAGACTCCTTGGTTTCCTCTTTGTGCGGATCTTCGTGCCCACCGCTCATTGGCAGGAGAGAGAATTAAGGTAGTAGTCGCGCCACACACTTTGCGACAGATTTTCTTTAAAATTTATGTAGAGCTCTATTAATATCACATAAACCCTTGTGCAAAATTTCCGAAAGGTTCATCGTCTTGAAACTGAAATATTTATTGTTAAAGTTGTGCCGTTATACACGCAGTCTTATGGAGGATCTGAATTCTATGCTTGATCAACCAAACAGCACGATGGATTTTTATAAAAAAATTGGCTAGATGATAGAATGGGTTTTTGTGAACATTCCGAGCACAAAGTGAGTAAAATCGGTCGTTTCATTCGAAAGATATGGGCTTTTTAGGCGTAAAATTTGCTGTGAAATTGAACGCGCGCGAGATTTCGTGCGAAGCGCACTGACAATCGTGCAACGTTGTAGAGCACAGCGGTTGGGGGGATTTTGAACGGCCTGCTTGGACTTACAGCGCTCACCCCCACTTTGATGCCCCGATGCACGGAGCGAATAAGCGAGCACGGCGCGACGTTGCCACGATCGACTACGCTGGCGCGCGCGCGTAGTTGTGTGGTAGTATTTGTGTGTCGGTATATACACCTCGGGCGTGCGTCAGTGTGCGTCAGCTCACAGGCTGCCTGTACCCGCCTAAAAGTGTTCTCATGACACGCATACTGGCGCATACATTCGTTCAGCGGCGCAAGGCTACACGCGATACAAACTTTCCAATAGTACTGTCGCGCGACTACTACCTTAAATAGAGGTATACGTAGCTATACACTATGCACAGAAATCCCTTGCAACATTTTTCTGCAAAATTTATGCAAAGAAATTTTTTCACAAAATTTTTGGAAAAAGACTGTTGCGCAAAATTTTCGTAGCAAAATGTCGTAAATCTTAAAACTATTTTGTGAACAACATTTTGCAAAACAATTTTTTGCAACAAATTTTGTGAAACATTTTTTTTTTGCAAAAAATTATGCGAAACATTTTTTGTTGCAAAACAATTTTCAAGCAGTCATAAAGTTTAATCTTTCGATCTCGATAAAATCTGAACACTCGTTAAAGATGAAACAAATTTTTTTTCATAATGAAGAGCAATTTGTGCTCGACAAGCGTGTCAACTTCCGCCTTGATGTCGCGAAGCATTTAAAATGTAACACACTTTTATATGAAAACTTATTTCCAATCGGGATAAAATTATTTTTAACTTTTTAGTTATTTTTCATTAAAATTACTAAAAGATTGTTTAGTAATTTATATCTTGTTTCGCTTTTTTTTTTGCAAAAAATTATGCGTAACATTTTGTGTTGCAAAACATTTTTGTTTGTAAAGCCGCTTTTGTGTAAAAAATTTTCAAGCAATCATAAAATTTAATCCTTCGATCTCGATAAAATCTGAACACTGAAGAGCAATTTGTGCTCGACAAGCGTGTCAAAATCCACTTCGATATTTCGAAGCTCTTAAAATGTAACACGCTTTTATTCAAAAACTTATTTCCAATCGAAATAAAATTATTTTCAACTAATAAAAGCTTGTTTAGTAATTTATATCTTGTTTCGCTTTTCTCGGTTTGGGTAATACAAAAAAAATGGCGATATCTCGAGAACGGTTGGAGATATGCGAAAACAGATGAAATTTTGGAAGTTATTGAAAGTGGCGGTTCCTCGCGAGGCCCGAGTGACTCACGCTTTCAGATTTTCAAAAATCCAAAATTTTTTGAAAATTTTGAAAATTTTGAAAAACTGTCCTGAAAATTTTGAAAACTTGTTTCGAGTTTTGATTGAGTCTCCTACATTTAATATGTCAGGAATGTCAGAGGAGGAATTTTAATTTATATACGTGTCCTTTCTTATTGTGAAGAAAAAGAACGTATTGGTTGGGCTATTCTTCAATGCTGAAATATAATCGTAAGCAAAGCATCTATAGCATAAAAGTATGAGCTCATTTCGCTGCAGTTTCTAAGGTATCAAAATATAACCTGAAGCATCAGTATAAATAAAATTAAATTATGACACACTGAATTAAACTCGGGGAAAAATTATTGTTTTTATAAGAATATTAGCGATAAATCTTCATGAAGCCGAATAAACCGTTTCATTTTTGTCGTAATTAATATTCGTCGCAAATGCTCAGGCTATAAAAACTTAATAATTACCATAAATTTCATAATTGTACTATATTTTCATTCATGAATATCAATATTCATGTATTCGCGCATTTATAAGGCGTGGCAAATAAAAATCATTCCATGATGGCTGCGATCCAAGCATTTAAAAAACTACATACGATAAAGGCTATCTGTTTCATAATGGCCGCTGACTAATTCACGGTGATGATTGGTACAACGTATTATATATGAGAGGGTATAGAGCGATAACTTTTATCACTTCCATGATGGCCGACCGCGAATTCATTATCGCCGTGCATGCATTAAGAAAAGATATAGAGGTGAGCGAGTGAGAAAGAGCGTGTTCGAGAGAGAGATAGAGAACGAGCATCAGTGTATGACTACGGCTTCTCTCTCCACAATAATTTTCCTCAGACCACAAAAGATGGTCAAGGAATGTTATCGCGATGTAGAGCATGATAGCGAGGGGAAAGTGGGGGCAGGCGCGGGCGCCAGCGCGCCGCAAACACTTTTTTGCCGAAAAAATGCAAAAACAATTACATAAAAAAAATTCTAGAATTCGAATTGATATTTCCAATGGAGAGAGGAGGTTCTGGAGATGTTATAATCCCAGGATTCAAAATCAATCCCGTTTAAATCGTGGAAGATACAGGGGTTTTTCCAGATTTTCAAAAATTCACCCCTCCTTCGAAAATAAGGATCGTTGGCCAGGAATTAGGAATATCAATGGAAAAAGGACATATTGGGGGTATTATAATCCCAGGATTCAAAATCGATCCCAGCCATAACCACGAAGATACGCTCTTATTACCGAATAAAACTTTTTTCGATGCAGAGCGGAATATAAATTTTCAAGAAGCAAAGATAATAGCAAACAAGAAGCAAAGACAATAGCAAACTTTAAATGATTTTTGCGATGGTCTCGAGACGGTAATATGATAAATGCTGAGGCAAGCATTTTTTTTATTTATTGCCGCCATTGTATTTATTGTCCTTGAAAAAATATATGCACGTGTGACTGGCTAACTATTTAGTTATTGCCAGCAGGTTAACCCCCTCAAAATCATGACAATTTACATTTTGGGGAAGTTTTAATATTTATTTCTGACCATAGGCTCGAAAATATTAATATAATCGATTTTTCTCCGAGCGTATCGATGACATAGAATTTTCGTGAAAATTTATCATGAAGAAATCAGATGTTCCAAAGATAAGACAATTGAGATTTTTCTGAATGATTCAATGTTTTTCTGTACGAGGGCCCTTCCAAATAATATATAACTTCTACGTTATTCGCAGAAGATGAGAAAAAATAAGTAACCCTCATTTCCATGGTCCCTCGTTCAGAGGAATATTCAATTATTCGAAACAAATTTAACTGTCATAGTTTTGGAACATCTGATTTCGTCGTGGTGATTTTTCAAGAAATTTGTGTCATTGACAGATGATGACAAAAAAAATTACATTAATATTCTTAGGCCTTTGGTGAGAAAAAATTATAAATTTTTCCGAAAATAAACGTTTTTGTAATTTTTATGGCGTCCATAGAATATATATATGTGTCATTCCATACCATTTCGACCTGGGCCTGACCCTTGACCTCTCGAATTTGGCTCGCGATTTTTTATATGATTGTTCTCACTTTGAAAGGCACCCAGTTATTTTAGGAGGTTTTTCAGATTCAATTTGGATATTCTACAATTTTTTAAACGATTTTTTTACAATAATTTAAAAAAATTAGAAGCGTGAGTGATTTTACTATGGATGGTTGCTGGAACATTTTCATATATAATATGGGATTTTTCAGAAAAACTTTCAGTTTTTTGGAATCATTTATATTAGCAAAATCAAGAAGAAAAAATCTCTTGCGAAAAATCTGAAATTTTTTTCAAAAATCCAATATTACATATGAAAATGTTTCAGCAACCATTCATAGTAAAATAACTTCCGCTTCTATTTTTTTTTTGAACGTTTTTTTCCGAAAAAGCTTAAAAATCGTAAGAAGGAAAAATCTCCCCACTCCGGCTCTAAGCTCAAAAATTTTGATATCTGACACACGATTTTTCAGAATTTTTTCAAATGTTTAAATTGTGTCGATCAATAAAATCGTTTAATGAAATATAGAAGATTTAAATTAAATCTGAAAAATCTAGAAAAAAACTGGGCACCTTTCAAAGTGAGAACAATCATATAAAAAATCGCGAGCCAAATCCGAGAGGTCAAGGGTCAGACCCAGGTCGAAATGGTATGGAATGACACATATATTGATATATCACTTATATAAAAATCCAATTTTTGAAATTATCTCTACAAAACGTTTAAATCATTAGGTTGGTTTGTACTTCCGTAAATAATGCTGTAAATATATTGTGAGGTTGACGATAACATTGACGATAAAAATAATCTGAAGCGGTGAATGAAAATGAACGATTGTTAGCAATTTCTTTCGAGTACGTTATAAACGTAGTCATATTTTTTCGCGATCAAAGGTGATTATTAAAACTATGCAATCACATAGAGTAATGATATCGAATATGATGCTGAGATGAGCAGTTCTTTTGCGTTCCTACAGCCTTTGTGTTTGAACGTGCTTTTCTGTGTGTATGTTTGTGTTCGTGTGTCTTTGTTGTGTATCTGTGAGTGTGTGGGTCCGTGCACACATACAACACGTGTGTGTGTATGTGTGTGTGTATCTGGACACGTTAAATCTTTCGCAAAAAAAAATTTCGCAACGTTACACATATGAAGAATGAGCTCTATCTTATTTTCTGGAATAGATGGAGTATCGCGCTTGAAGCTTAGAATGCTGGTGAGCCGCTGCAGAGAGAATAGCATTTTTGCTAAAAGTTGCAATCGGATATCCACCGGGGTAAAAATGCTGACAAAGTTTCATACCGACGTACCATCATTGTCTTTTTCGGTATTGTTAAGAGGTCTCAACTTTGCACAACAGCTGCAGTCCTTATCCAGTCACCGAAGTTCGCGGATTGCTCCGCTGCGCGCGTTTTCAGTGAAAAATTATGTATTTTTTAAAGTTATAATTTTTTATAATTTCAAACAATATATCGTACGGTAAAAAATAATGAAAAATTCAGAAGTTTCCATAACATCGTTGCATTTTAAAACTTGTGGAGGTGAATAACGATGAATTTTGGAAGTGAAGTTGAATTTTCTCTAAACACATCAAAATTGGGGAACAAAATTTTATTTCCAAATTTCAAAATGTGCTCAAAGAATTTTTGTGCAAAAATAGATCAATTGACGCAACGCAAAAGATTCGTTTATCGGGAAAAGGTAGAAACTTCGGAAAGTGAAGAAGAGTGCTCGTTCGGAAGCAGTAGATTCAATAACCTAAGATTTTCGAACACGCACGCAATGGATGTTGTGTGCGTCGATAAAAAATTTATCGAAATTTAAAAAAGGTTGTATTATATTATTCGATAATAACTAAACATTTAAAAATACTCTTATTTTGTAGTCACCGATTTGTGGCAGCGTAAATCGGTAATGCACAGCTCCACTCATCCAAATTCCGTGTAATATAAAAAGTTCGCAGTGTCAGCAATAAATGGTCCTAGACCATTTAGCGTGACTAGTGAAGGAAATAGGTGTCTGTGTGTGTGTGTATGTTTTACCATCGAGATAAGATTTGCTGAATTGTCAGTAGTAAATCCAACAACCATGAGTTATTCTTAATAATAATAATAATTATTATTATTATTATGATTATGAGAGCGGGCCCGGGCGCGCGTGTGTGTCGTTGCTGCGTCAACTTCGAGGAATATGACATGGGCTTCCAGATGTAAGTAGTTCCCAATTTTCACTATTATTATTATTATTATCAGATTATTATCATTATCACCACAAAATCGGTACTCGTGTGGCACCCCCTTGTCCTCACCCTCCCCCGCTATCATCCTCACCTCATCGCTTTTTCCTCGGCCACCTGGATGTGGTGGGGGAAAAGTGGAGTAGTGGGGGAAGCCGCATGGTAGGGGAAGGAGTGTGGATAGGAGTGGGGGGCGCTATACGGGTACCAATACTACTGGCGGTATCCTCGATGCCCTTTTCTCCAATCAACCCAGGCGACCGCGCCGACCTCGAATACTCGGGGATGCACCACCACCCCCCTTTACGGAGGAGGAACTGAGCTGCGCGGCACGGTCCTTCAAGAACAATAAGGCACCAGGCCCTGATGGCTTGCCAGCAGAGGTGCTGAAAGCCGCAGTTGAAAGGCATCCAACGCTCTTCCTGACTATGTATAACGCCTGCCTACAGGCAGGGGTTTTTCCACATCGCTGGAAACGCGCAAGGCTCGCGTTGATCGGGAAGGGCAAAGGGGGTCCAGTGAACAATTCATCGTCTTACAGACCCCTGTGCATGCTAGACACGGTAAGCTCCTGGAGAAGCTTCTTCGACCTCGCCTTCATGCGGCGATCCAAGCCTCTGGAGACCTTTCCGAAAGACAGTATGGCTTTCGGAAAGGAAGGTCGACGATACACGCTATCCAGGAGGTCGTTAGTGCAGCCAGGAGCACGGAGCGAGGGAACCATTTTTCCCGCCTCATATGTCTACTGGTCACTCTGGATGTGAAGAACGCTTCCAACTCGGTGCGGTGGTGTGACGCGCTACGTGCGCTGGAGCAGAATTTTAGGGTCCCTGTATATCTCCACCGGATGTTCGAGGATTACCTGAATGATCGCTCTCTTGTCTACACCACCGCAGATGGTCCAATTAGCCGAGAGTTAACGGCAGGGGCAGCCCAAGGGTCTATACTAGGTCCCGACATTTGGAATGCTACTTATGACGGGATTCTCCGAATAGAGATGCCTGAGGGTTCTTTTCTGGTTGGGTATGCTGATGACATAGCCGCTATTATCATTGCGCGTACCGTAGAGGCAGCGCAGATGAGACTCAACCAGGTAATGCGTCGGGTCCACTCCTGGATGGAAGACCACGGCTCGCAGCTAGCGCTGGCGAAAACTGAGATCGTGCTCCTAACCAAAAAGCATATTCCACTTTTGGGGGATATGAAGGTAGGAGAGACGACGGTCCGGATAAAGGTGTCGGTAAAGTACTTGGGGTTGAAGCTCGATTCTCGGCTCACCTTCGGGGAAGAAATAATATCAAGAGCGGACAAAGCTGTGGCAGTGACGACGCTGCTGAGCAGGGTAATGGCCAACATTGGTGGTCCTCTGCCCTGCAAGCGTCGCCTTCTGCTACGCCAGCCGAGTCCATAATGCTCTACGGCGCCGAAGTCTGGGCCGATGCGCTTCGGTTTGAAAAATACCGGAAGCGTATGGCCGGAGTGCAGCGGAGAGGGGCCCTCCGTATCGCCTGCTCTTACCGCACGGTCTCGGAGCCGGCGGCGCTAGTGATAGCCGGGGTCATGCCAATTGACCTCCTCGCCCAGGAGCGGAAGTTCGTCCACCAGGACTTTCCCGATGAGGGAGAGAGGGAGAGACGAAAAGTGCTTGCCAGGTCCCACAGTATGCAGGCCTGGCAAGAGAGATGGGATGAGGATCCGCGGGCCAGGTGGACAGCGAGACTCATTCCTCGCTTGGACACCTGGATCAACCGTCAGCATGGTGAGGTAAATTATTACCTCACACAATTGCTGACGGGGCACGGGTATTTCCGGTCTTATCCGTGCAGAATGGGTAAAGTGCCGGACCCGTGCTGCATATCCTGCGGATCCCGCAGAGACGATGCCTTCCCTACATTCTTCGAATGCGAAGAAAGGAACGTGTGGAGGGCACCATTGGAGGAAAAGTTCGGGAGCATAACCCCGGAAAATATTAGGTGTACAAATAAGTTTCCGCGGTTTTTTATAAAAAATTAGGAATTTATTGTTAAGGAACAGTACATTACGTTTTATTCAAAGTATTTTCCATCGAGTATTTTGACGCTATCCACAAATCTACCTAATTTTTGGTGTCTTCATATGATGTGAAGCGCTGCTCAGACAGACCATGTGCAATCGACCGGAACAGGTGATAATCGGAAGGGGCTAAGTCTGGTGAATACAGCGGGTGGGGTAAAACTTCCCAGTTGAGTGTTTCCAAGTATGTTTTCACCGGCGCCGCAGCATGTGGACGAGCATTATCGTGTAAAAGAATTATTTTGTCGTGTCTGGAGTAGTAATGGGCGCGTTTTTCCTTAAGTGCCCGACTCAATCTCATCAATTGTGTTCGGTAGAGAGCTCCAGTAATGGTTTCGCAGGTTCTTTGTCCGTTCCGTTCCGTTGTCCGTTCTTTGTCCTTCACGTCGAACTCACCGTTTTTAAACTTTTGAAACCATTCCTGACAACTTCTCTCACTTAAAGCAGCTTCACCATATGCTTCTAGAAGCAATCGATGCGCCTCAGCTGCAGATTTTTTCAAATTAAAGAAGTAAATCAAAAGTTCCCGCAAATGATGCTTATTCGGCATAAAACTTGACATTTTTGCACGAAAAAAATTACGTGATGCTTATACGGACTCACTAGTACTTTAAGGTTATGGTGTTGCCGGATGACGAAACTTGGGATATTACGTTTTACATCTGACAATTTCTCCATAACCTTCTGGTGGGGCCATCTTTTGACAAACCGCGGAAACTTATTTGTACACCTAATATTATCGGAGTTATGCTCCTGGACGATGAAACTTGGACGGAGGTCACTTCCTTCGCGGAAGCTGTCCTCCGTCGGAAGAAGAGAGTTGTGGAGGAAGAGACGCCCCAAGGGGCGTTCAAAACAACTAATGGCGCCACCCCGAAGTAATGCTAACGCGGTTCCGGGGTGGTCGTCTGGAGATACAGGGGGAGTTTCATTCGGTAGTTTCTTCGGAGGAGTTCGACACACGGGGAGCCAAACCATCGCTCCCGACAGTGCGTAAAGGCATTTCCTCCCTGTAGAAAAAATTATTATTATTATTATTATTATTATTATTATTATTATTATTATTATTATTATTATCATCATTATTATTATTATTATTATTATTTTCATGAGGAGTTGCGGAATCCCTTTTCCGGGTACCCTCCGGCTTTCTTCAAACCAGAGGGTTATGTAGGACTCCTTAAAAAAGAAGTAGGCCTACCCACTAAATTGCCCTCTCCTCTAAGTCTTCCCTTGACCAGAGACTGCGTCAGCATTACTTCTGGCCAGGGGCTTCGTCTGTGTGCGTTCGTGCGTATCGTTTGTCCGATTTCTGTTGTGTCGCGTCATTTCGTCTGCTCAGTCATTTGTCAGGCAGCCGTCCGCGTTTTTCCGTCTGAGTATTTTCTCTGTGTAGGTAGCAACTAGTTGCTACCGCTCCGACGTGAGAAGCATCACCTGAACGATATTGTCCGGGGTGATGCTACCAACAATCGTCCCCAATTCGTGTCTCAGTTCTGTCCAGCAGTTAGATTCGAAAAATGTGTGTTCCGCATCGTCCTGTTCGTGTCCGCAGTATTTACATTCTGGTGTCTGTACTCTGTCCATATTGTGAAGGTACCGTCGAAAGTAGCCGTGACCCGTAAGGAGCTGGTCGACGTAGAAGTTTACATCCTCGAACGTCCTCTTGGTCCACGTTTTCAGGTCCTTTATCAATTGTCTTGTCCAGTTACCCGTCCGTTCTTCGGTCCATCGTTGTTGCCACAGCTGTATTGTCCGTTCGCGTTCAGTGATTGCCGCGTCCTGTCGTCCTATGTCCGCGCTTCTCCTGTAAATTCTCCTGTGGGCTGTCGCCATTAACAGAGGTCGTTTACCCGGTCTCGGTTCCGTCGTGTTTGCCATCAGCCAGCTTCAGGATGCGATTTTCTTCCCCGTCTTCTGGGCTGTCCTCTGTATGTGACGCCAGAAGGTCATCTTTATATCCAAGGTCACTCCTAGGTACAGGGTGTATAAGAATGATGTGTCACCACTTCGCCCAGTAAATTTCCAGCTCGAGATCGTTGGAGATCTATCAAAACTTGTACTCGCGAAATTGACCTTCACCCTGAAAATCAAGGTCAACTTTTTTTATTGGCTTAAAAAATTCTACTTATTGAGGGGAACAAAAGTCAGAGAGGAATCATAGGTCGGAGATGCGTCCTTCAACCCGAAACGACAACGTCAATTCGAAAAAAAATCGAAAAAGTGCGTTCTTACAAAATATTGTTCACAAGAACACGGAATAAGAATTTTAATTATTATAAAAAAAGCCTCTCAACGCAGACACTTCAATTTTTATTAATTGGAATCAAGAAATGTCGGGATTGCATGACGCTGTCCACGCGGAGGTGGATGAGAGATGAATCGGCATGAGATGGGTGACACAGATCTTTGCGATTTCCCTTTGTCGCGTTACCACTACGAGAATTCAATTCCCTAGCTCATGTTTGCCGAAAATCAATTAAAACATAGTCCCGCTGAATTAACCTTGATCCTAAAACTCAAAGTCAGTTTCAAAGTCAATTCATCTTGGTAAGAGGCATCTAATTCTCGTAGAAACGACGAGTTAGGAATGAACCTTTCAATATCAAGCCATCAGAACATATAAAACGTGCATTTTACGTTTAGTTCGGAGGGATAAAATTCGGAACTAAAGCATAATTAAAAAGGCAATCGATATAACTAGAAAGCCTTGATGTCTGGCACACAGCGCGCCTGCTGTTCTGTGAAAACAAGGCTTTAGATGGCCAGGTTTGCGATAAACGATTTTGAGCTTAACAGTAGTTGATGTCACCTACACATTTCAGAGTCATATCGTGCTTGTGTGACTGTGCACGAGTTGCTTAAACATATTCATTAGCGGCAGACCATGAGCTTTACCCGGAATACACCACATCGAGGTTATAAAAAAAAATCAACAACAAAAATCTGTGCTTTGTCGTCGCAGTCCCGTTGATCTCAACAAAAACACAACGGCCCTTTTCAGGGTCAAGGGATATCAGGCAGACAACCTCCACGTGGTATATTCCGGGTAACGCTTATGGTCTGCCCCTAATGAATATGTTTAAGCAACTCGTGCACACTCACACAAGCACGATATGACTCCGAAATGTGTTGGTGACAACAACTATCGTTAAGATCAAAATCGTTTATCGCAAACCTGGCCATCTAAAGCTTTGTTTTCACAGAACAGCAGGCGTGCTGTTTACCAGACTTCAAGTCTTTCTAGTTATATCGATTGCCATTTTAATTATGCTTTAGTTCTGAATCTCATCCCTCCGAACTAAACGAAAATTGCACATTTTTGATATATGTTTTGACGGCTTGATATTAAAAGGTTCATTCCTGACTTGTCATTTCTACGAGAATTAGATGCCTCTTAACGAGGTGAAGTTTTCCGTCAACCAAAAATTGACTTTAAGTTTTAGGGTCAAGGTCAATTCAGCGGGACTATGTTTTAATTGATTTTCGCCGAACATGAGCTGGGGAATCGGATGCTCATAGTGGTAACGCGACAAAGGGATACCGCAAAGACCTGTGTCACCCATCTCATGTCGATCCATCCACCTCCGCGTGATCAGCGTCATGACATCCCGACATTTCTCGATTCCAGTTAATAAAAATAGAAGTGTCTGCATTAAAAAGCTTTTTTTATAATTATCGAAACTCTTATTCCGTGTTCCTGTGAACAATATTTTGCAAGAACGCCCTTTTTCGATTTTTTTTCGAATTTACGTTGTCGTTTCGGGTTGAAGGACGCATCTCGGCCTATGGTTCCTTTCTGACTTTTGTTCCCCTCAATAAGTAAAATTTTTTAAGCTAATAAAAAAATTTGACCTTGATTTTCAGGGTCAAGGTCAATTTTGCGGCTACAAGTTTTGATGGATCTCCACCGATCTCGAGCTGGAGATTTACTGGATGAAGTGGCGACACATCATTTTTATACACCCTGTACTTGACTTCCCCCCAGCCTTGATGTCGTGGGTCTCGACCCTCATGATTAGTCGCGTCTGTATGCGATTTCTCGTGCGAAACGTCAGTTCTGTGTTTCCTGTCGCGAGTTGTAGTCCTTGATCCGTCATCCATCGTTCCACTCGTCTTATCGTTTGGTTCAGCTTCAGCTGCGCCAGTTGTGGAGATCGCTCAGTAATCACCGCTACCACGTCGTCGGCGTAAGCGACGAGGAGTATACCAAGCGGTAACTCCAGTCTAAGCAGACTGTCGTATAAACCGTTCCAGAAGTCCGGTCCCAGTATTGATCTGTGAGCCACCCCGGCAGTGATTTGTTTTTTTACCTGCCCTTCGGTCGTCTCGTAGGTCATCTGTCTGTTTTTAACGTAGTCCTCAACGACCCGTACCAAGTAATCTGGAATCCTAAAGCCACCTTCCAGCGTCTCCAAGATATCCACCCACCTGGCCGAGTTGAAAGCATTTTTAACGTCCAGTGTCACCAGAAGCACGATTGGTCGCGCTGCATGGCAGTGTCTGCTCAAGTCCGAAAAGAAGTCAACCACTTTTTGACTTGCTCTAATCGTTGATCAACCCTTTCTAAAGCCGAACTGCTGATCTAAGAGGTCACCCCCCGCCTGTATCGCATCTGTCAGTTGGATTGTTCAAAGAGCGTACCCGTTGTGTCGAGTAAACTCAGCGGTCGATAGGCTGATGGCGTGTCAGGCTCGCCCTTGCCTTTAGGGATAAGGGCTAGCCTGGCCGCCTTTCACCGATCACTGAACGTCCCGGTAGTCCAGAACGTGTTGTACAGGTCAAGAAATATCTCCGGCCTCAGGTTGACCATCAGTAGGAGGATCTCCGCCGGTACACCGTCTGGTCTCAGCGCCTTACTACTCTTTATCGCAGCAGTTGTTTATATTGTTGAGTGGGAAATTGTAACTTTCATGTAACTTACATGTAACGTCCATGTAATGTAACATGTTATAAATGGTAACATTGCCGTTACATTGATGCAACATTACTGTGTCCACTGGGTTCACTTCCGCTCCAGAAAATGACCACGCAAACTTTTACGGGGTCACTGTTCACAAGTCTGGTGTTAATTTTCCAAAATTTTGGATTCACTATTCCGAATTTCGGAAAACTAACATCAAAATCATAATCAGCGCCCTCGAAAACCGCTGAGTAACAAGTTTAAGGCGAAGTGAATCGATTTTTAAAAAGTCGTCCGCCAAATTGAATCCGCCATTTTGAATTTTAAAAATCTGACATTGGATTCGTAATCAACAACTCCGAAAACCCCCAAGTAACAAGTTTCACGTCAATTGGATCGATTTTTGAAAAAGTCGTCCGCCATATTAGATCCGCCATTCTGAATTATGAAAAATTTGAAGATCTGACATCGGATTCGTAATCAGCGACCCCGAAATCCCCGAGTTACAATTTTCAGGTCAACTGGATCGATTTTGAAAAAAGTCGTCTGCCATATTAGCTTTTGAATTTTTGCAAATTTTGAAAATCTGACCTCGGATTCTTACTGAGCGACCTCGAAAATCCCTCATTACAGAATGTGACAAAAATTGCGTTACTTCAAGAAAGTCGGGCCTTTAAGGGTTAACATTAATTTTTTCTTCATTTTCGATATTTTTTTAAAAAAGTCCATTCAAAAACAAAAAAAATGTCCTCTTAGCAAGTTAGAATATCTTGGTTATTGAAGAAGTTATGATTATTCTAAGAATATGTTTTTAAAAATCAATAACGATGTGCGGAACACAAAGTAAAAGCGCGAAAAAATTTAAAATTTGAATACTTCAAATAATAATAACAACGAGAATTTATTGTAATTGTTGATTAAATTATTATTATTGTTGTTATTATTATTATTATTATTATTATTATTATTATTATTATTATTATTATTATTATTATTTTTAATATTTTGATTCCTTACTCCCCAACATAAAATTAAATAGTACATTATATCATGAGGACGTGAAAGCATCCATTATTGTACTGAGTGATATAAAATAAATTGTTATTGGAGTAGTTGAGATTAAAAACCAAAAAATTATTTTTTAATCCCAATGTGGGGATTAAAAATAAAAAATTTTTTTTTAATCTCAATGTCGGGATTAAGAATTGAATAATTATTTTTTAATCTCGATGTCGGGATTAAAAATTGAATAAGTATTTTTTAATCCCAATGTCGGGATAAAAAATGAAAAATTATTTTTTAATCTCAATGTCAGGATTAAAAATAAAAAAATTATTTTTTAACCCCGATGTTGGGATAAAAAATAAAAAATTATTTTTTAATCCGCAATGTCAAGAATAAAAATTAAAAAATTATTTTCTAATCCCAATTGGACCTTACGATGTACTGTACGTTGCTCACGCATGCGCGTCGCCCATACTTACGCTCTGTCACACGGTCTTATACATAGAAGCACTCACACCAACGCACTCACACCAAATCGTCTAATGCTGACGTTATCTGACGCGAGTCTCAGTTAGCCCTTACCGGGGACCGAGCGCTAAGATGCTTACACATCAATAGGTGACTTCTCGAAGGGTTAAACCTAAAAAAAGTTCGAATTTCATGATTTTTCCTGCTTTTTCTTGATCTAGTGAAACGCAAGATGTATGAACACTGACTTTGTGTTTGTTTTTGTGCACTCACTCATTGTATGATAGAAAGTGCCTATTAAAATTGCCTCGAAGTCTGCCTCGGATGTCCATCCAGACCCAGATCTCAGAAATCTATGCACGGAATTCAATTTCCTTTATAGAGTAGTTGCATATGGTTGTAATCTCTACGCCCAAGAAGTTGAAATCCAAATGGATACTGAAAAACAAAGATTTTTGAAAAAAATACCTATTTTGTAGCAAAAAAAGACGTTCTATGACCATTTGTAGTTGAAACTTGGAAGTTTACGAACAAATCTTTTTCTAACTTACAGAATCCTTGTATGTGATTGTAAACAAATGTTCCATGAAGTTTCGCTCCAATCAGACACCTTTAAGTTTGCAATTTGTGTAGAAAAACACAATTTTTAACCAAAAAAGCTTATTTTTGTCCATATGCACTTAGAAAAAATGTCCCACGAAGTATTAATCCAATCAGGTACCATAAAGTTTGCAATTTGTGCAAAGAAAACACAATTTCAACCAAAAAGAGTTATTTCTATCCATATACACTTGCAACTCAGAAGTTTACAGACGAATGTTTTCCTTAATTACACAATGCCTGTATATGTTTGTAAACGAATGTCCCATGGAGTTTCAATCCAATTAGACAGTGCTAAGTGAATAACGTTTCAATCGTTCGTAGGGGGTCATCAAGTGTTGGTTACGGGGTTCAGCCAGGTGGAGGCGCTTCGAACATTTTAAGGTAACCTCCATTTTTTCAAATGGATCACTTTTTTTTCATAATTTCATCGAGGAACTGTGAATAAGGTCACACACCAAATTTCGTCATGATCGATGAAGATTTATCATAAAAAATCGATAAATGGGAAATTTCGATGTTATCAGTCTTAAATCGATTGAAAAACGGTGCATCCACTTACTCTTATAAAAGGTGCTCGAAGTTATGGCCACCACTTTCAATGCATGCTTGCACTCTGATTCGCATTGATTATATGGCCCTATTAATAACGTCAGTCTGTATTAACGAACGGGCTTTAATTATTCTGTCTCGCATATCTTGCACGGTAGTCGGTACTTTTTCGTACAGGGTGTATAAAAATGATGTGTCGCCACTTCGCCCAGTATATCTCCAGCTTGAGATCGGTGGAGATCTATCAAAATTTGGAGCCGCAAAATTGACCTTGACCCTGAAGTTCGAGGTCAAATTTTTTTATTAGCTCAAAAAATTCTACTTCGTAAGAGGAACAAAAGTCAGAAAGAAACCATAGGTCGGAGATGCGTCCTTCAACCCGAAACGACAATGTCAATTCGAAAAAAATCGAAAAAGTGCGTTCTTACAAAATATTGTTCACAGAAACACGAGATAAGAATTTTAATAATTATAAAAAAAGCTTTTCAACGCAGACACTTCAATATTTATTAATTTGAATCAAGAAATGTTGCAATTGCATGACGCTGACCACACTAAAGTGGATGAATCGGCATGAGATGGGTGACACAGATCTTTGCGATATCCCTTTGTCGCGTTACCACTACGAGCATCTAATTCCCTAGCTCATTGTTGCCGAAAATCAATTAACACATAGTCCCGCTGAATTAACCTTGACCCTAAAACTCAAAGTCAGTTTCCAAAGTCAATTCATCTCGTTAAGAGGCATCTAATTCTCGTAGAAACGACGAGTTAGGAATGAATCTTTCAATATCAAGCCGTCAAAACATAAAAAATATGCGTATTTCAATTAGTTCGGAGGGATAAAATTCGGAACTGAAACATAATTAAAAAGGCAATCGATATAACTAGACAGACTTGATGTCTGGCACACAACACGCCTGCTGTTCTATGAAAACAAGGCTTTAGATGGCCAGGTTTACGATAAGCGATTTTGATCTTAACAATAGTTGTTGTCATGAGTTGCATAAACATCTTCATTAGCGGCAGACCATTAGCGTTACCCGGACTACACCACGTGGAGGTTGTCTGCCTGGTATGCCTTGGCCCTGAAAAGAGCCGTTGTGTTTTGTTGTCCGTTTCGAAAGATTCGTTTCAAATCATTTCAATGACGACTGTGTGTCAGGTGCGTATGCAATGTTGGATTAGTCGTCTCCTGCTTCATTATGACGCGGTCGTTGATGGCGGCGGCGTCGAGGAACCCAGAGAATCGAACCATCATGTCTAATTGCTCGAAGCATTCTAGCTTGTTCTCCAGCTTCCACATGCCGGCCACCATTACGCAAGCACGCTCGCAACCGTGCCTCCAAGTTTCTCGAAACCCTGAGAAGTTCTCGGTTTCGCATCAACCTGGCAACTCCCTCATCGATTCGGCGGCCCAGATCTACCGGCGTCCTAATCGCTCGACCTTCTCTGTAGACGATAGCCTGGAGTGCTCCCCAGAAAAAAAAGTCCAAGGGATTTAGGTCTGGAGAACGTGGTGGCCAGAGATGCGGAGCAGGCCGACGACCGAGCCAACGCGATCCAAACATTTCGTTTAAGAATGCACGGACTTGAAGACCGAAATGAGGTGGTGCTCCGTCGTGCATAAAAAAAATGCGATGGCGAGCATGTCGTGGAATCATGTCCCTCAGACGCGGCATTAAATCGCGTTGCAGAAAGTGCAAATAATTGCGACTGTTCAATCTCAGTGGAAGGTAGACTGGACCTATCAGGGTGTTCCCAATGATACCTGCCCAAACGTTTACTGAAAAACGTCCCTGGTGAACTCGTTGCATCATCGCACAAGGATTCCTCTCAGCCCAGATGCGTAAGTTCTGCCGGTTCACGATCGCGGTGCTGGAGAAGCTCGCCTCATCGGTAAACAGAATGCGTTCAAAAAAATGAGGATCTCCCTCCAGTTTCTGTAGCATCCATCGACAAAAATTACGACGAGCGCGGTAATCTCCAGGATATAGTGCCTGAACAGATTGGACGCGGTAAGGTCGTAGGCCCGCTTCACGAATTATGCGACGCAACGTCATGTGCGCTATACCAGGGCGAGCGGCTATTCGACGTAAACCCATGACGGGAAAAGCTCGTGCAAGAGCAATGACACGCTCTTCAATGTTCCAATGAACACGAGGACGACCGGCTCTTCGATATCCAGCGTTCCGCACCTCAAACCTCTCCTGATCGTTGAACCGCTCTTCGAGTCGTTGAAACTCACGACGATCTGGAATTGCCCCCGGCCGTAGAGGATGACCGTTTGCCCGATCAAGAAGTAACTGACGATAAATTTCGCGAGCTCTTCCAAAGTTTCCGAAAGCTTGATCAATAGCGCGCAACATAAGACGTTGATCTCGTCCATCTCGTCCACGACCACGATGTGGTCGCCGACCACGATTCATGTTATTACGACAGTGACGACAGTGATAGGGCCAACAAAGATTCAGGTAGTGAGGGCGATCACCGATGGAGTGACCACAACGACTTCGATAATGCTAGAGATGAACAAAACTGCCACGACAAAGACTGACTGCGATAGAAATGACCTGGACTGCAACGCTAAAGACTTCGATTATGATAGAGTTGACCGAGACTACGGCGACAGACTTCGACAATGATATAATTGTCCAAGACTGCGACGATAGACTTCGACAACGATAAAGTTGATCGAAATTGCAATGACAAAGACTGCGACGATGATAGGATTGACCGAGACTGCGACGAAAGACTTCGACGATAAAGTTGACCCAAAATGCAACGACAAAGACTTTGACTATGATAGAGATGACCGGGATTGCGACGACAAACACTTCGACGATGATAGAACCGACCTAAACTGCGACGATCCTAGAGATGACCGAGACTGCGATGATAAAGACCTCGACGATGATGGAGATCAATGGGACTGCGACGACAGAACACAGTTTTTTTGTTGATTTTTTTATAACCTCCACGTGGTGTATTTCGGGTAACGCTAATGGTCTGTCGCTGATGAATATGTTTAAGCAACTCGTGCACGGTCACACAAGCACGATATGACTGTGAAATGTGTAGGTGACAACAACTATTGTTAAGATCAAATTCGTTTATCGCAAACCTGGCCATCTAAAGCTTTGTTTTCATAGAATAGCAGGCGTGCTGTGTGCCAGACATAAAGTCTTTCTAGTTATATCGATTGCCGTTATAATTATTCTTCAGTTCCGAATTTTATCCCTCCGAACTAAATGAAAAACGCACATTTTTTATATGTTTTGACGGCTTGATATTGAAAGGTTCATTCCTGACTCGTCGTTTCTACGAGAATTAAATGCCTCTTAACGAGATGAATTGACTTTGAAACTGACTTTGAGTTTTAGGGTCAAGGTTAATTCAGCGGAACTATGTGTTAATTGATTTTCGGCAACAATGAGCTAGGGAATTAGATGCTCGTAGTGGTAACGCGACAAAGGGATATCGCAAAGATCTGTGTCACCCATCTCATGCCGATTCATCCACTTTAGTGTGGTCAGCGTCATGCAATTGCAACATTTCTTGATTCCAATTAATAAATATTGAAGTGTCTGCGTTGAAAAGCTTTTTTTTATAATTATTAAAATTCTTATCCCGTGTTTCTGTGAACAATATTTTGTAAAAATGCACTTTTTCGATTTTTTTCGAATTGACATTGTCGTTTCGGGTTGAAGGACGCATCTCCGACCTATGGTTCCTTTTAGACTTTTGTTCCTCTTAAGAAGTAGAATTTTTTAAGCCAATAAAAAAATTTGACCTTGAATTTCAGGGTCAAGGTCAATTTTGCGGCTACAAATTTTGATAGATCTCCACCGATCTCAAGCTGGAGATTTACTGGGCGAAGTGGCGACACATCATTTTTATACACCCTGTACACTGGCCAAGTCTGGCCAACGAGCCGGCCAAACTACACAACCCCCACGCCCAATCCAACGATTGGCAAATTTTGAGTTAAGCTTATTTCTTGCGACCACAGAAAAATGAGCTGGGCATCCATCATGTTGGAACCCCATCGTGCGTCGTGTGCTCAATGGCAGATTTTCGAACAAAGGTCCCAATTGATTTTTCAGGAAATCGGCGTGAGAGTTCCCATTTAAATGTCTATTGATGAAATAAAGACCAATAACGGCATTCAAAAACAAGCCACCGTACTGGACTTGACGTACGACCCATTCACAAAAGTGCACGCGATTGATAAAATCTATCTCATGTAATCCTTGATGCGGATGAAACTCATGTCGATGTAAGATACAGAGTACACTGCGTTGACTCACAAGAGACTCTCGTTTAATTTGTCGCGAAGCAACGTGAGGATTGTGAGCAACCATTGCCAGGATCTCAGTTTCAGTCACTTCATTAGTTGCTGGTTTTGAACCCTCTCGACTACGACACTTTAAACTACCAGTTTCCCTAAGTTTATTGTATACATTGGTAAATGTGTAACGTGAAGGCGGACGACGATCCGGAAAATGCTTAGCATACACAGTTGCCGCTTGCATTGCATTTTTGCGTCATTCTCCGTAAATTAACCATATATCAACTTGCTCCAGATAAGGAAACATTTTGCGACGCATTTAATTCTGTATTGACAGAATTAAATGTTGTCGCAGTACTGGTCATTAAAGAGAATACATTGTTATGAAAATCACTGTTGCGAACAATGTAACAAAATGTAAACAAAGTCAATGTAAACAAAGTCGTACGACTTACCTCGATAATCTCGCTCGATTGAACCCCAATTAGAGCCTTTTCGTTAATACAGACTGACGTTATTGATGGGACCATACAATCAATACAAATCAGATTGCAAGCATGCATTGAAAGTGGTGGCCATCACTTTGAGCACATTTTAAATAGTGAGTGGCTGCACCGTTTTTTCAATCGATTAAAGGCTGAAAACATTGAAATTTCCATTTTATTGATTTGTTATGCCAAATCTTGATCGATCTTGACGAAATTTGGTGTCTGAACTTATTCACAGTTCCTCGATGAAATTACGAAGAAAAAAAATAGTAGATTCATTTGAAAAAATGGAGGTGACCTTAAAATGTTTGAAGCGCCTCCACCTAGATGAACCTCGTAGCCACCACTTGAAAATTCCCTACGAACCATGCAACTTTTGAAGAAAATGTTTTCGCCTAAGTCTCGCAAGGTAGAAAATATTTCTACTGCTAATAGATATTGTCTCACCATGTATATACTAAAGGTTCTTGCGGCTCGGACGCTGCGCGCCCTCGCGTCGCCCCAAACCCAAATCTGACCCCTCGATTCTTGTACACGGCGGCGACGGCGGCGGCAGCGGTGAAATATTTATATGATATAGAGATATGATATAGAGATATGTATATATTATACACGTAAATACAGCTCTTTTTATCGGCATTTCTGCCATAAATGCCATTTCTGCTATTTGCCACGTACAGGAATTTTCAAGTGCCCAGTATCTGCGTTTTTCTTTGCTCTAGAGCCAAATACCGAGAATTTCTACAATCGACAAATGCAATCATCGGAAAATCCATGTCTGCATTACAGTTTCCACCTGGTAGAAAACTGTAATTTATTTTGCACTATCGAATGTTTCTGGGTTTTCGGCCCTAAAATACTATCACTGTAATGATATCCCAAAATTCCAGCCTATCTGTTTGAATAACTTGGAAATGGCATTCGTTCGAAAATTCGAGTCTGCTACGATGGTGAAACAAGTCTTTCACATCCTCTTGAGAATCAAACATGTGACTCAATATTATCAAAAACACCGGACAATAACATGAAAACAATCTAGTATTTCCATACCAGATAAATCAAGAATCAATTTTTTTTGTCTAGATTTCAAATCCAGAGTCGTGACAGCGACTCGAGACAAGTACATTTACCTAACCTCAGCGTCTCAAGGAGCTCAGCTGACTGTACATACAGGAAGGACCTTGCATAAACACAGAAGTATATTTAGATAAAAAAAATCAATTTCTCAATATTTTCAATAAAATACACACTCAATTTTTTTTTTAAACATATGGGGCATTTCATATTAAATTGACCACTTTTAAACCCGACCTCTTTCGATTCGACTGGAATTTCGTTTTCCTTTTGTACCCACTTGAAAACATTTTTCAGAAAATTAATTTTTTTTTAACCCAACCCAAAAGAAAAACCTTTTTTTATTAATGACTATAACTTCTTTAAAAATTGACTAATTTGGGCGGTTTTTTTTAATTTTTGTTTTTAAACGTACTTTCCGAACAAAATACGAAGCAATTTTAAGAAAATAAAATATATGAAATTTTTCACTTTTCCGAGGAAAATAATCTTTTTATCGAATTTTGCCATTATTAATTTTTTTTACTCGAAAAATACTTTGATCAATTCCGGAAAAAACGCCGCTTAACCTGGAGTGGGTCGACATTTCCTTCCATTTTTTTAAACGATTGAAAAAATAAAAATTCTCAATTGGGCTTATTTCACAAAATACCACTCTGGAAATTTTTGAGGATTTATAAAGGACCTCGAATTTTCCAAAATTGAGAAGAAAAAAAATTGAAAGTAGTGATTTCCGAAATTTTCAATTTTTTTTTTCAAAAAAGTCAAAAAAAAAGGAAGGAAAAGTCGACCCACTCCAGGTTAAGCGGCATTTTTTTCCGGAATTGATCAAAATATTTTGTGAGTGAAAAAAAAAACGAACTTCGATAAAAAGATGATTTTTCTCGAAAACGTGAAAAATGTCGTGGATATTAATATCTTGAAATTGATTTGTATTTTTTCCGGCAAGTCTATTCGAAAATGAAAAAAAAGTCCCAATTAGTCCATTTTTTGAAAAGTTATAGCTATTTAAGAAAACAAGCTTTTTCTTTTGGCTTGGGTACAAAAATTTTGAAATTTCCTGAAAAATGTTTTTAATTGGGTAGAAAAGGAAAACGAAATTTCAGCCACATCGAAAGCGGTCGAGTTCAAAAATCGTCTATTTGACATAGAATAACGCATATGCCTTCTTTGTTATCTTTTTTTTCTTCTCATCGATCCCCGAATGAACACTGTAGCTATAATAATGTGGACGATATCGAATTTAAACTTTTATTTTTCTATAATTTCGCCGATCTATCTTCTCCACGATTTAGTGCACACGCTTTTCGCACAAACTTTTCCCACTCTTTGACTAACTTCACGGCATACTCTCAATTAACTCAACAGTGATTAGCTCGTGGACAGTTTCCCACGCTTTCTGCACACACTGGCGTGAAGTGACCAGCAGTCATTTTATTTTATTTCACACAAACGTCAGCGATATTGATGCGCGCAAATTTTCCAAATGCTTAAGTGGATATAGCGCGTATAGAAGAATAGAAATTGAATGAACGAGGTGTTTCCTTCAATATTTCAAGCGAGAGCTATTTAGGAAATATATTCAAGCGATTTTCGTAATCATTGCGCTCAAAAAATTTCATATGAGAAAAAATGAAAACAAATGAACCTAAATGTCGGCAGTTTTATATTCGAATCTATGGTTCGAATCTATGGGTATATATTGAGACCGATTGTTATTTTAACAAGATAAATAACGTTGACACCTCCCGTAGCCATGGTCCGTCGGCTGACAGGGCTCTGATTGACAATTAATTTTATTTAATTTATTCTGTTGGGCGCCAGTTAGTTTTCGTAAAACTAACAAAACTATTCAAACAATACAATTGACGTTCTCGTCTCTACAGACGGAGAACAAGAACGTCAATTGTATTGTTTTCGGCCCTCGAGGAGTTTTGTCGCGTACCGTGTCTTTCCATATATTTTGCATTGTTAAAACGCATAATGCATTTGTGATTTGTTAATTAAATTATCTGTGTGAGTGGTATTTTATTGCTCAGAGGATATATTGTCGATATAAGGATTATTTCAAGGATTCGACGTCATTGTAAGTCGATCAAAATAAATTTATAATCTCTGGCTTCGAACGCTTTCTTTGCATTCTTCTTTTATCCTTTATCTCTTGATCCTCCAATCACACCCACCCTGTAATTGTCTTATTGCTTTTGTCAAATTATTATTTGAATAGTTTTGTTAGTTTTGCGAAAACTAACTGGCGCCCCACAGAATAAATTAAATAAAATTAATTGTCAATCACAGCCCTGTCAGCCGACGGACCACGGCCGTGACAGGTATCGACGTTATTTTGAGATACGAATAACGTCGACACCTGCCGCGGCCGTGGTCCGTCGGCGGACAGGGTTATAATTCTTGGCTAATTTTATTTAATTTATTTTACTTGGGCGCCAGTCAGTTTTTAAAGACTAACAAGATTATAATTAATTCAACAAACGACAAGCAATAAGACGATCACAGGGTGGGTCTGATTGGGCGACCAGAAGATAAGGATAAAGAAAAATGCGTAGAAAGCGTTCGAAGCCAGATTATAAATTTATTTTGTTCGACTCACTTTGTCGTCGAAATAATATCCTTGAAATAATAATCGTTTTGACAATATCCTCGGCGATTCAAGCAACTCCCACGAACAATTAATTGACAAAACACACGCCTTATGCGCATAGTTAACAAAATATATATATAGAAAGACACGGTACGCGACAAAACTCTTCGAGGGCCGACTTCAATAGGTAATATTACGATGTACACAGACAAAGGACGATCGCTCTCCAATATATGGAGATGAAGTGAAGAATTGACGAATATAAATCGACCGGCTCACCACGAAATCCGTGGCTCACTGGTTAAGTGGGGGGTCAATCTCAATATTTCTCGCCATCCTTGTTACCTTTGACCAGAGAGAGTGTGGTTTCGCGCCGTGTCGAATCTTACGTGCAAATCTTATAGTACAGTATATGACTAATTCTATATTATTATTCTCGACCTTAACCGTATTTTGATGATTGCAACGGCAGATCCTTGGACGCTCAAGGAGTCATATCGAACGTTGACGTCGAGGGGATAGATTTTACTTTCCTGTCACAATATGCAGATGTATCTGCAAATCATGATTGTTATTATTATTGTTATCGAATAATATAGTAAGACGTCGATAAATGATCAAATAAAAAGAGAATAATCGGTAGCAAGTCGAGATAAGTACATTCCTATATTACCGACATAAGACGAGAGGAGCGCACGAGTTCGTATATTATCGATATAAAAGAAGAACGCACGAGACTCATATACCCGATACAGCCTGCTTATACACAGGAATATTTCTATATGAAAAAATTTCATTCCCGGATTATTAATTGATTTATCGCATTTGTTTTAGTTCATCGTACTTAATCAAAAAATACTTCAATTCTAACGGCTATTCATGTTATTTGACGAACACTTATTATAAATTGTATATGTTCGGTGCCGGTAAGATGAGCTATATCCTCAAAAAATAAAAAATTCTCTTGAAAGTATATTTAAATGAAAAGTTGAAAAAAATGATGTATTTGCTTAATTAAAATTCAAAAAGAATTTTTACAGAGTGTATCTTAAAATCGTTGTGCATGGAGGCCACGCTCGCTAGAAGCGAACTTCTTGCTTTTATTTTTGATTAAAAAAAGTATTTACAGAATCCAATCTCAACACAAATATCTATCTAGATGTTATTTAAATAAAACCTTTCCAATACTACTGAATAGACATGTTAAATGGAAATTAACACTTTTTTCATCAGGGATGTGCAGATAGAGGAAAATTATTTACAATAATTTGTATCAACCAAAAGCTAATTATTAAAAAAAAGTAAAAATGCAGGTATAATCTTACATGAGAAATTTTACTCTATCTGGATATTTAAATCCACTTGACGTTGTATATGTTAGAATATTTTTTCGGTTCAATGCAGAAAAACAACATTGACATGCTTTTAATGTCGTTATGTCGATAAGCAGAAATTCTTGTTGTAGCAATTCGTAGTTATTTTTTTGTACAATTTTTAAATCATTTTAAAATCATAACACAGGCCCACAAAGAAAAGTTGTTTGCGCTGGGTGTCCCACTACATATTCACTACGTATTACGTCCCGTTAAACACGAATTTAAAATTAGAATAAGGGGTCGCACATGAAATGCGCGAGAAAATCCATAAAAACTAATAAAAATCATGATTTAGTAATCTTTCCGCACAAAAAAAAAGTTGTGTATGCTGGGTATTCAGCAGGAGAAAATATATTTTATAAAAATATATTAGTTGTGCTCAACGCACCAGTTATCCCCAGCCCCCAGTCCCCAGCCAGTCTGTATACCCCACTCAAAATCATTCGAATTTCAGCTTGTCGCAGCGCAGGCTAGCGTACTAGGGAGGCATAGATTAACTGGGGAACCAAGATGGCCGTGTATATCCACCTAACCACCCTGGGTCTTAGCCCCTGCGTTTGGCCGAACATCCTTCTGCAGGCCCAGAATGTTTAAGTTGCCTTCCGGGCCTGCTTCGTGAAGTAGCTTTTCCAGATGAGCTTACAATCGAGCGTCACTCCCAGGTGACGAAGCTTCAAGAAGAACGCGAGCTCAGCGCCGTAAATCAAAGGGCACCTTACATTAAAGCGCCGCTTTCCTGTAAATAGTACCATCTCAGTCTTATTCGGGTTGACCCGTAACGACTTTGATGTGCACCACTCTTGGACGGGGACGAGTGCTTTCTGCATCTTTCCCGCCAGACTGTGAAGAGCTGTCTCAACGGATTTGTCCGCTTGATACTCGTGTTGTAAGTGATGCACTGGTGTCAGCGCCAGTGCACCATCCTTCATGTACCTATCGATGAGTCTCTCCATTGTTTTCAATAGGAAAGTCGTCGGACTGATAAGCCTGAAAGCTTTCGCTTGGTCATAACTAGCCTTACGTGGTTTCAGGATAAAGACTATGATGACCTCCTTCCAGGCCATAAGCACATATCTCAGTGCCATGCAGGATCTGAAAGTGAAGTTTAGGTGCCCGACCAGGTCCTCTCCACCCTGTTGAAGCAGGGCCGGAAAGACCCCATCTGCACCTGGGCTCTTGTACCCGTCGAACGAGTCCAAGGCCCAATGGAACCAGCCGGGAGTAATCACTCTGGTGGCAGTTGCCCAGTTACCTAGTCCCATTGCGGGCTCCCTTACCTCTTGAGTAAGGTCCCACCCGATCAGTGTGGATCCAGGAAAGTGAACCTCCATCAGGTGTGTGAAAATGTCTTCGTGTTTCCTAACTATCCCTCCATTTGGGAGTGCGAGTCCACCAAGCTTTGTTTGTGGGCATGTGGTGAAAACTTCACAAAGCCGGGCCACCGTAGGTAGCGCCTCCACCTCTCTGCAGAATTTCTCCTAGGCCTTCTTTCTAGAACTTTTGACAAGCCTTTTATAAGTCCTTTGTGTGGCCTTATAAATCGCCCAGTCCGGTACCGCCATGGTCTTCATGGCTCGATTTAGTTGGTGGCGTGAGCCAAAGCATAGTTTGCTCAACTCACTATTCCACCACGCTACCTTTATCTTGCTTTTGCGCTCCCTCGTGGGACACGCAGCCCCATAACTTCGAATGATGGCCGTGGTCAACGACTTGACCCTATCCTCAATCCTTCCTTAAGTCTTCATCTAGCCCCCCGTACCACCAAGCTTCCTGCTCAAACCCTCTCTATAGAAGGTCCAATCGGTGGGCCTGGGGTCCCGGTGGGCTGAAGTGATATGCTGGGCCTCTCCACCCTTAATGTTGATTAGAATCCGGCGATGGTTCGAAAGGGTATCTTCATCGCTCACCCACCAGCCTTCCCTCCATTGTGCTACTCTAGAAGGCCCTAGGGTGAGGTCAATGACCTGTTGCCTCCTTGCTGTGATGGAGGGAGGCCTTGATCTTTTGTTTAGAATCTCCAAATTAGTCGTTGAGAAGTACTGCAGCAGAGCTGAGCTCCTCTCGTTGATGTTAGAACTGCCCTAGATGAGATAGTGCGAACTTCCATCGCACCCTATCACCAGGTCCAGTCCTTCTTTTGAACAGTGATCCACCAGGACTCTCAGTTCCCTCGTCGGTGGAGGTTTCTCAGAGTCATCCGGCAGATATGCCGGACAAACGATAAGATCTGTCAGTCCCCCCTCCCCCTAGCCTCAGTTTAACCGGCGCAACTGAAGATTCCTACTACAGAACCTGCTCAGCTTCAGAGCACTGTATCTTTTGTGAATGAAAGCTGTTCCTTTGGCCGAGCTCCGTCGGATCGTATATTAACGGGCCGAGGTTACCATCAATCCCTATTACGCGTCCCCTGTGAATCAAGGGTTCTTGTATCAGGGATATGTCTGTCTGCTCCACCGCAAGGTCTCGGCTGAAGACAGCCGGGGCCTCTTTGCAGTGATGCAAATTGCTCTGCGAGCATTTGACAATGACCACGCCTTTATCTGACGCTTCCATCGCCTCCCTTCGTAGGAGAAGGACCATTTCTCTTTTCTCCTTTGGTCACTCGGACCGGTGATTCATCATAGGTCGCGCGTGACGCTGCCACAGAGCCCACCAGGGCCCCAGTCAGGAGCATGCAGATCCCCAGCCGAGTCCCCGCCAAGGCTTCCTCCTGCACCACTTGGATCCTGGGCAGTCTGCCCTTGGTCCTTGCGGTGCCCCCAACCTCTTCCGGTCGGATGCGCAGATCCTCGAACGCCACGGTCCCGACTCGGGTAGCTATCAGGCCCGCGATGCTGGTATCCCACGGCTCCGACAAGGATTAAGGGTCATCCTCGACCCCCTTACTCTCCGCCTCCCGCGCCACTAATGCTAGTGGCAAACGCAGCACGGTCGGCTCTGCTACGACCTGGACGCTCGAAGCCGGCAGATGCTCGGAAGTCCGGCCGTCTTTTTCTTCGCCGCGGCGGGTCCCGCGCAAGTGAGCCTACCCCGGGTCAGATCCCTGCAGCGTACCTCGCCTCAGCCTTCCTCGGGTCGTTCTGAAGTTGACAGCCCGCTGCCCCGCCCCGGCTCTGTGGTGGGCCTCGTAGAAACGGGCCCTCCTCATACCGAAGTGAGCTGCAAAGCCGCGCTACCTCAGCCTCTCCAGGGAGTGGCAATCAACCCCCAGAACAGGGATGGGCGGACTCGAATCAAAAAGTATTTAAATACATGCTTTAAATGATAAATCATTTTCGACTCGTGATTTAAACGGGCTCGGAGTATCAAGTACTTTCGGACTTGTGATTTAAACGGGCTTGGAGTATCAAGCCTTTTTTGACTTGGGATTTAAACGAGCTCGGAGTATCAAGTCTTTTTTGATTGGTGATTTGAACGGGCTCGGAGTATCAAGTACTTTTGGACTTGTGATTTAAACGGGCTTGGAGTATCAAGCCTTTTTTGATGTAGGATTTAAACGGGCTCGGAGTATCAAGTCTTTTTTGATTCGTGATTTGAACGGGCTCGGAGTATCAAGTACTTTTGGACCTGTGATTTAAACGGGCTTGGAGTATCAAGCCTTTTTTGATGTGGGATTTAAACGGGCTCGGAGTATCAAGTCTTTTTTGATTCGTGATTTGAACGGGCTCGGAGTATCAAGTACTTTTTTACTCGTCACTCCTTTCGATTAAGAGTGACAAATTCTTTCTAATTCTGAGTATATTCAAGCTTTAAATTCATTTCAATTCCTTTTTTAATCGAATGAAACGACGAAATTCATATTAATTCCTGAATATTTTTTAATTGTACCATGGTCAAATCGATCCCGGTACAACAAATTATAACTCCGCATACGGAGAATAATAATAAGTGACAAATAAATAAATAAATAAATAAATAAATAAATAAATAAATAAATAAATAGATAAATAAATGAATAGATAGATAAATAAATAAATAAATAAATAAATAATTAAATAAATAAATAAATAAATAAATAAATAAATAAATAGATAAATAAATAAATAAATGAATAATTAAATTTTTTTTTTTTTTTTTTTTTAATACGGGCCAGTATGCTCGCGCGTAGACTCAACCAAACCAAATCCGGATTTGGTACGCGCGAGCATACTCGTATTAAAAATACCCGTATTAAAAAAAAAAAAAAAAAAAAAAAAATTATTTAATTATTTATTTATTTATTTATTTATTTATTTATTTATTTATTTACTTATTTATTTATTTATTTATTCATTTATTTATTTCTTTATTTATTTATTTGTCACTAATTATTATTCTCCGTATGCGGAGTTATAATTTGTTGTACCGGGATCGATTTGACCATGGTACAATTAAAAAATATTCAGGAATTAATATGAATTTCGTCGTTTAATTCGATTAAAAAAGGAATTAAAATGAATTTAAAGCTTAAATATACTCAGAATTAAAAAGAATTTGTCACTCTTAATCGAAAGGAGTGACGAGTAAAAAAGTACTTGATACTCCGAGCCCGTTCAAATCACGAATCAAAAAAGACTTGATACTCCGAGCCCGTTTAAATCCCACATCAAAAAAGGCTTGATACTCCAAGCCCGTTTAAATCACAGGTCCAAAAGTACTTGATACTCCGAGCCCGTTCAAATCACGAATCAAAAAAGACTTGATACTCCGAGCCCGTTTAAATCCCAAGTCAAAAAAGGCTTGATACTCCAAGCCCGTTTAAATCACAAGTCCAAAAGTACTTGATACTTCGAGCCCGTTCAAATCACCAATCAAAAAAGACTTGATACTCCGAGCCCGTTTAAATCCCAAGTCAAAAAAGGCTTGATACTCCAAGCCCGTTTAAATCACAAGTCCGAAAGTACTTGATACTCCGAGCCCGTTTAAATCACGAGTCAAAAATGATTTATCACTTATTTTTTTTTAAGTTCTTTATGCCCATCCCTGCCCCAGAACCGGGTGAACGGTATCCCTTACCACCTCCCTGTCCCACACCCTCCACAAGGGAGTTTGTAGTCCAGGGTTCTGCCAGCCCAGAAGATTGAGGATGACATCGGTTCCATCAGTTGAGCCGGGGTACACCGCTGGCATCCTCTTTAACTTGAGTAGGCTTTCCTTCTCCAACACTTGGAGAGAGGCACCCTCCCATGGCTTTAAGTTGAGGCCTGTCGTTCTCAACCATTCTTTTGTTGGCTCATCGGAAAAAGTCACCCAGAGGACGTCATAGTCGCATCGGGTCCTCTCGAAGCGCGGAACTGCTTGCGCTGAAGGGACAGCATCCAACACCTCGAAGAGTCCTCGAGCGACCGGCCCGCTCTCTCCCTGGCCCAGGACTACGCAGTCACTACGTCGCCGTAGCCAGTAGGCCACGGGAAGAGCTTGCCTCTCTTCACGATCTTGGCCAGCTCCAGTAGGGTTCTATACGTGGGTTGGCGCCGTTTAGAGCCCTTTACCACAGTCCCCATAATCGGTAAGCCCTGGTGGTTCAGCTCACTGGATGGGCCTTGCGCGGCCACTCTGGCCTTGCGAGTCCTCCTCTTCGCTGCTCCGCTTTGGCCTACTTTCCTCCCGGGCATATGCGAGCCTGGCTTTCGCTGATCCCTGCAACCCTGATCTCGGTGCAGAGCATGGAAAACCCACGAAACGTCTACTTCTGAAACCAATATTATGATGATTTATGGCCTATACTCTTCCTCCTATCAAGAGAGAGAGAGAGAGAGAGAGAGAGAGAGATTGATATTTTTATTCATGCTCTGGTTAAACCTTGGGGCAAATGACGAATAAATATTGGACATGCTCATTGTTTAATACAATATATAACATAGAAATAATAACATAAATTTTAAGAAACCAAAAATAATAGAAATAATAATAACGGCAAAACTAAAAATAATAATGGAATCGCAGAAATAATTGATAGGGCTCTCCTACTCTTTAGGTCAAAGTAAGTAATAATGATACTAATAATAATTCTAATAAGTATCATCATAATACGTTAGTGAAATGACAAAACCTTCATCTGTAAAAGAATTACGCTAGTGAAGTCTCACTTTGAAATAGATAGTCGAAGGGTCTTGATTTGAAAACCTCCAATGAGGGAGATGATGTGATAGGAAGGAGAAGGGAATGCCAAAAATAAATTAATGATAGATTGAACGATTTTTGATAGCTTTCAGTGCGATAATGGGGAATATGAAAAGTGGGAGGTGCACGGCGAGCCGATCTACGCTGCTCCTCAAGAGGGCGACTGAAAATCTTGGAGATATAAGAACGTGCCTCTCCCCTGAGTACTTTAAATGTCGTTATGCCCAAAAAATAAAGACGTCCATTTTTTACTGATAACCATTTCAAAGTGTGTCTAAACGGAGTTATCTGCTCATCTCGCCTCAGGTTGAATATAAATCTAATACCGAAGTTTATTAAGCTCTGAAGCTTAAGGTTGAGTTCCTCAGTTAAGTCATTATACATTAGGCAACAGTAGTCTAGAATCGGGAAAATAAGAGTTGAGATGAGTTTGATTTTAGTTTCACGAGATAAAGCATTACGTTGATATTTTAGTTTGTGGAGAGTATGGTGAACCCTCTGTGAAATGGATGAGACGTGGGCAGTCCAAGAGAGGTTTGAGGACATAAGCACCCCTAGATTTCGCACTTTATCGACATACGGGAGAGAAACACCGTCTATAGAGATGATTGGGAGGTCGCCCCTATTAATGGCACGAATATGCACATTACTACCGAGAATGATGATCTTGGATTTACTCAGGTTAAGCGTAAGTTCATTCGCAGAGGCGTACTGTGCAATAGCCGAAACGTCACGCTTAATCTTGTGTAGCCCAACATGAATCTCGGACGGAGCGCATTGCAAGTATATTTGTGTATCATCAATGAAAATCAAATGCTGAGAATATTTAAGGCATATGCTAATGTCGTTGATGAAGATTTCGAATAAAAGGGGGCCGAGAACTGAGCCTTGTGGAACCCCTGAACTTGTATATTGCCATGCAGAAGTTCCTCCAAATTTATCAACGACGGCCTGAGATCTATTTGTAAGATAGGCAAAGACCCATGTGAGAGCCTCGTTAGAGAAACCAACCTCTCCGAGTTTGCGTAATAATAGTTGATGTGACACCGTGTCGAACGCCTTACTAAAATCGGAAAAAACGAGAATTGTTAGTAAGCCCTCGTCTACCCCTTTTTTGATATCATGGTGAATTTTTAATAAAGCCGATTGTGTACTATACCCTTTGCGGTATCCTGACTGACGCGGATCGATAATAGAATTGCCTTCCAGATATGTCACTATCTGATCTAGTGCAATCCTTTCGAGAACTTTTGAGAGTTCAGAGAGATTGGCTATTGGTCTTGTATCAGACCGAGAGAGAGGAGCACTAATTTTGGACAACGGACGTAGGTGCGCTTTTTTCCATTGGGAGGAAAAATGAGACAGTGCGAGGCATTGCTGGAAAAATGAGGTTAGTAGATTAAGAAGCGATGATGATGACTGTCGGATAATGAATGATGAGATCTGATCAGTCCCAGGGGAGAGTGACAAGTTGATGGTTTTGAGGATTATGTTAGAGACTGACGTTGCCGATGTATCAACGGATGGAAATGATGGTCCATTTATCGGTGTGCTCTCCAATATAGCGTGCAACCATCGCAATTTGCAGGATGGTCTATTATTTGAAATTGAGGCATAGTGATCATTTAAAACATTTGCTGGGAAAAAATGGAGAGGAGAGGAAAAGGACGATTTTATTAATCCCAAGCTAGATAGTTCTCGCCACATTAAATTTGTATCGGTTATGCGTGAAAGTCTGGACTTGTGCTATTCATCCCTGGCGTTCTGTAAGTCGACCGTGAGGGCGTCACGGAAATTTCTGTACAATCCGTACCCCAGTAAACTATTTGCGCGCTTAGCTTGCTTAAATAGGGTGCTACGTTACTTAATCCTGTGTCTGAGCTCGGGTGTAAGCCAAGGGGCAGAGGGCCTATGAGTTTTAATTACTCAGAGAGGTGCGTGCTCATCAAAAACGTGCAATAATGTTGTGTTCAACAAATTTAAGACCGCGTCAGTATTATCAGGGTTATTGAAATTTGAATTAAGAGCGGAATCAAAAGATAATAGCTTAGTGCGTACAGAATCGTCGAACAATGTGCCATCAAACTCTCTGAGAGATCTACGTTTCAATACACGCTCGACGGTCGGTGGTATATCGAATTTGTATTTAAGTGCAATTAAATCATGACCTGCAATAAACGGGACGTCAGTCACATAGAAAGCTCCAAGTTTATCAGCATCATCGATTATAAGTTCAAGCCACGTATCTGAATTAGGCAGATGATGTGTCAAATCAGATTGTACAATGTGCATTGAGAGAGGTGATGCGGCTTCTCTTAAATAATTAGATTCGAAGTTATCACTAAGTAAATTACAATTCAAGTCTCCGCCTATTACTATATTGGAATAGGAGTGAGAGAAACGAGAGAACATTGAAAAAATCATTAAACAGATGACCTCTAGGTCGATGATAAGCTGATGAAAAAAGCATCGATTGATTATTCCCTGGCACACAGATGTCGAGAATCAAAAATTCCGGAGCATTTAAAATGGAACTCAGAGATGAGGCGATTATACGTGCTTTCAGGGATCTATGCACATAGCATGCAACACCACCGCATTCAGCACTCTTGCGATCATTGCGAATAATAAAGTAGTCGTCGATGCTAATTAGATTTTCTGCTATATTCGAATGAAGCCGTGTCTCACATACGGATATTATATGATAAAAGTTCTCTTGAAGAAATAATCTGATTTGGTCGATGTGCCCTAAAAGCGAGTTTGCGTTTAATCGAGCAATGTTGAAACTTGATGCCGTGTTTCTATACCGTAATTGAAGATCGTCGTGGATAACTGAAAGTCATTCCAGTTGATTGAGATCTGATTCGAAAGTGATTTTGATTACGATGTCCCCGTCACCCTAACGCACAAGGATTTGGCCACCACAAACACAAACGTATTTATAGCCCGTGGTTGATGCTCGAACTTTTGTTTTTTGGAGGAGGCTATACCGTCCCGGAGAGAGAACCTCGTTGACGAATACAACACCGTTTTAATCAAGCCCGAAGACTTTTCTGACGGTGAAATCCTTCATAGAGCGGCGTTTATTAATGATAAAGTCGCGGACGAGAGGGGATTTCAGCTGCACGATAATTGAGCTGTACTGAATTTGATAAAAGCTTACTGATGGTGTGTCACGAGATGCGCTCTTTCGGGGTATAGTATGGATATCGAGAATGCCGTTCAAAAGCTCAGGAGTACCAAGAGCGTTAAAGATTTTCGTTACAATAGCTCGAGGGTCATCGTTAACACTTAGAGGGATACCACCAACCATCAATTCAGCCGAAATCATTGTTTGAGCAGCTGGCGCAACGGAGGCTCGTAATGCCGAAATTTCCGTGCGTAATTCGTTTTGATTAACCTCAAGGAGCGACAGTCTCTCCTGTTTTTCTAGTACCGTTTTTGGCAGGGATTGAATGTCATCGAGTCTAGCCGCAATATCGAGATTTACCTCCCGTTGTTGACGAATAAATGATCTGAGATCCGCATTATTGTCGTCGAGTTTTTCGCTAAGCGATTTAAAGAGATATTCCATTCTTTTGCTTACGTCCGATGGTAAAGGTGCAGAAGAGATAGATTGAGGTGTAAGAGACGGCTTATTTGACATGTTGTTTGAATTTTCAGCTTTGGAAAAATTGAATAAACAGCACGGATCTGCACTCCTAACTTTGAGATAAGCTTTACAGCACCCCGGGTGGAATTTGCGCGAGCACGTTTTGCAAATGTCAATATCTCTGGCTATGCTGCAATTGCATATGAAACATATGTTAGACATATGATAAATGAAGGTCACGACATTACCGGCGGAGAATCTCCGTGCTGATAGGTGGTGGAGTGGAGAAGGTGAAGATGGCGCTGATCGAAAAGTTAGATG